>OX344727.1:72381867-72981867 GCA_947034835.1 Ballota nigra
TTATAGGGTAAAAATCATATAATTATGTGATACTCACGTAACGTTGGAACCAAAACATAAAATCATTGCGGATGGATTGAAAAACTGCTGCATCTGTGATGTCTGGTTCTACTTGACGCTTATACTCACAGAACATCCTTATATATCAGAAAAAAGAAATTAATTACTTACTTTTCAGATATCAACAGTATACATATTGTAAAAAACTCAATTATAAAATTAAATTACTTACTCTATATACGGTTGGACTTCAGGACAATTCATCAAAACATATGAATGTATTGTTTCCTCTTCAATACTGCCCCTGAACGGTTGTTTGGTGCCCTTACCCATTGGTCGACCCGGATGCAAAAATACAGATAACATACCTTCAACATCACGAAGGGGATGGTCTACTCCACGACCATCGTAGTTGCGAGGCACATTTCTGATTCTGGTTTGAACTTGATCGCCGAAGTAGTAAGAACAAAATGCTCCAACCTCTTCAGTAAGGTATGGATTAACAATTGATGCTTCGATGTGGGCCGCATTTTCAATATTGAGCTTTAAGTTGTGCAAATACCTAAAACAAGAAGTGTTAGAAAATTTATTCAGTATTGATCTTAAAAGTCGATCTAAAAAATGGTATAGAATTACCTCTCAAAAGGGTACATCCATCGATACTGTACGGGACCAGTAATTGTGGCTTCATACGCTAAGTGTACGGGTAAGTGCTCCATCGAGTCGAAGAAGCTGGGTGGAAAAATCCGCTCAAGTTTGCATAGAATAACAGGAATCTCCTCATCCAAACGCCTCATGTCCTCAACTGTAATCGTTGATGCCGTTAAGTGTCTGAAAAAGAGACTTAATTCCGTGATGACACTCCATACATTCTTGGGGAGTGAGTACCGAAATGCAATAGGTAAGAGTCGTTGCATGAACACGTGACAATCATGACTCTTCATTCCAAACACCTTCCCAATTTCCGTGTCAACTCTGTCTCCTAAATTCGACACATAATTGTCAGGGAAGCTCAGCTCTTTCACCCACTTACATAAATTCTTCCTTTCTGCTTTACTAATTGTGTAAGAGTCTGGGGATATGTTCTTGTCTGCTCATCCTTGTGTAGGGAAGCACGAGAACAGAAGAGCCTCAACTCATCTCTGGATTTTGAAGTGTCTTTGGTCTTTCCTTCAGTACCCAGGACCGTATGAAACAAGTTGTCGAAAATATTCTTCTCTATATGCATCACATCCAAATTGTGTCGAATCAACAACTTGCTCCAATAAGGTAAGTCCCAAAAGATACTTCTCTTCTTCCAACCACCATGGATGCGTTTATTGTGCTCCATTGCACCCGCCTCAGTTGTCTTCATCAAATCAGTGACTGTAACCTCATATAACAACGAATCACCTGAAATAATTAATTTATATATGGTTAACTTATTTATATGAGACACATAGACATAAGTAGTGATTCAGTACCCAGACACATACCTGATCGAATCTGTGGTCTTGGGCGGCCTACTGCATTTCTACCCTTTAGAAAGTCTGTTTTGTTCCTCCGAAAGGGATGATCAGGAGGAAGAAACTTGCGATGGTTGTCGAACCATGACACTTTTCTACTCAATGGAAGATAGAATGCATCAGAACCGTCCATGCAATACGGGCATGCTAGTTTTCCTTGTTGTTGACCACCCAGACAACATAGAAAATGCTGGAAAGTCGCTAATGGTCCACAAAAGTGCAGCTCGCATCGTGAAGTTCTGCTTCCTATGAACGTCGTAGGCCTCCACCCCCGTAGACCACAAATATTTCAACTCTTTAATCAGTGGCTGGAGATATACATCCAATTTATGCTTGGGGTTGTATGGTCCAGGCACCAAGATACTAAGAAATATATGTTGAGGCTTCATGCACAACCAATGAGGTAGATTGTACGGGGTCAACAACACAGGCCATAATGAATACTTTTTTCCGTGCATTCCAAATGGAGTAAAATCATCCGTGCACAAGCCTAACCTCACATTTCTCGTCTCCCTTGCAAAATCTGGAAACTCCCTATCAAGATGTTTCCATGCCTCCGAGTCTGCAGGATGCCGCATCTCTCCAGAATTCTCACCAGAACACTCCTCAGCATGCCATGTCATGTCTTTAGCCGTGGCACTAGACTGATACAACCTCTCTAGACGAGGAGTGATGGAAAGGTAATACATTGCCTTATAAGCCTTCAACTGCACTTTCTTCTTACTTTTTGTACGACCAGATGGTTTGTACCGTGGGTGACCACACATCTTGCACTGGTCCTCATCCTCATCCTCATCCCAGAACAACATGCAACTGTTTGTACAACAGTCAATCTTCTCAAAGGGTAGACCCATATCCTTCAAAAGCCTCTTGCTCTGATATAAATTATCAGGCGTCGTGTTGTCTTCAGGTAGAGCTCGTTTGAACAATTTAGCAAATTGATTGAATACTTTTTTACTGACCTTGCCTTCAGTTTTGATGTTCAACATTTGAGCATTGAATGACAACTGCGTCTCAGTCTCACAACCAGGAAAGAGCTTTTGATCAACAGTTTTAAGCATATCAAAAAACTTCTTTGACCGATTATTTGGTTCCTCCTCCATAGGTGTTTCATTGAATTGTGGTTGACCATCTAAAACAGATTCTGCAATCATCATCCGATATCTATCAGGTTCATCCTCTATTTGTGGTTCACATTGAGTATACGGAACATAACTTGAACCACCAACATCAGAACTTCCACCACCGCTCCACCCAGTATACCAGTATTCTACGGTTTCGATGTCAACATTCCACCGTTGTTCACCGTGACTAGTCCAGTTGTAATAACGGGGAACAAAACTGGAAATCACAAGATGAGTTCTAACCTCATCAACACTCAAGAATCTCATATTTCTGCATCTTCTGTCTTTACACGGACACCTAATATTACCCATATAATCCATACTGCATGGATGTTGTAGTGCAAACTCAATAAACTCATTAATTTTATTGCAAAAGACAGAGTTAATGCCTCCTCCTATCATTCTAGGTATTGAGTACATCCAACCACGATCTGGAAATTGCATCTGTTACAGATTAAAAGTAAATATCACATGAGTTGTAAAAAAAGTTGGGCAGAGTTTGCCTAACAATAAGGATATACAAAATTTTTCTTCACAAAAATCAATCCAACACAACCATATATATCAATCATAGTAAACCAATCAAATAAACAAATATCACACAATTTATCTAATAGTGTACAGAAAAATTGAGCAGAGTTTCGACTAAAAATAGGTATAAATATCACACAAACTAAAATTAACGTACCCATCAAATAAACATATATCATCAATCATACTAAAACCCATCAAATAAACATATATCATGCTCATTACCTAATAGTGTACTAAAAAATTGAAACAATAAAAATATGACATTTAAACGGTTAAAAATGTGAAAACGTACGGTGAAGTTGAAGGCAATGATAAATACGTACTGTGAGGTTGAAGGCAATGACAAATACACCAATTATACGTGAAGAACATATGAAAACCGCATCATTTCTTATTTTTTTCATGAGTGAAAGTGAAAGGAAAAGAAAAGGAAGTGGGTTGTTATAAATCTGTGCAAATTTGCGACGGCACTAATTTCCGTCGCAAATTGCAAATTTTGCGACGGATTTTCCGTCGCAGATACATTTTGCAACGACCCGGGTCAATTATTGGTCACCAACCCGCCTGGCAACATTCAACCGCTCAAATTTGCGACGGAATAGTGGTCCGTCGCAAATTTGAATTTAAAAGTTGCGACGGAAATCCATCGCAAAATGTAACCCGACCGAATTTGCGATGAAAATGTCGTCCATCGCAAATGTTTTGCTTAGAATTTGCGACGGCGTCTATCGCAAATGGGCACAAAACATCGGCGTTTTATGTCTCCGTCGCTAAATTCCGTCGCAAATTTTCGACGGGCTTCTATTTCCATCGCAAAAGCGGTCAAAATTGACCAGCTAACGATGTCCGTCGCAAAACCGTCAATTGTCCGTCGCAAATGACCTATTTTGCGACGGATGTATGTCCGTCGCTAAAACCCGTCTTTTTTGTAGTGTAATACGAAGTTTCAATTTCTCTAAAATCACAAGTCCACTTTAGATTAATTCTTAAAAAAATACCTTCTTAGGCATTCGAATTAGGATTTTAGGGTTAGGGTTAGGGTTTAGGGTTACCTACACTATAGTAGTAGTACAAACACGCATTGAATGTGTTACCGTTAGTTATCGATAGTAATACGAAGTTTCAATTCCTCTAAAATCACAAGTCCACTTTAGATTAATTCTTGAAAAATACCTTCTTAGTCATTCGAATTAGAATTTTAGGGTTAGGGTTAGGGTTTAGGGTTACGATTGAGGGTTTAGGGTTACCTACACTATAGTAGTAGTACAAACACGCATTGAATGTATTACCGCTAGTTATTCATAGTAATACGAAGTTTCAATTTCTCTGAAATCACAAGTCCACTTTAGATTAATTCTTGAAAAATACCTTCTTAGGCATTTGAATTAGGATTTTAGGGTTAGGGTTAGGGTTTAGGGTTACCTACACTATAGTAGTAGTACAAAGACGCATTGAATGTGTTACCGTTAGTTATCGATAGTAATATGAAGTTTCAATTTCTCTAAAATCACAAGTCCACTTTAGATTAATTCTTGAAAAATACCTTCTCTATAAACTATTTTTTTTTTCTATTTAAAATTCTCTATTCAAATATTTTCCCTTCTTTTCTATAAACTATTTTTTTTTCCGTTTTTTTAATTATTTTTCTATTTAAAATTCTCTAGTACAATATATTTTCCCTTCTTCTCTCAACTAACTTTTTTTTTTCGTTTTTTGACTATCATATTATCCAAACTTCAATTTTCAAATATTTATCCTTTTTCTCTCAACTAACCTTTTTTATTTTTCGTATTTTACTATCATATTATCAAAAATTCTCTATTCAAATATTTTCCCTTCTTTTCTAAAAACTAATTTTTTTTCCCTTTATTTTTTATTATTTTTCTATTTAAAATTCTCTAGTCCAATATATTTTCTCTTCTTCTCTCAACTAACTTATTTTTTTCATTTTTGGACTATCGTATTATCCAAACTTCACTTTTCAAATATTTATCCTTTTTCTCTCAACTAGCCTTTTTTATTTTTCGTATTTTACTATCGTATTATCAAAAATTCTCTATTAAAATATTTTACCTTCTATTCTATAAACTAACTTTTTTCCCTTTTTTTTATTATTTTTCTATTTAAAATTCTCTAGTCCAATATATTTTCCCTTCTTCTCTCAACTAACTTTTTTTTTTTCGTTTTTTGACTATCATATTAACCAAACTTCACTTTTCAAATATTTATCATTTTTCTCTCAACTAACCTTTTATATTTTTCGTATTTTACTATCATATTATCAAAAATTCTCTATTCAAATATTTTCCCTTCTATTCTATAAACTAATTTCTTTTTCCGTTTTTTTATTATTTTTCTATTTAAAATTCTCTAGTCCAAACCCTAAACCCTTCTTCTCTCAACTAACTTTTTTTTTCGTTTTTTAATATCATATTATCCAAACTTCACTTTTCAATATTTATCCTTTTTCTCTCAACTAACCTTTTTTATTTTTTTTATTTTACTATCATATCATCTAAAATTCACTTTTCAAATATCTATTCTTCTCTAGAAAAATACCCCTCATACACTAAAGTCAAATACCTAATTATCCGCTAGCATCATCATTTTTTTGTTTTTTTTTTTACACAAGGAATATCATCATTTGAATGAGTCTTTTTAGTATGCATTGGAAATATGAGAAGTCGGTCATAATTAAATGGGGAGGCGGTTTCATCATTGTATGCATGGGTAATACAAACAATTAGTGGTTAGTTAGATGGATTAGTGGGAATGTGGGTGGTTTAAAAAATACTCTATTAATTCTACAATTAATCCGAAATTAGAAGATTTAGGGATTAGTATATGAAAGATCTAGTAGTACTCTATATAAGATTGTGACTTCTTGAGTTCTTCACACAATTCTATTTTCTTTCAAACCTCCACTAAAAAAAATGGCTAACCGTAGGTCTATGGAGTCCGATCTTCGCAACATTCCCAGTTCGTTTAAGGTCCACTGCAAAACCACCGAGTTCCATCAACGTTTGGTATCTTCTTATGAACATTGTAATATTTTTTTGTCTTTTTTATTTTTTATACACTAATCTAGCTTTTTTCATAATTTTCAGAATCTTCCACCCATTGCTCGACAAATTTTTGGTACGAAAGAAAAGGTGATCGATATCCATTGTTGATATGACGGATGTGTTTTTAGTTGTACTTATCAGTTTCATCAGATTCAAGCTAGAGGATTCAGTCGGTTGTCTATGGGTTGGAGCAATGTGGTGGATGCCATGGAGATTGGCCAAGGCGATTGGGTGTATTTTGTACAAGATTGGGAGGATCCGAAGAAATTTCATGTGTTTGTTAATAGGCATCATGTTGTGATCAAGATTGAGGGTGTGGGTTAGATTTGAATTTAAGCCAATTAGGTGAATGACTCTATTTATGTTCTAGCTTTTTGTAAGATCTGTAATGATCTTTTTATCTTTTTATGTTTTGTTCCATCTAATGAAATATGGACTTATCTAATATGTTTCTCTCGATCTGAAATTCCTATTTTCTCAAGTGAGCTTATTTAAGTGTGATTTGATCGAATTTTGTTCAAACATGGGGAAATCAATTTTGTTACTGCAAACATGGGGAAATCAATTTGATCGAACAGTTTTTTGTTACTGCAAAAATTGAGTGAATTTTTTACTAAAATTAATCAATTTTGTAAATTGTATTAATTTTCAAGTCTACTAGTTGATTATTATCACTAGTTTTTCAAATAATTTTTCACTTTTGAATCAATCTAAAATTTTAAAGTTAAGAACGTATTTTCAATAAAAAATATCTCAATAAAAAAAGTAAAACTAATTTTTTTAATAAATTTAATCTTAGTAAAAAAGTCAAAGTAAAACTATGTCATATCATGCTCATGTAAAATAAAGTCAACCTATCATACATGCCTAGGTAGAGCCGACCTAGTAGTAATTTGTGCATGGGAACTATAAATTAGCCAAACAATTTAAAACAAAAATTATGATGGGTAGTAGGGTTAGGGTTTGCTAGTATTAATAATCATTATAGTCTATTGGTCTCATTGCGCTACTCAAAACGAAAACAATATGAAGATGTTAATGTGATACAAGTAAATCAAACTCAAAGCAGCATATTATGCTGAAAAATACTCCACCAAAGACAAGATAGTTTTAACACTCACTAAATTTAAAAACTATTCAAACATTTAAAAAACAAAACTATCATCACTATTCCCATTATCTTGCACTGCATCCCTTCTCGTACCACGGCCTCTCGTCCCACGGCCTCCAACTCTTCTCCCTCGTCCTCTTACATATTCTCTAGGTCTTCCTACTGGATTCGCAACAAGAGGATCCAATATTGGTGTTCCTTCTACCTCTACACTTTGTGTTGTCGTCCCATGATTCCCATTCATTGTAGGACACAAACTTAATATCTCCTCCCTCATCTGTATACATCTTTCCTTAATAATATCCAAGGCTTGTGAGTTCTCCATTGCCACATCCGTACATAGTTGAAAGTACTTCTCAACCTCATGGAATTTCTTGTATTCTCCAGTCATGTGGGGATAACCTCCTGCGAAAACAACACTTGAATGTGGCCGATGCACATCTTTTCTTCATCTACGCAACAAGTACCTTTCGTTCACACTCTGAATGTTCTTTAGAGACAATACTTGCATAATATGACAACATAAAATTCCCCTAAATTTAAATTTTTTGCAATTGCACTTGATGTACTCCCCATCCGCCCTCCACTCAACAGTGTAAGTGAATTCTTTGACAAAGAAATCATTTAAGAGTCTTCTTTAAAAAATATTAAATTTTTCTATCTCAGGTTCATTCAAATCTTGAGCTACCTCGTTTTCGGTTCGTGGAACAACATGGCAATAGTACATGCGATGAATTTCAGCTTGAACAAGTTTGAAAATTGAATTTGTGTAGACCTTCTGAAATTGCTTCTCCCAAACAAATTGTGTAATGCATTTCATGACATTGTTCATGGATTGGAAGTCAGCAATATACTCCTTCTCAATCTTATTAGTGATGATCATGTCGTATTGCTCCATGAACTGCTTAAGCGTGCTTCTTGAGTGAACAAACTCATCGAAATATGCATGCATTCCCTCACTTCTTTGAGTCGAAATCATTCCAGCCCAAAACGTGACATGCAAGTAAACTGGAACCCACTTGTCTCTTTCATTATACAAGGACCTCAACCACTCATTTTTTTGCATACCATACTTGTCCAAAAACTCTGCCCACTTTGTCTCAAAAATCTGGATTGTAAGGCTATTGTATACCATCCCTTTAAACTCAATTGTGCATCTGTAAGAATCTTCAACACCTTTAAACTTTTGTTGCAACTTTGACAAAATGTGCCATATGCAATATCGATGGACTGTATTCGACATCAAATCACGAATTGCTATCTTGATGCTTTCGCATTGGTCAGTGATTATTGTCGAAGGATGAATATTATCCATTGCTTCTAGCCAGTTGGAAAAAATCCATTTAAAAGATGATGCGTCTTCATGAGTGACCAATGCACATCCTAATAATATCGAATGCCCATGATGATTAACACCAACGATTGATGTAAAAGGAATCTTGTACCTAGTGAAATAAAAATCGAAAATGAAAATCAATAAAGCATAAACCCTAGTTTTTTTTTTTGCTAAACATTAAACATTATATTTTGAACCTGTTTACGAGGTATGTTGTGTCAAAACTGATGACATCATGAAACTCTTTGTATGCAGCCCCGCATCTCGGATGAATCCACAAAACATTACATAACCTCCCCTCTGCATCAATGTCCATCGAATAAAAGAAATTTGTATCTTTTAGCTGCAGACGAACAAATATTTTTCAAATTGCTTCTGCATCTCTGTCACGTAGCCTCAAACGTCTTCTCTCATCAATAAAATTCCTACAGTCCTTAGGAAGGCATCCCAAATTTTGAGGTCCACCACATTGTACCTCTATTAATCTCACATTCTTGCAAGTCCTTATACCTGAAGTAGAAAAATGTAAGCATATATATAACTGAAAAAATACCATTACCAAATCATTTTTACAAGACCATACCTGCAATATCATTTGCTTCCAATTGTCTCTTCACGTGGACGGATAAATGCCTATGAGCTGGCATTAACGGTGCAAATGTGGGATCAATTTCATGATTGTGCTCCTGAACTATCTTTGTCACCATCCAACTCCCATTGTCTAGCTTTTTAGCATTCAAACGTGCTTTGCAATCGACTTTTTTCGAAGTCTTTTGAGCCTTCGATTTTCCCACCTTATCACATACCATAAGCGCGTATTTGTAATCTGCTTTATTCTCTTTCTTGGAAGCGCGTTTCACGACGCTAAACCCTTACGCGGTCCGTATTCTTGATAAGCATCAAAAAGGCTATCAAGACTATCGAATAACATACCATACACTAATGTACTCGTTTCATCTTCCACTCTATTTTCCGACGAGCCCACCACTTGATTATTTGACATAGGCGCTTGATTTGAAGATTGTATATCTTGTGATGGATTTGATTGACTTTGTGAGAGACTATCTTCAGCCACTACATTATGAGGAAAGGTCGAAGAAACACTATCCATGGTTGAAAAATAATTCTAAGTTTAAGTTGATCAAGTATTACCGAAAACAAAAGATAGTATATTGTATCTTAAATAAGTTTGCTTTGGTGATGATAACAAATCTGATTTTTAAATTGAAAAATTAAATTCCAACCGTTAACCTAAATATTAGCATGCCACTAATCATTATGTTTTACTTTTTGCATGGATAGTGGTGATTAGTGTTGTGGAGGGAAAAAAAATTGGCGTCATTATGCACTAAAGTAGGAGCCAAACTGTTTAAGGGTATAATTGTACTTAAGCAATTAATTTTTATTTAATTAAAAATTCTGGATATCCAGAATTTGGATAGCAAGCATTACCGTTTTAGTTTTGGGTCTTACTATATACCCCTCCATAATTATTAGATGGCTCAGGTTAAATACAGTCCTATGTTTTATGAATACATCCCCATTCAAAAAATTATTCGGAAATTTTTTCCGAAAAATGTAACAATTTTCAGAAAAAAATTCCGAAAATTCATATGTTCAGTGTTTTTTCTTTTGTATTTTCAAAAAAATATTCCGAAAATTGTCAAAATTTTCGGATTTTTTTTTCGAACATTTTTTAGGGGGTTGTATTAACAAAAGGTAGGACTGTATATAACTTTGGCCTTATTAGATACACTCACTCACATAATCCACCCAACATATTTTAAATAATTATTAAATACACCCCCATAATATATCTGCATTACCCTTGCTTCTAACATTATTTCAAAGTTTTAATACACTCACAAAAATCTCTTCCCCTTTCCAATGTTCTACACACTTTCTTCCCTTAAAAAAACGCAATGCCACGATCGCGGCGCCAAGACCGCCAGCAGCCTCACGAACGCCACGACCGCCAGATTTTAAAAGAAAAACAAAAAATAACACTACGGTTCAACAACATTTATTTGAAAAATAGCTCATATTTCAGCAAAAACTAATTGAAAAATGACTAAAATTTCGACCAAATAAGTCTTTTCAAAACTCTAACGATTTTTCGACATGTTTTTGTCAAAACCCTAACCATTTTTCAACAAACCAGGTTCGAAAATCAGTGTCGCGATTTTTTTTTTCTAAAAATGTGGGAATAACAATAACACATTATCATCGAACTTATAGGCTAAAAATACGAAAATATTGGTACACAATACTCAAAACATAAGCAAAAAACAATATTCAAAGGAAAAAAAAAGTTATACTTCATCAAACAAATATTCATACAAATGCATTTACACAAGTAGCGTAAGACTCTTGCGTGTACACAATTTTTGTAACAAAACACACGAATTAAGGTTGCATTACTGTCGTAAAGATGATAAAATAGTGGACAAGATGGATTTGTGCTCTACTTCCCGCATATTCAGGCTCAATGTAACTTCTATTCTTGTGTTCTTGTGTCTTTTGATATTCTGGTGGGTGTATCAAGTATTAAGATTTTTATTTTTTGAATGATAAGGGTATAAAAATTATTTGAAATAAATATTATAATAATTGAAGAATAGAGTGGGAATATCTAATATGTATGGAGGGGTATATAGTGGGACCCTTTAATTTTTTCGCATTCAGATTTATTGCTAATGGGCTTATTTATTGGGCCGGTTTGGTGCATATAACTCTAGCTTTGGGGTAGTTAGACAAGTCCAATAAGACAAACGTATCAAACAAGATCGATGAGTTTAGTAAACTAATTTTAAACGAGTTAGGTATTGAATAGAACTCAAACAAATAAAATTATTAAAAGGGGATCAAGGTTAATGTTCAAATTCACAATTCTAAATAAATAAGGAGTCCCACTACTCAAACTTAAAAATCCTCTGAACAAACCCCATAATTTTAAAGACAAAAATAGATATAAATAAAATGACTAAGTTATCCTTATATATATAGGGAATGAATTATACTCTAAATTTATGTTGATTTTGACTTTAATAATTTAAGTAATTTAATTTCAAAATTAGTATTTTAACTTTTAATTGATCAATTGTTTTTCTTAAAAAAATTTAAACCCTAAAAATAATGTTTAAAAATGTATTAAATATTTAAATAATCAATTTAAATTAAATTAAAAAATCCTTAAAAATTTGGAAAACAAAAGAAAATAAATCAACTAAATCTTCAAAATAATTTAATTAAAACAAATCCAATTTTTTTTTAAAAAAATAAACTAAAAAATAGTTAAAAAATCAATTAAATCTTAAAAAATTAACTAAATTAAGAAAATTATTTTAAAAAATCTTAAAAATTCAATTGAAGCTAAATAAAAATAAAATTTTAATTAATTATTTAGTTTAATTATTTACGGCAATTTAATTAACATTTATAAAATATTTTTCTGATTTTATTCATCTTTAGCCTTTAGCCTTTTCCCTTTTGAATATTTTTTTTTATTCTTTTTTAAATTTAATTTGTTTAGATTTAGATATTTTTCTTATATTTATGTAGTTATTTTATTTTTCAAATTTTCATTTTAATTGATTATTTATTTAATTATTTTTTTAGATTTTTTTATTATTTAATTTTTGTCAATTTTTATTTAGGTTTAAATGATTTAAAAAAAATTAACTAGACTTTTTTTTAAAATTATTTTATGTTCTGAATTATTTAAAATAATTTTCAAATTTACTTTTAATATTTTATTTAAATATATTATACAATTTAATTGATTATTAAAATTATCTTTATATTTATTTTATATTTTGATTTTTTTTTTGAAAAATACTTATTTAGAAGAGTTAGTTAATTATTTATAAAAAAATTCAAAATATATTTAATTTTTAATTTTTTTTAATTTTGATTAAAACCAAAGAATATGAAAAAATAAAAGATTTTTTTTAATGAGAATATGGAATGGTGAGAATTTTTAGTAAGTTATGTAGATTTAATGGAATTGTGGTAATATTAATGGAGGAAGGATATTATAGGAATGAAATGGGGTATGTTTAGTAATATATGTTGATTTTTAAATTTTAATGGGATATGTTTAGTAGGTGGGGTAGATTTAAAGGATTTTGGGGTTTGAATAGTGGTACTCATAAATAAATCCAATTAGAATCATATTGAAACATGTGTGTAATCGTTTAATCGTTTTACAATTCAATGATAATATTTTTTTAAAGTAAAATATATACCAATTATGTCACAAAATAAATAACGATAATCGTACTGAAAATATCCATAATATCAAGATTACCCTTTTTTTTTTCTTTTATCAATGAAGTTTTACCCACACCATAAAATTAAATAAACCGTGAAAGTATAACATATTAAGGGGACGGTTGGGTGATGAATAGTAATAACAGTGATTTTTTTTTAAACCAGTAAGAACTTTCATTTATTCGCAAAAATTAAAGACTAGTTGAATTAAAAGTCATACACTACAAGAAAATATAAAATTGCCTACGGAAATTGTTAATATGGCTACAAAATTTCCAACAAAAAAATTCGTAGTGGGAATTGCCTACAAAAAATTCTAATTGTATAGACATCTTTCTTCCTCCCCTAAAAAATAATTTGTCTACAAAAATTCCGTAGGCAAATTGTGTTGTGGGCAAATTTCTGTAGGAAAATGACTTGTAGGTAATTATACCTAGAAATTTTATTTTGTAGGAAAATTAATTATGTAGGCAAGTTGTTTCTATGTTGAGAAATGTGGATACTTACACAATTAGAAATTTTGTAGGCAATTCCTACTACAAACTTATTGATATATTGAAATTTTTTGTAGGCAATTTAAATTTTGTAAGCAATTCTTTATTTTCTTGTGGTGATATAGCCCAGCCCAGGCATGGGGTTCGAAAAAGATCTCCAAACCTTAGCAACAATGAAGGATGGAAGAGTAATAATTATAGGGCCCGCATGGGCGTAGCTCAGCTGGTTCCTGGGTGACAGATTGCTACAAGGACGCAGGATCGAGCCCTGGCAGCCGCAGTGTGGGAGTTTTATCCCTCCAATGTGGGGGATAGCTCCTTATGGGCACCAGGCACTGGTCCTCCCACCTAATGGGCCGTTGAGTCACCATGATTTACTTCCTCCACCCAATCCTGTCGGGCCAGGGGGTGGGGGCCCTGGGGGCGAGGGCTTCGCCTTTTGCTACAAGAGTAATAATTATAGGGAAGGAAATAATTAAAAAAAAAAAAGTGGTGATAATTAATTTATTTTGAAACTAAGAAGTTATCTTCTACTTTCATTAATTACCACAATTATTTTATATTCATTTTTCGATACTATTCTTATTAAAAAAATTACTCCCTCCTTCCCAACACAAGTTTTTCATGGGAAGATTTCACAGAGTTTAAGGGTAGTTAATATAATATGTAATGTAATACAAGTAATGTAAAATGTAGTACAATTGATGCGATTGAAAAGAAATAATAAAATGAAATGTACGGATAATGAAGAGTAAAATGAGTGACAATTGATGGAAATAAAATGAAATGTAGGAATAATTTTGAGTGACTTGCTTTAAGAATGTATGAAAACTTTATATTGGGACGTCCAAGTAGAAATTGAGAAGCTACTAAGCCTTTTAAAAGTATTTTCACAAAATCTCCTATGAACAAGTTTCATAGTATAAAATTTATATCATTACATGCATTCATTTATATTATTAGGTTTATAAACTAAAATCACAGTATAAAATATTATGATATATATATATATATATATATATATATATATATATATATATATATATATATATCAACAAATGCATGTAGTGGTATATATAAATGTATATAATGATATCAATTTTAAACTATGAAATCAATTTCACACGAGACCTATTCAAATATTTTACTTACTTTATGAGTAGTTTTAGTGTGCACTTGAGTGCATAGAATGCACTTGAATTTTGAAAAATATATTTTAAGCAAAAATTAGGAATATCACAAGAGTTAATCAGTGATACCCCAAGAAGCAGTCGATAATATTCCAAAAAATAATCAGTAATACCCTAACTACAAAAAAATACAGTTCGGTGTGTTTAGAAAAAAATCAAAATTGAATTTAAAATTAAATTTAAAATTCAAGTGCATGCTATAATTTGAGTTAAAATTGAACTCGAGTGCATGTTAGAATTTGTCTTACCATATTGATGTTGTGTAAGGTCTTCTCCGCCCTTCACTTTGATTAAATTCTGGCTTTGCCGTTGAATGACTGTTTTGTTCCAAAAAGTTGAGCGAATTAAGGAGATGTCCATTTCCGGTCAATGTCTTCTACGAGACTAAAAAAGGATTGGAATTTCATTTTTTCTCAATTAGGAGAAGATTTAAAATATTCAATGGAGAAAAATTTATATATTCCAGTAGTGCTGAATCACCGTGAATACATATTTATTTATTTCTAAATCAGCCTAGATTTCATGAGATTGAATGGGATGAAACTCTATCCTGGTCATATGGAAATTTTAAAAAAAGAAGTAGGAATTTTTTTAATAATTTTTTTAACACTATTTTTCCCTATAATAAATTCAATGTATCATAAATTTTGGTAATTGATTAACAAAATTAAATAACATGATACAAATTTGTGAAATATGCTTCTAAAGAATGGGTTATATAGATTACCAAATAAATGTGGAGGTTAAGAATGTTATTGATTTTCATGTGAGACAAGTTTAATTCACGGAGCTCTGGCTAATTCAATATTCAGATTTCAATTTTTTGTTTTTCGTTTTAATTAATGTGATAGCTGAAGCCATAAATGTGCATATCCAAAATAAAAAATGAGAAGTTTGTATTAAAATATACACCGTAAAATTGATGTACAATACAGATCCAATAATTTACGTACTCTCGTATTAACTACAATTTTAAAGGGATCGAGTGTTGAAATTTTAGTTGTTAAAGGTATAAGTGTAACTTTTATATATATATATATCGGAATTAGTTTATTTAATATCGTGCGTATACCTCAAAAATATAAGTGACTATTTTTACTTTACTTTATTAGAAATTTATTCAGTTGTGTGTCTTAGCTTACACGACTCGTAAGAAAAAATATCAAAGAAAAATAAGTGTATTTTTCTACAATATATTAACACTTCTGCCGTGTGGACTATGGAGCCTGGATTGCACCGTTGACAGCTGGGGCTTCGTAGTTGACCATATAATATATATATATATATACTTAATAATAAATTAATATAGTATTAATGTATTATAGGACGCTGAAAGTCAAATACATATACTTTAGTTGACACACTCAAACCGCGGTGGATGAGGCATGAAATCTCATATCCCACTTTTTCTATTCTAAAAGATTGGAAAAATTCAAACATGCCCCTAATTCTATTTTTTTATATAAGCACACCCATTTCTCTAAATTAAAATAAATAAATCCTAAATGTTTTTAAAATTAAAAAGAAATTAAACCTGGCCTCCCTAAATAATTTAGATAAAAAGAGTTAAAATTCTCAGTAAATTAATTAAGAGTTAGTTATTTTATATTTGACGAAGTGGGGTAATTTTTTTTTCTTTTTTTTTTTTTACAGGAACGAAGTGGGGTAATTCAACTGTTCAAATGATAACGACACTAGTGCACCGCTACTTAGGCAAATGTAGTACGAATTTGTGTTATCGGGAGGAATTGCGAGGTGTTTAATAAAAAAAAAAAAATAAAAAAAAAAAACGATTAAGGTTATTTGTGCTCATTGAAAATGAAGAGGGCAGGGTTGAATTGTAATTAGATAATTACTTATTTGAACTTTTTGGCAAAAATAAGTGTCATTTGTTTTTTCCCCCTTTTCTATTCCTCCATTTTCTATTATTATATGAGATACAACTATATATATATATATATATATATATATATATATATATATATATATATATATATATATATATATATACATAAACATCATACATGCATAAAAACTTAACAAAACTGTACACATGCTTTCGCTTTCACATATTAATTCGTGCAAAACTTGACGAGATAATCATTCAATGCCTAAATTAATTGGAATGTTAAGATTATAAAGAAGATAAATACAAAGAAATAAGAGTTGTATGTAATTACTTTATGCATGCGACTAATCTTCAACGTGGTTATAGCTAGCCATGACCAACCTAAAGTCGAATTGGTCAAATTTCTATATACACATGCGTTCGATCTTACGGTCGGTGGATTACTAATTTTAACAACATCTACACATATGAATAATTAATTACGTTCATACATCAAGAAAAAAGTGCATTATATAATCAGCATCAATCAGAACCACTAATTCATAAATTAATTTATCCATAAAAAGTATATATGTACATTGTAACAATTTCAAAATTAACTAGCCATTATTGTTAGGCTAACATTTAACCCTTGCATCGCAGCGAAAGAAAAAACCAAAAAATTGTAAATATACAAATTAAAATTAAAAAAAAAGAAAGAATAATATATATATATATCCTAATAAATTAATGATCATCGATCTCATCTGGTAATTAAAAATTAAGTTGTGGAATTTGATCAATCTTGAGGCACTGAGTTGTGTCTCTTTGAGGGACCGGAAGGAGGAATGGGAACCCCCTTCGGAAGCTTCGCGAAGAACAATCGATCCGCCGTTAACTTTTGGTCTCGAAGAAGGCGTAACGCCATTGCCGAAACGTCGTCTTCGAGGTGCTTCACCGCTGTGGTCGCCGTCATCCTTACCGGCCTGATGCCGTTAACGCAAGAATTTGAAAGAAGAAAGATGAGAAAAAATGTACAAAGTATTGTGGTCTTTGAAGAGGGTGAAGAAGCCATGATCGATATTTCAGATGATTTGCAACTCTTGTTTAAGGCTTTGGATATATATGTAAATGTAATAGAGGGGTGTAACTTTTCTTGATGACCAAGCTAGGAGGGGGTCTAATTATATATATACACACAAAATTTTGGGGGTTGGGGCTGGGGGTGTGGAAAGTGTAGATAATATGAGAAAAAATCCAAGGTGTGTTTTAGCGTAGTATTTCACACGCAAAAAGGGTTGGGTAGGGTAGGGTAGTGTTGAATTTTCAATGTCAACGATTTACTATATTAATTAATGCCGGCTCCGGCGTAGTATATATTTTCTTCATTATTTTCCATGAAATTTCTTTCTTGCACGTATATATGTCGAAACTACATACACTTGTGACTCACCAGATTTTCACTTGAGAAATAAATAAGTTAAATCTAAATTTGAAGGTGAAGTTATAGTAAAATACGTTAGTTATTGATTTGGGGCTTTTGAAATATGCCACGTGGTGGACTTGCAAAATATTGCCACCGCATTCCTTTCTAATTTTGAAAAATAAACGAATTAATTATTTTAGTTAATTTTATTATAAACCAGGAGATGACGACATGATGCTGCTGCCTGCAAAATTTATCCCGGCTTTTATTACTTCCCTTTTTAATTATCATTTACAATTAATTAAAATTATTTTTAAATCCCTACTGAATTAAGTCTCACACACGATATAAAATTTCTTTTGGGTACAATTGTTTAGCATTTTAGTAGTTTAATTAGTGATATTAGTAATTAGTATATGAACATCCTTACATTTTTCTATCGAACCTGCCAGACTAGATTTAGTATATTTTCTTATGAGTTATTTCATGAGAGTGAGTAGTGTATTGCAGTACGAAATTTTTAATTACAACGTACACTATACAAAATCCTGCTTTAAAGAAATTAAAAAGGTGCATTAAAATCTAAAATCTTATAAATTACTACAAAATCCTGCTTTAAAGAAATTAAAAAGGTGCATTAAAATCTAAAATCTAAATTACCTAAAATTAGAAAGTATAGACAACGATTCTCAGTTACGAAGGGGCAGCAATTTAATGAATTTTGTCTGCAGTTAATATGTAGAGTCCCCTTAATTTCGGTTCATGTTTATTGCACCGACATAGACATTGCTTCTTTTGAATGGGAAAACAATAGTGACCTAGCTCCTGTAAAAAAAAAAAAAAGAAAGAAATACAAAACAATTGTGAGCTAACTAAAATAATTTGGGGCAAATAAATAAATAAAATAATATTTCCTCTCTTTTTTATTAGATGTCATTTTAATTTCTACACTGTTTTTTTTAATTATACAGGCCATCTTATGATTTTTCATCGAATATTTCAATTTTACCCTTATTAATTTTCTACTGACTTTCTATTTTTACAAATCTTTTTAGAGTAGGTCTTGTATGAGACTGTCTCATGACATGAGACAATGAAAATTGATATAATTAGGGCATGACTCATTAACACTTTGATAGAGATAAATGTTAATTTGTATTATCTCATGCCATTAGACGGTCTCATATAAGATTTTGCCATCTTTTTATTTATGTTACATATAATTTAGGAATTTTAAGGATAAATATATTGGCAAAATTTTATAAGTTTTATTTGTTGTTTTAATAAAAAAAAAAATCTAATAAAAAAAGGAGTATTATATGCGAAACTAGCCACCACAAGAAACCTAGCTGTTATGCTTATTTATTGATTATATTTAAGTCGATCAGGTAGATACCTGGAATTAATTATGGAACACAATCAATGAAACCTATCAATTTATATCCATAACTCTTATGTAAAAAATACTCCATCTTTTCCCAGTTTATCATTGTTATAACTTATAACAATTACTCGGTATGGATATTTATTTACTAATGTGTATAACATTACTAATGAGCAGTTTTATATGAAAATATTTAAGATAAACTTATCATAAATTTATTTTAAAAGGGTTAAATATTTGATCAAGAGTATAAAAAATCTCACCAGGAGTATTAAAATTTGGGGCCAATTTTTTTTTTTACAATATAATATCACTGACCCCAATTTTTTATACTCCCGACTGATGAGATTTTTAATACTTTTAATCAAATATTTGATACTTTAAAATAATTTAATGATAATTAAACAGTTTGACATCTAAATTTAATGACATTTATGTAAGTGTCGCATCTTTTATATGGAAATAAAATCCTCATTATAAAATTAATCTGGTAACAGAATAAAATATCAAGGAAGCAAATAAAATGAAGTACTAAATATTATTTTAAACAAAAATTTATATGAGATGGTTTAATATTATATATAATGCATGAGTTCTTTGAAAATTAATCACTACTATACAATATTTGGTACTTACCGTTATGGGTGTGTGCAAGAAAAAAAAAAGGGAGAAAGAGACTCATATATGATATATTCAATTCCAAAGATTCGTGTATTCAGTTTCAAGAATTCGTGTATCCGATTTGTTTGCAATAATTTTAAAGTAGATTTTTTTCTTTTTTAATTTAAAACTTAAATCTGAATGCAATGAATTAAAAGCTAAAAAAATATTGAATACTTGACTTACCATTCCACTCCCCACCAAATAAAAGCAAGTTTTTTTATGCACTCAGTGTTTTTGTTATTTCTACTCGCGAATAGGGGTCAGGATTATATATTGTACATAAGGGGTTGTGCAGGTGTGTACGTATATAATCCAAATGCCAGGATTTGCGCAATAAGACTTCCCCGTTTTTACCCGCATATAATATAAGTTTTGTAACTATATATTATATCTAACATGAATGATATACCTATTTTATATAAAATATTATTATTATTTTCATATTTATTAGTATTATATAATGTAAATGATGATAATTTAATTTCAAAAGTATATTTTAGGTCAATATATATGAAATATATAATATAATATAATTGCAATTAATTCTTCTTACTGGTATTAAAAGGTAAAATAAATTCATTAATATGTTATAATATTATTTGTTTATTTTTTTTTCAATTGAAATGTGTTAATTTCATGTTATATAACTTATAATATATTATTATTATGAAAATAAATTACCATTATTCGAGTGAGTCACTCCGTGGGGATTGGGGACTCTGCCCTATTGTCATCCCTATCTCTTATAGAGATAATCTAGAGACCAATTTAGTTCTTTCCGGTAACTATGTATTTTAATTTGTCAAATATGTTAAGTGAGAGAGAAAAAAAAAATGATTTTTTTTTTTGTGAATTTAATCTTTAAAGTGAGAAAAAGTACTAAATATTTCAAAGTCAACAGTTAATATACCGTGAAGACTAACAAGGTATTAAGGTGGTACGTTGAAATACCGACATTCGTTCATTGGATGGTTGTGGAAATTTGGATGAAAACGCGATTTAATTAGTCGAAACGGTTAATTCAAAATTGCATAATCCACTTTGATCCGCTGATTTGTCATTTTTCGTTCTATGTAAATTGTCAAAGATCAAGTATTTGATGACACATAATTGATTTAATTAAAATTTAAGATCATCACCTCAAGTTTCACCAAATACATGAGTCAAAGTTTGCATTCTCCTTTGGAGATATGGACTTAATCACAAAAACTATTATGAGTCAAAGATTACTTCTCCGTTCGTACAAATAAGGGTAGGTCTCGTGTGATCGATTTTTTTAATATAAAATTAAAAAAAATTTAATACATTTAACATATAAAATAATATTTACTAAGACTACATTTTTTAAAATATTTTAAATTTTCAGTTATTTAGATTTCTCAAAATCATTTAAACGGTGATATTAAGTAATTTGAGTTCACAGTAAAATATACATGTTAAAATCACAAAATGATTCAAACAAAAGATTCATACTATAAATTGGTTCTAAACATTTGCACAAATATATTTTTTTATTCTTTTGTGTAAAAGGTTAATATATATATATATATATATATATATATATATATATATATAAATCAATTTGTAATTAAGATTTTTTAACCAATGCAAATATTTTAAATCAATTTGTAATTAAGATTTTTTAACCAATGCAAATATTTTAAATCAATTTGTAATTAAGATCTTTTTAACCAATATTAAACTCCCATGGTATCATCATATGTCATGGTCATTAAGTTTTTGAGTATGTATAGGGTGAAATTGATTCATACATAAATCATTAAAGAGTATTAGTTGTTTTCACAGAAGGGTATTAGTTGTTGTTGAAGAAGAGTCTTAGTTTATTTTCACTGAACAACTAAGACTCTTCTGTATAAATAAGTGACACTCTTCATTGAAAACAACTAATATTCTTTAGTGAAAATAACTAATACACTTCAACGATTTATGTATGCACCAATTTCACTCTATACTTTGTCTAAATTTTGATATACCATGTGTTTCATCCTCGTTAATATATATATATATATATATATATATATATTATGTCATTTATAGTATCCAAAATAATTTATTATTGTATCTGATTAGTGTGAAAATTGTTTGAAATTCGTGCATTTAATTTGTCTAATTTTATAGAATTTATTGCACTTTTTTACATAAATTTGACTATTTGCATTTGATTTCGAGAAATGTAGTGTTTTGTTATCTTTGGAGGAATTTGAGTATTTTTGGAACAAGCACGTATCTAATTTTTATTGAAGTCAAATTGAAGAAATAAGTTGTGAAAAGAATCAAAAGTCGTGAGCTAAATTTGGGCCAACAATTAAATAGTTGGTTGTCATTTATTAAAATAGGCCCAAAGTGGGCGGCCCATTTTCTATATTATTCATGTTGATAAAATCTATAAATATATAACTTTCCTTATTTAGTTTTGAGCGGGAAATTTCCTCATCCGTTGATGACTTTTTCTTCATTTTAATCGTGACCGTCCTTTGTTGATTGATTATCAGATATGGTATATTGAAGTAAATTTTTCAAAAACAAATAAAATTCTTAACCAAAATTATAAACAAAGCTAAAAATATACATTGAGTAATGAGTATATAGATTAACAGCAAAATACAAATTCAGTGATAAGTACAACATCTAATCTAATAAAAAAAGTTAGCGAAGATAAAAATGATAGAAATCACACTGAAGATTTGACAAAAGGAAGATGAACACATTGATGGACTTGTGTGGTAAAAATAGGATGAAGAAAAATAACGGTACCTAAAATTATGCCAATTATGGGCAAAACAGATTACAATTAATTTTAATGCTAAACACAAAAATGGACGATGATGATCAATGGTCAAAAAGATGATCAACGGCCCAAAGTGTTTCACGCTCAAACTATAAAAAGCAAAGTAGAGTGTATTATATATTATAGATAGATTATAGATAATAATTATTCCACTACATGGTCTTTCTAAATATTGAATTATTTGATAAAAGAATAAACTCAAATGTCAGTTGAAAGTGGTTGGAGACTATAGTTGTGACTTGTGAGTGTTGTAGAGACTGTACTAATATGGATGTTAAGGTTTAGAAATAGTTCACCGTCGAGTTGAAACATTAAGTTTATATCAATAAATAATTAGTTGTGCTGAATATATTGGTTCTGCTAATATTCTGTTAATATTGTAAGTCTCAATGTTATTTTATCAGTCTCAATCAAATTGTATACCACAATGCAACAAATTCTATTATAATACTGGTATCGTTATATATTTGGTGCAATTGTTTGATTTTATGGAGATTGGATTAATATTTTTTTAGTCAAAAGTTTCTTATTACTCAATGCAAGAAAAATAAAATAACGGAAAGCTCAAACCACAAAATCTGGTAGATTAACCACAAGGTTGATTGAATTTATTTGAAACTATATACTTACACATTATTAACAGTTTTTTTTTTGTTTGGAAATTGGTACACGAAAAGTCATCTATTTTACGTCATGCACAATACTGGTATTAATACACAACACCAGAATTTAATGAAAGAAAATAATTAATTTTTGCAGTTAATGGTATCTTAACGGGACACTTTATTTTATACTTATAAATAACCATTTTTGCAAATACTCCAGATAAATGTAACAGTATTGTGTGAACTAATTTCATCGTAATATTTATTTATAACTAATATCTTAACGTAAATCAGATAATTCTAATTAGCAAAACAATAAATATAATTTGACAAATACACCTAAAGGAAAGAAAAATATGATTCAAGACAAATACTCTATGGTAGAATATGTTAGTGTTAGTGTCCTAGAGACAATCCATCGAAAGGACATAATACTAAGATAATATTCATATTTGGTATAATATTATCATTGGTTTAATATTAAATGTATGGCGTTACACTTATCTGAATATGATGTTTGATTGTTTGCATATATTCTTATTTGTGTTCCCATGAATCACTACTGTCATTGAGTGAGTGAGAACTCAGATGACCTAAGTATGATTCTTAAATAGCCCCGATCAAGGATCATCAAGAATGGGATATTGATGATGCAATTTGTTGGTCCCGGTACAAGACTGAGGAATACGTGTATGGGGGGGATACACGTATACCAATTTTTCAACCTTAAAACTGACTGAGTCCCCTTTGCTCAGAGTGGTAAAGAACTAGGAGCTGATAACACACCTACTGACTACACTTGGTGCGGGTCAGTTGGCTAACTATCAGTTCAAGTTCAGTGCGGAAAAGTTTGAGCCCTGAAAGTTTAAAGTCTTGTTTAGTTTGCTTTCTGAAAAACTTGTTTTACTCAAACCTGAAAAGTGTTTAGTAGGGCAGTGCTCTTTTGAAGATCAGCCTGATTGATTTAGGCCTGATAAACTTGAATGCAATGAATGAACAAATAATATGGCAAGTATGCACAATATCAAAGCAGTAAGAACACAAGGAGTTTAACGTGGTTCAGAGTCTCAAGCTCCTACGTCCACGGCCTGACTTAACAGGAAATCCACTCAAGGGATTCTTGTTTTTAACGTGCCAAGGTGCACCAAGATCAGCTAACCTCACTGATCTATACAACTCCACTTACTAACACTCTAACTGACTTACTCCCAACAAGCCTAACTTAGGGTTTTGGTTTCAGTTTGGATTCCAACTAGGTTGAGATTATCCTTACAAGGCAAAGCTATGCTAAGGATTGGATAATCTCTCTAAGCTTAAGATAATTCTAATTAGCTTTTGGAATACAGAATAACTCTCAAAATGCTGAGAAACACTTGGGAAATTTAGAAGGTTTCGAGTGCTTCTCTTAAGGGTTGAATGCTTTGAATGCTTGAGAGTTTGAGTAATTTCTGGCTTGGAAATTTCCCGTAACCTTGAATGGGTTCAAGGTCTTCTGTATTTATAGGTGATTTGAAAAACTATCCGTTGGAGAGATAGCCTTCGAGTCATCTATGTAGAGTGGCTTCAAACGGACATATCTTCATGCAGCAGCCGTCCTTGCATGGATTTGGTATTTGTATTAAATGCACATTGAATGCTTGCCCGTTGAATATGCAGTCTGAATTCAGTCTTCATGTCAGGTTCCGTACGTGCGTGTCTTTCTCGGATTGGTCCACGTCATCAGGTTGGTGAGAATGTCAGAACTTATTCCTGAGCTTCAGGCTTGTCTTATTAAGTTCATTTTGTCTTGAGCCCACCAGTCTTGTCCTGACGCTGAAATTTCTTTTGCATTGCTTGACTCTACTCCAAGTCTTCCCATTAACTCAGTGACATCCCGTTCCCTTCAGGACTGAGTTAGTAATGACCTCAGGGTCATACTCTTCATCACTGACACTTACTCAGCCAGCTTAGAAGACTGCCATAAGTTCAGGATGGTGCTCCTTGTCTTCAGGCTCTGAGTCTTGATTGTCTCCAGTGAGTTCTCCTATCACTGAGTACCTGTGAAGTGTAAAATGACTAAGTACTAATCCTAACCAAGACTAGCCTGACAAAGACAGATTAAGGCAATCATCTTTTCAGGGGCTTTGGGATCTTAATCAAAACTGACAATGTCCCAACAATTTCCCCCTTTTTGATGATGCCAAAACACTGAAAAGATCCTCAAAACACTTAGAGGAAACAAGATAAACCTATCTATAAGATAAGACAGTGTTAGAGAGCAATTCTTGATAAAGTACAGAATTTTAAACAACAGCCAAAAAGACAATGAGTTTTTGTCTGTGGGCAAAAGTAATAGATTTCATTGATTGATGTGGAAATGATTACAATGAATCTAATTTATTACAAAGAAGCCTGTGAACACCTAGACTAATCTCATTTCAGGCTTGAGTCCATATCCTGCATAAACTCTTGCCTTCAGCTCGTCAAGTCTTCCAGGTTGATTCACGTACCCTTCAGCTTTGGCTATCTTCAAGACTTCCATCATAATGGCCTTTGTATCATGCTTTTGAGTTCCAGGAACCAAGGGAGGAGCTCGAATGGTGAACTCAGGAGCCTTCACTTGAACTTGAGCTGCCTCAGCCTCCTCCAAGATTTTTTGGAATAGCTCAGGATGGTTGTCCATCATGTAGTCAGTGAAGTGGGCATTGATATCATCAGTGTCGCCCCACTTCTTCACAACAAACCACAGTCTAACAAATTCATCCCTTGCATCAGTCCAAAACTCCTTCAATGTCTCTGAGACGAACTCATCAACAAAAGCTTCCCTTGCTCCTGATTCTGGCCTTCTGACTTGAAGAATTGTTGATTTCCTAACTGTTGGCTTCTTCCTGTACTTCCTTGGCTCAGGCTTCGCCTTCTTCCTCCTTAGCAAGCTGATCACTGCATCATCTAGTTCACGTTGTTGAAGCTCAGTGATATCCATCAGCTTCTCAACCTTCTTCTCTAAGATGCGCATCTTCTCCTTCTGAGCAATTTCAGCTCTGCGCATAGCCTCAGATTTTTCAGATTGATCTCCCCACGCTTCAGCACATAGCTCCGCAACCAACTCACCTGAGTAAGTGATGGGATTCTTCCTTGAGCTCATGGGTGACGATCTCTGAACTGGCTCAGGTTGTTGCTTGGAAGGTTCATTAGCCTTTGCCTTTGTTGCCTCCTCTCTCAGCTTGGCAACAATTTCTTCTCCTTCCTTTTCCACCGCCGCTAACCTAGCTGACTTCCTCACCCTTAAAATGTTTCCATCAGGATTGGCTTCAGGGTCAGCTAGAACGGTTTCACCTTGATTGACTGCCTCCGATGCCTCAGGGCGGGATCTTTTCTTCTTCTTTTCCCCCTTTTTGGCATCATCATTGGCCTGGGATGGGAGTGACTCAACTCCACTGTTGATAACAAAAGAGGCTAAGGATTGTACTTCCAAAACGCCCTCCTTCAGCATCTCAACTCCCGTGGCAATCCCAGTGCCTGCAAAAGAAACTGAACTGATAGCAGCATTGACTTTTTTCTCAAAGACCTCCATGGAGAGTTGGAGTCTTTGTTCAGCCTTGGTGATCCTTTCCTCCACCTTCAAGGACTCACCGCTGACTCTGCTAGCCTCAGTTAGTATCTTTGCCGATTCCTCAGTGGCCTTTGCCAAGGTGTCGGCCACTGACTGAGAGGTGCGATCCATCCTCCCTGACTCCAGCTCCAGTTTGGACGCTGAGTCCTTCAAGGCCTGAGTGACAATAGCTCCAGTCTGAACTGCAAGCCTGTCCACTGCCTGATTCATCTTCTCGTCCCTGATCGCATCCCTCTCTTCAAGCTTCTTGAGAGTATTCCTAAGCATCTTCTTGGTGCGCTTCCTCTCATTCCTCACTGACTTGGCCGTGTCAGTCATCGTTTTCTTTAACAAAATCAGCTCCCTGTTAGCAAGGGTGTTGTAAGCCGACTTCGTCCACCTGATGTGCTTCGCCAGGGCCTTGGAGTCTTCTTCCTTCTCAGCTCGTAGCCTCATTACCTCCTCCTGAAGTTCAGCTAGATTTTATGAGGTTTTCTCCTGCTTGACCTCCACTATGCTGGTGAATTCAGCACGTCCGACCCCGGTTATGATCACATCCTCATCATCAACGGCCGCCTCAGTGATTGGCTGCTTTCCCTTGTCAGCCCCTGCAGTATCAGTCCTTTCTTCAAGGTGTACTGAAGGCAGTTGTGAAGTAGTCATAGCCGCCTCCTCAGGCTCAGCTAAGCTAACTTGAACCTTGGGAGCAAGTCCCTCGGAACTGAGAGTCTCCTTGGATGCCTCAACATCTTCCTCTCTTGTCTCAGGGCAGGGAATCCCCTCATCGACAGATGTCTCATTGGCAGCTGAGATGTTCACAACATCCTCAGCCACTGGTCCACCCTTGGCACCAGTGTTCTTATCACCTTCCCCCTGAGCCTGAGGCTCAGAGTTCATCTCATCAACCTCCTGTGCTGTTTCCTCCACTGCTTTCTCCAAGTCTCCACCCTGAGCTTCTTCATCATCCTCATCACCATCCTTCCCGTCATCGGATAGGAGGTCAGCCTTACTCTTGGACATCATATCAGCCACTAGCTGCTTCAGGTTGTCAAAGTTCAAGAGTTGAAGCCAGCTAGTAAGTCCAAAGAACGAGCAAATCTTGGCCTCTTCCGCCTCCCAGTGCTCCCAGCCACGAGCATCCACCAGCATATGTTGCTCCTGCATGTTTGATTGTTTGAAGTCCAACCAAACTTTGAGCTCTATCACATACGCCAGCAGCTCAGTATACTTGGATAGCCCAGGCCAGCACTTTCCTGCCCATTCTGTGGCGTACCCCCTGAGCGTGTTCTCCAGAATCCCTCCAGCCATGTGTTCATCCAAATCCTCCTCCTCTACTTCGAGGAATTCGTCCTCCTCAGCTGAAATAGATTTGGGACAGTATTTGGGATTAGGGTATGATGGAAAATCTGAGGGGTTTGGAAGGTTTGGAAGGTTCGGCTCGGCTGACTGGTCAGGCTCATTCATGTGTGAAGTTGAAGGCGCTGACTCAGTAGGATGGTTTAGCTCTGAGGTTCGGGATGGTTGGGGAGTTTGAGGTGTGGGGTCAGGAATGAAGGGTGTTTGGGTTTCAGGGTGTGGGGGTGTTTGAGTGGGTACTGTCTCAGGCTGCAACGACTCAGCCGTCTCGACAGTTTTTCTGACTTCCTCCAAGTCAGAGGCTCCAGGAGAGCTTGACTTCTCCCTCTCACTCACCTCAGGCAGCTTCTTAGCAGGGGATTTTCTGGTCCCCTTCCTAAGCCTTTTCAGGGGCCTCTCTCCCTGAGCACCCTCCTTTCTGACGTTATCGTCAGTTCCCTCAGCCTCAGATCTGGCCTTCTTGGGATCAGACTCAGTCCCAGATTTCGTGCTCTTCCCTGACAGCACTATCTTCACCCTCTTCCTCTTCTCAGCCGCTTCCATTTCAGGCTGCTCCATCTCTTCAGCTGCAACCTCCTCACCCTCCTTACTCCTCTCAAGGAGCTCATCTACCCGTTCAATGAGACTGGTTGCCACTCTCTTGGCCTTACCAGCTGGCTTTTTGGCCTGACCCTTTGCTTTCGCATTGGGATCAGTCAGCCCTAGCACTGAATAGGTACCACTCAGTGAGGAAAACATGACCTTCTTTGAGGAGAGACTGTCCTCAAAGTCGAAGGTATACTCATGGCAAGCATGAGCAATCAGGATGGACATCCTCGTGCCGAATGGCAAGATGGCACTGACGGAAATGTGCTTCTCCTCCTCATCTCGCTTAAGCTTGTCCAACCCTGCCTGATGGAGTTGATCGAGAAAGAACTGCTCCCAGTTCGCTTCCACTCCATCAGCAATTGCCCCCATGAGCCTCAGCTTGGGCAGACTCAACTGCTCGTGAGAGCCAGTTGCTCCCATCACTAACTTGGACACCAAGTCCACCAGCGCTCTGTACTCAGGCTTCAGAGTATTCTTGTTCTGACGAGCCTTGAACTCCGATGACCCTGACTTGGTCCATTTTGCAAGAAGCTCTCCTTCTGAGTTCTCCTTGTAGGTTCTTGGGTTAATGCCTGTGAAAGGCAACTTAAAGACTTCCCTCACCGCCTGCCTGAAGTTGATAGTGACCACCTCTGTGTTGTAAAGAGGTTCACCGTCGCCGTCCTTCTCTCCCGTCGGCTTCAGTGCAGTTACCTTCATGAAAACTTCCCCTTTTCGTAAGAACATATTTAAATAGGCTTCCACCACTGTTCTTGGAAGCAAGGAAATGGGGCGGGTGGTGAAGTATGTTTCCAACCCGGCATCGGAAATCCATTTAAATACGGGTTTGATTTTCTCAACCGTAAGACAGATACCTTCCATGGAGATGACTTGCTCCATGTGTACCAGTTTCTTTTCAACAACGTCTACTATCTTGTCGGTTGTCCAGTTGGAATCGAGAAATGCCATTTTTTTGAAAAGAAGAGATTTTTCGAAAGAATTATTTGTGTTTGAGCAAGAGAAAACTCAGTGTGCAGATTGTGCGTTGTGTTTGCGTAAAAACCTCAAATGGCACTTTTGATTGATAAGACTAAGTCAGTTACTCAAACGTGGGGTTGAGATTGATCCCTGAATTCGAAAGGTTTTGAAATGAGGGGCCAGGATTAATCTCAGCTTCAATTAAACCCCATGTCAGTCATATTCTGTATAAAATGGACACGTATATGAAAAAGTAACTGTAGCATTAAATGATCCGTGCGCGTGGGTTTAAATATGAAAAGGCGCGCTTTTAATGAGAACGGAATGCATTTAATAAAGATTTTCAGGACGAAGGACTCAGGGAGACGCTTGAAATTCACAAGAGTCAGGTTAGAACTCATACCTGTCAGGGAGACATTGTAGCACCCTGATACCTCGCTGAGTCGAGTCTGGCCTGAGTTCCCCCTAGAACCCTACACTGACTGCTCACCCGGATCTAAGAGTCCTAATTCCACTGATAGTTCCATAAACCTCGATTCAGCCAGAGGCTTAGTTAAGATGTCAGCTCTTTGCCTGTCAGTGTGAATCTTCTCCATCCTGATATCTTTCTTCTCCACATGATCTCGAATGAAGTGGTGTCTAATATCCACATGCTTGCACCTTGTGTAAAGCACTGGGTTCTGAGTAATTGCTATAGCACTATTGTTATCACAATAGATTGGGACCTGATTAGCAAACACTTGGTAGTCTCTCAACTGTTGCCTCAACCATAAAATCTGAGCACAACAACTACCTGCAGCCATATACTCAGCCTCAGTCGTGGATGTAGCCACTGAATTCTGCTTCTTACTAAACCACGAGATCAACTTACTTCCCAAAAACTGACATGTCCCTGAGGTTGATTTCCTATCAATCCTACAACCTCCATAATCTGCATCCGAATAACCTGTCAGTTCTAAGTTGTCATCTGAAGGATACCATAGTCCCATATTGACTGTCATTTTCAAATACTTAAGTATCCTCTTAGCAGCCTCCAAATGACTTCTCTTGGGATCAGACTGATACCTAGCACACACACCAACTGCAAACGTAATGTCAGGCCTACTTGCAGTCAGATACAATAAAGAACCTATCAGCCCACGATACTCAGTCTGATTTACTGAAGTCCCTTCAGTGTCAGGATCCATCTTCCAATTTGTGTTCATAGGGATCCTTGCTGGATTGCTGTTCTGAACACCAAACTTATGAATCAAGTGTCTTGTATACTTGGCCTGATTAATGAATATACCTTGATCAGTCTGCTTGACCTGCAATCCTAAGAAGAAGTTCATCTCTCCCATCATGGACATCTCAAATTTACCAGTCATCAGCTTAGAGAATTTCTCACAAAGCTGATGATTTGGTGATCCAAATATTATGTCATCCACATAAATCTGGACCAAGAGAATATCATCACCTTCAGTGATCCTGAACAATGTCCTATCCACAGTTCCTTTCTTGAACCCATGGTCTGTCAGGAATTGAGAGAGGGTATCATACCAAGCTCTTGGTGCTTGCTTGAGTCCATAGAGTGCTTTCTTCAAATGGTATACTCTATCTCCAGCCTCAAACCCGGGAGGTTGTTCAACATATACCTCTTCATTGAGTACACCATTCAGGAAGACACTCTTGACATCCATTTGATACACCTTGAACTTCTTGTATGTTGCATATGCAAGGAACAACCTGATAGCTTCCAACCTAGCCATTGGAGCAAAAGTCTCATCATAGTCTATTCCTTCAGACTGACAATACCCTTTTGCAACCAGTCTGGCCTTGTTCCTTACCACAACACCATTCTCATCCTTCTTGTTCTTAAAGACCCACTTGGTACCAATCACACCTTGATGCCTAGGTCTATCCACCAGTTCCCAAACTTGATTCCTTGTGAACTGATTCAGCTCCTCTTGCATGGCAATGATCCAGTTCGAGTCAGTGAGAGCTTCTTCAATGTTCTGAGGCTCTTGCTCAGAGAGAAAGCAACAGAACAATGCACTCTCACCATGGAACCGTCTGGTCCTGACTCCCTCAGTTGGATCACCAATGATTTGATCAATGGGATGATCTTCTAACCATGTTCTCTTGCCAGGAGTTGTTCCTGAAGTACCTGCAATGTTAGTGTCTACAGGCTCATAAAATTCAGGAAATTGAATGGAAGGGGATGATCCTGAGTCTATGCCAAAGGGATTAACCAGCTCAATGTCAGGGACATTGATTCCCCCTTGATTAGGTGACTCAGGAACCGTCTCAGCTGCAACAGCATCTTCATAGACGGTGCTTACCTCAGGTTGAGTCTGTTCCTCAGTCTGAGGCTCAACAATCCCTGATGTGCTGGGCTTAGGAGTGGCACCTGATTCATCATCCTGATCGTCATCATCATCCCATCTCGGAATTGGCACAGTCTTGATCTTGGGATCAGGTTGATTCTTCAAGCTCAGCCTTGTCACACTCCTTGTGACCTCCTCAGTGTCAGGATTCAACACCTTTGCCCTAGACTCATTAACAAATTCATCAAAGACAACAAGAGGTGATTCTTCAACAACAAGGTTCCTACAGTTGTAAACCCTGAAGGCTTTACTAACTTCAGAATATCCTAAGAATATTCCTTCATCAGACTTGCTATCAAAGGCTTTCAACTGGGTCTTCCCATTGTTGAGGATGAAGCACTTACAACCATATACATGAAAATAAGAAATATGAGGTTTCCTTTTGTTCCATGTCTCATATGGGGTCTGTGCATGTTGCTTGTTCAGCATGGATCTGTTCTGAGTGTAGCATGCAATGTTGATTGCCTCAGCCCAGAATTTCTTGGGCAATCCTGACTCAGCCAGCATGGTCCTTGCAGCCTCCTTCAGTGTCCTGTTCCTTCTTTCAGCGACACCATTCTGTTGTGGGGTTCTAGCTGCAGAAGTCTCATGAGCTATACCAAGTTCATTACAGAAGTCAGAAATATATGAATTTATAAACTCAGTGCCCTTGTCAGATCTGATCTTAGTAATGAACTGATTCTTCTCATTGCTGAGTCTCCTGAGCAACTCTGGAAGCTTCACCTGTGTTTCCTTCTTATTTAACAAGAAAATGACCCAAGTATATCTAGAATAATCATCAATAACCACAAGGGTATACTTTCTACCATTCATACTCACAGGTGTTATGGGACCAAACAAATCCATGTGCAAGAGCTGAAGTATCCTGTCAGTGGAGTAAGAAGCTTTTTCTTTGAATGATGCTCTGACCTGCTTCCCTTCCTGACAAACTTTGCACACGTGATATTTGCTAAAAACTTCATTAGGTAGACCATCAAAAAGTGACTGTCTAGAAATTTTGTTAAGAATCTTGAAGTTCAGGTGGCTTAATCTTTTATGCCATAACCAACTGAGCTCTAGAGAGCTTTTAGCAAGAAGACAAGTATTAGGAATAGTGCTGCTCCAAACAGCGAGATAAACATTACCTTTCCTTATACCTGATAGAAGCACCTGTGTTGATTTGTCCTTGACTGAACATGTGTTCGATGAAAACTCAACACTGAACCCTTTGTCACAGAATTGACTTACTGACAGCAGGTTATGCTTCAGTCCTTCCACAAAGGACACATTTTCCACTCTGACTGTACCTATAATTAGAACACCGAAACCTTAGTAACACCTTTTGAGTTATCACCAAAGGTTACCTGTGGACCATTTTTAGCTTGATATTCTTGGAGGAGACTCTTCATTCCAGTCATGTGCCTTGAGCAACCACTGTCTAGGTACCAAACAGCTTTGATTGAGTCTCCTCTCTTTTTGTTGTGATCCACAGCCGCCTGCAAGTAAATCAGGCTTTAGGTACCCATTGGGTGTTGGGTCCTATCGTGTCAGCTGTACCCTTCGGGATCCAGACTTGCTTCACAACCCTGATTGCCTCAGAGTGGTAAATCTGTCTCCCTGAAACATCAACATACACAACTTTCTTCTTCTTTGCCTGAGAGGAGGATGGTGTATGGGTGCTAGACTTAGGCTTCACAGGAGCCTGAGTGGGTGCCTTTTGGGCTGGCTTCCTGTTCTTCCTAGGTCTGGGTGCAGCAGGTCTTGGGCCTTGTTCTTGATAAGGACCCTGATTTCTATTCCCCCTAGGCAAGTGAGGGAATGTAAAGCAGTTAAAGGCCTCAGGATGCCAAAACCACGGGGGTGTCATCATATTTGGCCTTTCCTGTTGGTATTGCCAAGCATGATGGTACCCTCGCTGACCAGTCTGAAGGCTCTTGGCCTGAGTCTTCCTCTGCTTTCGCTGAGGTTTTCCCTGGCCTGAGCTCTCAGGGGCTTCCGTAGGTTGCTTTGCCTTTCCCTTGGGTTTTGGCTTAGCTACCTTAGGAGCAACCCTGACTGTGTCAACGGTTTCCTTGCCCTTATCAGTTTGACGGGCCTGGAGCACAACCTTAGGTGCATTCTGGCCTGTCTGAACAAATACCCTCTCAGTGTTGCTCCCTGAGGCAACATGAGACTGACCCTGTGAGGATTTCTCAGGGACATATCCAAGTCCCTTTTTCTTGTTCCCAAGTATCTGGTTGCTATTTATTTCCTCTCTAGCCACTGAGGATTTATTCATTGCTGCAACCTTTTTCTTGAGAGAGTCCTCACTCTTTTTCAGGATTTCATGTCTGGTAAAGAGGTCATCAAACTTACTCTTAAGTACTTTCAGTTCTTCCTTCCTGACCAGCTCTTCCTCAGCCAATTCCTTCAGAATCTTATCTCTTGGGAGACGCTTAGAATTGATCATATCAATTTCCTGAGTTAGTCTCACAATCTGAGCTGATTCTTTAAGATCAGACTGAGTGAGTTGTTCATTCAGGTTTTGAACTTCAGTACTCAATTTCTTGTTCTCCTCAACCAAGAAGACATTAGTTTCCTGCAGTCTGGAGAAATCAACCATCAATTGATCAAGACAGATCTGAAGGTTCATTTCTCTAACCGACTCTGAGCTAAGCTCAGGATTTTGACCAGTGTAAGAAGCACAAACAGAATTTGATGTTACCTCAGGCTCATCCCTAGCCATCAGACAGACATCATCCTACTCGTCATCTGAGAAGAGTTCAGGTGACCTTTCAGCAGGACCGTCAGAATCTGTTGCATCTTCAGCGACCATCGCTCTCCGATCAGCAGATCTTAGATCCCTAGTGGTTCTTCTTTCCTCTCTCTCCCTCGCACTCAGCTCTGGGCAGTCGTACTGATAGTGACCAATCTTGTTACAGTTGTAACATGCTACCTGCTTACTCACTCTTTTTTTTCTCGGTTCAGGGTTCCTCCTTGAGTCAGGTTCCCTGGTTCTTGGTGAGCTTTCAGTCTTTGTTGGATATCTATCATCGCGAGTACGTCTCTGTTCGTCTCTTCTTTCAGGTTTTGGTTCAGAATATCTCCTTTCATCACAACGTTCTCTCCTCTGGTCAGTATTCCTTCGCTCCTCATATCTCCTTGAGCTTTGGTGGGTTCCTTCAGGTTTCCTGTCACGTGAGTCTTGATAAAACCTTTTATAACGACCAAACCTGGAATTGAGCTTGTCAAATCGTCTGGCCATCAGGCTGTACTCCTCAGCGAGTTCTTCCCTGCTCATCTCCATCAGTGACTTTGATGAAGAATTTGATGAGGGCTCAACAGGTTCAGACCTGGCCTTGAACGCCACACTTTTCTCAGGAGTTTTCTCCTTCACTTCCTCTTCTGACTGAACTTTCTTCTTTCTCTTGTTAAGGTCAAATTCAAGCGCTTTGAGCTCTGAAAAAAGTAAAGCAGAAGTTATGTTACTCATATCCTGAGTGTTCTTAAGCATAATTACACTGTTGTCCCATCTCTCAGGAAGGGCATTCAGGATCTTTGAAGCAACATCTCTCCTTGGGACATCCTTGTCCAACATCACCAACTCATTCATCAACTTGATGAATCTAGACTCCATTTGATCTATGCTCTCGCCAGGCAGCATCTCGAACGCCTCGAATTTCTGAATGGCAATGTTTCTCTTGTTCTCCTTGATCTTTTCAGATCCCTCACACATCCTTGTCAGCTCATCCCAGACCTCCTTTGCCGTCTTTAAGTTCATCAGCCTGGCTGACTCCTCGAAGGGCACCGTGTGCAAGATGATGTTTCTGGCGACGTTGTCAAGTCCCACCATCTTAATTTCATCGTTGGTCATGTCTTTCCTTTCTTTAGGAACCTGCACGCCAATCGCAAGATCCTCATATCCCAGTCCTCTGACGTTAGGAATAGTGATCTTGATCGGTCCCTCCCTGAGTACACGCGGCATCTGGTCATGGATGGCATCTAGATGTGCTTCTAATCTGAACTTCCAATAGACAAAGTTAGACACAGAGAATTCAGGTAACGAAGCTTCAAGTCTCCTCGAAGTCATGATGATGCAAGTTTTATGAAAAGCAAACTCAGATCTGTTCAGTGACCACCAACAGTTTCTCCTCTGAAACTATTAGTATTCAAAGTCAGTGGTCTTTCGAACCACTGCTCTGATACCACTTGTTGGTCCCGGTACAAGACTGAGGAATACGTGTATGGGGGGGATACACGTATACCAATTTTTCAACCTTAAAGCTGACTGAGTCCCCTTTGCTCAGAGTGGTAAAGAACTAGGAGCTGATAACACACCTACTGACTACACTTGGTGCGGGTCAGTTGGCTAACTATCAGTTCAAGTTCAGTGCGGAAAAGTTTGAGCCCTGAAAGTTTAAAGTCTTGTTTAGTTTGCTTTCTGAAAAACTTGTTTTACTCAAACCTGAAAAGTGTTTAGTAGGGCAGTGCTCTTTTGAAGATCAGCCTGATTGATTCAGGCCTGATAAACTTGAATGCAATGAATGAACAAATAATATGGCAAGTATGCACAATATCAAAGCAGTAAGAACACAGGGAGTTTAACGTGGTTCAGAGTCTCAAGCTCCTACGTCCACGGCCTGACTTAACAGGAAATCCACTCAAGTGATTCTTGTTTTTAACGTGCCAAGGTGCACCAAGATCAGCTAACCTCACTGATCTATACAACTCCACTTACTAACACTCTAACTGACTTACTCCCAACAAGCCTAACTTAGGGTTTTGGTTTCAGTTTGGATTCCAACTAGGTTGAGATTATCCTTACAAGGCAAAGCTATGCTAAGGATTGGATAATCTCTCTAAGCTTAAGATAATTCTAATTAGCTTTTGGAATACATAATAACTCTCAAAATGCTGAGAAACACTTGGGAAATTTAGAAGGTTTCGAGTGCTTCTCTTAAGGGTTGAATGCTTTGAATGCTTGAGAGTTTGAGTAATTTCTGGCTTGGAAATTTCCTGTAACCTTGAATGGGTTCAAGGTCTTCTGTATTTATAGGTGATTTGAAAAACTATCCGTTGGAGAGATAGCCTTCGAGTCATCTATGTAGAGTGGCTTCAAACGGACATATCTTCATGCAGCAGCCGTCCTTGCATGGATTTGGTATTTGCATTAAATGCACATTGAATGCTTGCCCGTTGAATATGCAGTCTGAATTCAGTCTTCATGTCAGGTTCCGTACGTGCGTGTCTTTCTCGGATTGGTCCACATCATCAGGTTGGTGAGAATGTCAGAACTTATTCCTGAGCTTCAGGCTTGTCTTATTAAGTTCATTTTGTCTTGAGCCCACCAGTCTTGTCCTGACGCTGAAATTCCTTTTGCATTGCTTGGCTCTACTCCAAGTCTTCCCATTAACTCAGTGACATCCCGTTCCCTTCAGGACTGAGTTAGTAATGACCTCAGGGTCATACTCTTCATCACTGACACTTACTCAGCCAGCTTAGAAGACTGCCATAAGTTCAGGATGGTGCTCCTTGTCTTCAGGCTCTGAGTCTTGATTGTCTCCAGTGAGTTCTCCTCTCACTGAGTACCAGTGAAGTGTAAAATGACTAAGTACTAATCCTAACCAAGACTAGCCTGACAAAGACAGATTAAGGCAATCATCTTTTCAGGGGCTTTGGGATCTTAATCAAAACTGACAATGTCCCAACACAATTGAGATTGGTGTGCGATCTGCATCATACTCTTAGAGAGTGTAGTAAGATCTCACTTACTAGGAGATATCGGGTATCTCATGATGGATGCACAGATACCTTATAGGGTATTGGTATACCCATCTGAGAAACCGTTTGATGTAATTCCACATAATGTGTCTACGGGTGTCTCGGTTAGTGGGAGCGATGTGATACTCCTCTGACTTGAGGTCAATACGCACGACATGTGTGGAGTGGTGAACTTTGACCATGACCGACGCTTGCACCCTTCCACAGGTAGATATGGCATGGATTGGGTTCATCATGAAATGCATGTGCGTGGTAGTTGAGCCAAGAATAGGATTCATTCCTCAATGTAGATTTAGAGAGAATACTCGTCTTCTCATTATAATTGGATCTAAGTCGTCGGCTGACGCGCATCAACTTAGACTTTGTGGCTAAGTGTGATATACTTGATCAATTAGTGATTGGAGATAATATGATTAAGTTATTTGAATAGACACTTCATCATGTTCAAGACTTAATCGGGTATTCGTGAATGAAATGAAGTTATCACAATAGCCCACAATATTACAGGTAGTTGCAGATTTCCTCGCAACGTACCTCGTATATTGAGAATGTCTGATTTATTGTCTAGGGTTCAATTAAGACCGTTAGTTTGACTAATCGCTCGATATACGAGGGCCTATGGGTCACACAACAAGTAATGGCAATTTACCAATTATAGTTGGTTGATTAAATATTGTATTAGATATAATATTTAATTTATGGAGAATATACTAATAATTATATTTGGAATTAATTATTATTATTATTATTTAATTAAATTGGATTTAATTAAATATGAAATCCCAATAATAATATTTGGAATATTATTATACAAGAATAATAGATATGGTAAAGATATTATTCGTAGGAACATATCTAGGGAGATATAATCTGTAGAGATTATATTACGGGCTAGGCCCGATATCTTGCTTAGGAATTAAGCCAAGTTAATCCCTATAAATATGTATCCCATGGGAATTTCAAATACACACGATACAAGAAATATAATTTCTCCATAAAATCTCTAGTCAGAATTTTCCTAGCAAATTCGTCTCGAGATTCAACGCTGGCATATCGGTGCGAATTGGTAGAAAGCCGTTACGTGGATACCATAGTGGAGGATTCCGCGTACAAATCGCTGTAAGGATTTATTATGTTAATTCATCCTTTCTATTTTATGTTATACAACCGTGTTTCAGATTCGTTGTTGGTGAATCGTAATCTTCCGCTGCGCTGAACATGGTGTGCGTGCCTTTAAAACCCAACAGTGGTATCAGAGCTCCAGGCTCGGTTGTATACATAATTTTGTGTAAATTTGTTAGTAATATATTGTGTGCTATTCAATTTTATTTTGCCCAAAACCAAGTTCATTTTTATTTGGAATAAATTTGAATTGGTTAATATTTTTACTAGAAATCACGAGTACATGCTTAATAACTTTTGGAAATTTATTAAAGTTGCACTTGGATGCTTTTCTGGGAAAATTATTTAAACTTAAACTTAAACTTAATCGGCATTAGTTTTCTAGGAAAACTAATATTTGCTATATATATTTTTTCCTTTTGGAATTATATTTGTCAAAAAAAAAAAAAAAGGAGGAGCACGCAGAATTGGATTCTGCTCCTGGAATTGTACTCCTAAATTGCACGGCCGATTCAATCAACGCAGACGGAAGGACATCTTGCTGGGCAAGAAACATCCTCGCCGGCGGATTGAAAAATTGCATCGCTGGAAACACTGGGTCTCAGCGTCCATGGCGGCGCTTTTGGTGGTCGCCAAATCTGGTCGAGGATCGAACAGCGGCGATCGTGGATCGATCAGCTGCTGGATGAGCGACGATTCAGGCTGTGCAATTTCCGACATAGTTGTCCGCTGGCGGCGTGATGAAATCGCGCCACACTATTAAGAGCCGATAGAAATTGAATGGCGTCTCTAGGAGAATGGTCTGGAACCACGGTCTTCATAGTCGGCCAGCCATCGACATTCGGTGTCAGTGCTGGCACAGACGGTGATGAATGGTGGTGGACTCTCTTTTGGCACTGCTTGGCAGCGTGATTCATCAAGGACTTGCTTTGAGAATTTGATTCTTTGTAGGGGTCTATATGTAATTTAGAATTGTTTTTAGAAAACTGCAATTCAATCCTTGGATCCTTTTGCAGTTTTTTAAATTTTGTGGAAATTACATTTGAGACTTTTGGGTCTTATTTTGAATTCTGAATATATAATAAATGCCTTGTTTGGTTGAATGAATTTTGGAAATTCTAAAAACAAATAAGGGATTGTTTGGTTGGACCAAATTTCGATTATTTGATAAAATATTATTTTGGGCAAAATAATTTTGAAACGGACTTTAGAAATTGATCAAAGGCTTGAAGCTTGTTGATATTTCTAATTTTAGCAATATTTTACCTTCGAATAATTAATTGTTAAGCACGTTTATTTGATTTACGTGTTATTTATAAATGTTGATTATTTATAAATATTAAATATTTTGCATGTTTATTTGATATATGTGCTAAATATTTATTAGATGCTTTATTTATGCAAATTTAATTTTTGAAATAAAGCATGAGAACTTGATTAGTTGCTCCCCACTTGTATAACTGCTTATGTGAAATCGATATTTACATTATTAGTTATAGCCCGCATTAAATTGTTTTGGGTAGGCGGCACCCAATATTTGTCGGACCGTTATATATGTTTTGGGTAGACGGCGCCCTATAATTGCTCAAATGTGATGTAGATAAACATGTCGGATCTCGATTAAGCAAATTAATACCCCGCCTTTAAAATGATCCTCACTAAAATATGGTTTTTCATTAGATTGAAAGATGTCTTCCATTAAAATTAAAAGTAAACCGGAGATTTCGTTCCAATGAGTATTTAAGGCCCTAGTCTTTTGCTCGGATCTACATCTAACGAGACTTTTATAGGGACACGTTTGTCGCCGCTTAATGGTTGTAAACCAACTTAATTCTGTTTCACCAGCCCTAGCAGGGAAACGAGAATTAGGTGACATCCGATTGAATTAGGTTCAATCAACTAGGAATTGCGTGAGGCAATTGGTTTAGAGACCTACCAGTTATGTTGTTGCAATGTTCAGCCCTAGCAGTCATTGTAATAGTAGGAATGTGGATCCTAGTCCATTACAATTTATATTAGATATATATTCGTACTCTTCCGATGAGGTCGTTGAGTATGTGAAAATAATGGAGACAAAATAAATTAAAAGGCCATGTTTATTTTGATTGCTGAATATTGATCATAGGAATTCTGTGTTTAATTCCCGTTTTAATTTATTTCTCTAAAATTGTTGAAATGAATAACTTATCATTGAAAAATGTTCTGGAAACGAACAAATTGGCTGGGCCAAATTTTCTGGACTGGCACTGAAACGTGTGTTTGGTGCTAAGGAAAGAAGAGATTGAGAACGTGTTAGACACGACAATCCCTTTACCCCTGAGGCTGGTTCAGTTGAGGATGCAGCGTTTGGCATTACAGCTCAAAAGAAACATCAAGATGATGTTTCCCAGCTCTATGTTATGATTGCTCGACTTGACTCCGAAATTGCAAAGGCAAACATGAGAAAATGGATCCCTTCGAGATGCTTAAGCGTCTGAAGGATCTCTTTGATTCTAGATCTCATTTGAGATTTATGAAGTGATGAGAGATCTGTTCAGATGTCGATTAGCGAAAGGAGGGAAGATTTCACCTCATGTGCTATCCTCAAGTTACTCCCCCATTCATATTCAAGTTTCGTAGTAAATTTAATATGAAGAAGACGGAAGCGATAATGTCGGAGCCTCATAACATGTTTAAGACTTTTGAGTCTTCCACTGCTAAGGAAAAGCCCGTGCTCAGGGTGAGTGCTTCTACTTCTTCTGACCCGAAAGGCGAGAAGAAGCGAAGGAGTAAGGCTAAGAGGGCTCCAAGCCCAACTTTCTGAAGGCAAAAGGTGGAGTTCAAAAGTAAGAAGCGGGTAGACAAGGATGTGTGCCCCACTGCAATAGAAAGGAGCATTGGAAGAAAGACTATAAGGTTCTAGCAAGCGAGAAGAAAACACAAGGTGTTTTAGCTGCTAGAACAAGTATGGTTGTTGTTAACATGAACATGTTCACTAATAGTTCAAACTGCTAGGCATTTGTTGAGTTATGGACATGATGTTCTTAATATACAAAGTAGAGAAACAACTTGGTAAGAGTATCAAGACTCTTCGATTAGATCGAAGAGGTGAGTACCTTAGCCATGAATTCATGGATTACTTGAAGCTTCATGGGATCCAGTCACAATGGACTCCTCCCGGAACACCTCAACTGGACGGTGTGTCCGAAAGGAGAAACCAAACCTTGTTAGACATGGTAAGGTCCATGATGAGTTTTTCTCTCTTCCAACATTCTTATTGGGATGCGCATTACAAACCTCAATCTACATTTTGAATAGGATTTCATCAAAATCAGTTGAGCAGACTCTATACGAGCTATGGCATGACAAGATGCCATCTTTTCTACACATTAGAATGTGGGGTTGCCCCGCAGTTGTGAAGAAAATGCTAACTAATAAGTTGGAATCCGAAGGTGAAAATGGTTATTTTGTGGGATATCCTAAGGAGACAAGAGGATATCACTTCTATCTACCGGAGAAACAAACAGTGATTGTTTCTAGGCAGGCTAAGTTCCTAGAAGACGAGTACGTCTATAAGGAACAAAGCCGTAAGAAGATAGAACTTGAAGAGATTCAAAAACCACAAATTAACATAGAGACTGATGATTTGTCAAAACAACATGACAAAGAATCAGTGGGAGCATTCAGCGACTCTCATGGTGGAAGTTTATCACTAGGTGATCCTCTTTCAGCCAGTGGGAGCGTAATTGGAGTTGCATTGCCTTCTCAACAACCTCCAAGTGGGCTGAATGAGAATAACATAGTTCAAACTCCCGCCCAAGAGGCATTTGAAAGTGTCGCTCTTGAGGACTCTCCGGTCAACGATGAAGTCGTTGCACCACAAAAATTTTCACAATCAGAATGTACAGCCTGCACAACCACAACTCCATAAGTCGACTAGGATTCGTAATCCACCCACTGGGTATTATAGGTTCCTCGTGGAGGAACATGATGATGTGGAGATCCCGGATAAAGACGAACCTAGAACTTATACTGAAGCAACATTAGATGTTGACTCAGAGAAGTGGCATGAAGCCATGAAATCCGAGATGGACTCGATGTACACCAATTAAGTCTAGGACTTAATTGAGTTGCCAGAAAGGGGTTAGACCTATAGATTGCAAGTGAGTCTTTAGGAGTAAGACCGATGCAAATGGCAAAGTACAAACCTATAAAGATAGGTTGGTGGCGAAAGGTTATAGTCGGTATTGACTATGATGAGACTTTTTTGCTAGTTGCTAAGATCAAGTCCATTTGAATTTTACTTGCGATAGAAGCACACCGCGATTATGAGTTTTGGTAGATGGACGTCAAAACAGCTCTCCCCAATGGTAACATTGATAAGGGAGTGTTTGTGACTCAACCGGAGGGTTTTACATCTAAGCCAAAATCTAATCTTATGTGCAAGCTTAAACGATCCATTTATGGATCGAAGCAAACTTCTAGGAGTTGGAATATCCGATTTGATGAAGCTGTCAAATCCTTGACTTCATCTGAAATTTGGAAGATCCTTGCGTTTATCGTAAACGCAGTGGGAAGAGTATTGTCTTTATAGTCGCATATGTCAATGACATATATATTATAGGAAATAACATCCCGCTAATGCAGTCCGAGAAAGATTGGTTATCAAAGACCTTCATGATGAAGGATCTTGGTGAGACATGCTACATCTTAGGGATCAAGATCCATAGGGATAGATCCAAGAAGATGGTAGGATTGTTACAATCCACCTACGTAGATAAGGTGTTGAAGCGCTTTGCGATAGAGAACTCTAAGAGAGGATCTCTACCGGCAAATTATGGGATAAAGTTGTCGAAGAAGGATGGTCCTTCTAGCGAAGTTGATGTCAAGCACATGAAGGACGTTCCATATGCATCTGCAGTTGGGCTCCATCATGTACGCCATGACTTGCACGAGGCCAGATGTGGCCTACGCTGTCAACATCACTGGTACTTACCAGCGGAATCCAGGTGAGCCTCACCGGATTGCTGTCAAGAATGTTATGAAGTACCTCAGGCGTACTAAAGAACATTTTCTTGTCTACGGTAGGCAGCTACAGCTAGTCGTTATGGGCTATGCTGATGCGAGTTTCCAGTCAGACTGTGAAGATTACAAATCACACTCAAATTATATTTTCAATCTCAACGATAAGGCGGTAAGTTGGAATAGTTCCAAGCAAGATCTGACCGCAGATTCAACAACCGAAGCTAAGTACATTGTTGTATCAGAAGCCTTAGAGGCTTTCTGGATTTTAAGGTTCTTGAGAGAACTAGGGGTAGTTCCGAGTGCCAGTTGTCAAATAGAGTTGTATTGTGACAACATTGGTGTGATTGCATGAGCAAAGGAACCGAGATCTGATAACAGAAATAAGCATGTACGGAGGCATTATCATTTGATCCGAGAGATCATATCGATAGGAGAAATGAAATTAAAACATTTCCCATAAAGGATAATCTTGCAAATCCTTTTCATTGTTCATGTACACACTAGACATTTGATGGTCTAGGGGTTAGACATGTAGGTGATTGGCTCTAGTCCAAGTGGGAGATTGTTAGTGTTAGTGTCCTAGAGACAATCCATCGAAAGGACATAATACTAAGATAATATTCAGATTTGGTTTAATATTATCATTGGTTTAATATTAAATGTATGGCGTTACACTTATCTGAATATGATGTTTGATTGTTTGCATATATTCTTATTTGTGTTCCCATGAATCACTACTGTCATTGAGTGAGTGAGAACTCAGATGACCTAAGTATGATTCTTAAATAGCCCCGATCAAGGCTCATCAAGAATGAGATATTGATGATGCAATTGAGATTGGTGTGCGATCTGCATCATACTCTTAGAGAGTGTAGTAAGATCTCACTTACTACGAGATATCGAGTATCTCATGATGGATGCACAGATACCTTAGAGGGTATTGGTATACCCATCCGAGAAACCGTTTGATGTAATTCCACATAATGTGTCTACGGGTGTCTCGGTTAGTGGGAGCGATGTGATACTCCTCTGACTTGAGGTCAATACGCACGACATGTGTGGAGTGGTGAACTTTGACCATGACCGACGCTTGCACCCTTCCACGGGTAGATATGGCATGGATTGGGTTCATCATGAAATGCATGTGCGTGGTAGTTGAGCCAAGAATAGGATTCATTCCTCAATGTGGATTTAGAGAGAATACTCATCTACTCATCATAATTGGATCTAAGTCGTCGGCCGACGCGCATCAACTTACACTTTGTGGCTAAGTGTGATATACTTGATCAATTAGTGATTGGAGATAATATGATTAAGTTATTTGAATAGACACTTCATCATGTTCAAGACTTAATCGGGTATTCGTGAATGAAAGGAAGTTATCACAATAGCCCACAATATTACAGGTAGTTGCAGATTTCCTCGCAACGTACCTCGTATATTGAGAATGTCTAATTTATTGTCTAGGGTTCAATTAAGACCGTTAGTTTGACTAATCGCTCGATATACGAGGGCCTGTGGGTCACACAACAAGTAATGGCAATTTACCAATTATAGTTGGTTGATTAAATATTGTATTAGTTATAATATTTAATTTATGGAGAATATACTAATAATTATATTTGGAATTAATTATTATTATTATTTAATTAAATTGGATTTAATTAAATATGAAATTCCAATAATAATATTTGAAATATTATTATACAAGAATAATAGATATGGTAAAGATATTATTCGTAGGAACATATCTAGGGAGATATAATCTGTAGATATTATATTACGGGCTAGGCCCGATATCTTGCTTAGGAATTAAGCCAAGTTAATCCCTATAAATATGTGTCCCATGGGAATTTCAAATACACACGATACAAGAAATATAATTTCTCCATAAAATCTGTAGTCAGAATTTTCCTAGTAAATTCGTCTCGAGATTCAACGCTGGCATATCGGTGCGAAATGGTAGAAAGCCGTTACGTGGATACCATAGTGGAGGATTCCGCGTACAAATCGTTGTAAGGATTTATTATGTTAATTTATCCTTTCTATTTTATGTTATACAACCGTGTTACAGATTCGTTGTTGGTGAATCGTAATCTTCCGCTGCGCCGAACATGGTGTTCGTGCCTTTAAAACCCAACAGAATAACCAATACTATCTAATTAAAGTACTAATACTATCAAAATAAGTTTTACGTTTAAACTGTCACACAATAATATTTTTATATAAGAAATACTATACACAATATGTTATGCAACAAAATTAAATACCTATGTTAATTTTTATAACTTGCGAGATGAACTTAACTTCATGAGATTTATATATCTTCGGATTTATGTCTATTTATTTATTTTTATTAAAATTGTAAATTTAATATTTTTTTTAAGCACATACCAGTATCGGATGTAAATAGTTTTGGTGAAAAATTAGGTTATATTAAAATATATTAAAAATTATTAATTATTCCTATTATGAATCCACATTTATTTATGACATAGTTCATATAAATGTATATTATTGGTCAAATCAATTACCCTTAGTCAAAATATTACTGTATAAATTGTTATAAATAAATAATTAATTTTGTTTTATTTGTCTTCAATAGTTAATTATTTAAATATATTTGTTATTTTTTATGAATATAAAGTTTATTTTTTGAAAATAATTAAAATAATAGTGAATATATAATTATATAAATGTTTTAAAAAGCAAATAAATAAGGGTTGTTTTTGTTTTTTAATTAAGAACAAATTATTGAAGTTATTAATTTTTAATCAAATAAAAATGAAATTTCTTATAGATGAATTTACTATTTAGCGCAATTATCTACATCCACAATTTTACAAAGTTCACCCACCTTATTTTATAACTTTTACTAATTAAATCCACTATAGAGTTATAATTTTATCCAACAGATAATACTTACATCCACACCCAAAAAAAATCGCCCTCAAATCTCATTTAATTTTAACACAACGATCAAACATACACACTCTCATACCTCTCTAATCCAGCATGAAAAGCATAACCCAAAGTTTTATCCAATCTCATTCAATTTCTATAACCAACAAACAACCCACACACCCACCTCTCTAATGCAATGGTATAAAACCTGAATATCGTATTTGCATAAGAGTGTCTTTTAGGGAGAAATATTTAAAAATGAGTGCGAAAGAAACCAATAAAACAAAGTAATTTTATTTACATGTATTTTTTTAATCTCAATGTAATAGTCTTTTTTTTTTTATTATATTAAATTTTTTATTACTTTCTATTTTAATAAAGATGAAAATTGCTAATCGACTAGGAAATTTAAGTTTTTCTCTAAACATTTTAGTTGAAAATCAAATTGATAATCTTGAAGTTTGTGTTGAAAGAAAATTTTATGGACAATAAATGTTGGTGAACTAAATGAGCTTTCCGCGAAATGCAATAATGATAAATTGAAGCGTAGTATGGTGAGATTTGTATTGCTCTAGATATAAAATCTTCCTAAAACTGTAAATTTAATAGGTACATACCAGTGTCGAGATAAAACTCTTTTTGGAAAAAAATTAGGTTATATTTTATTGAAGTATGTCATAATTGAATATTAGTTCCCGATTTATTATGAATCTAGGTTTTATTGGTGACAAAAATCGTCGCATGATTTGTCTCACTAAATTTTGGTTTAAATTTGTTAGAAGTATTTGGTTGCGTAACAGTTTTTAAAAAGTATAAGGTTATTGATATCAGAGAAATAATGATTTTCGTTAATTTAGTACCAAGGTTGAGTACTTGATATTGATATTTTTAATTGAGTCACCCTGTTGATTCTTTTATTTGTAGTGCTCAATTTCAGCGATGATATAAATTTCATTATTGTATTGAAGGTTTACTATGAATGTTAGGTTTACAAATAAAACATTGTTTGTTTATTTGAGATTTGAGTTTGGTGATTTTTATTATGATCCGAGTTACTTATTTTCTTTTATATTGTCTAAAATAATTTGTTATTTAATTTTATATGTGTGTTTGTTACTTTTATTGATATAAATTGATATTTTGAAAAGTATTTAAATAACATTGATTTTATTATTAAGTAATTGTTTTAAATATAAACAAGTTGATTTTTTTATAAATCAAATATTAAATTTTCTAATTTTTAATCAAATTGATCATAGATAAATATATTATAGCGTAGAGACAATTGCACTCAAGTCCCACAAGACACGGTCGCATTTCAAAATGGTCCTTAATATTTTAGACGTGTCTCAATAACTTATTTTTCATGTACAAATAGTTTCGAAGTTAGCCTTCCGTTAACATTTCTTTAGTTTATGTCACAGATAAGGTCTCAACTCATGAAACCCTAGAATTTTACACAAATGATTCCATATTTATGCACAAAGAGTCCGAAACTAGGCCCAAATAACCCAATTTTTTACCCAAATATTCCAAATTCGGGTCAATTAATATGATAACTAAAGTTAATATATAAAAAAATTATTTAAATTAGTAAAATTAATAAAAATCTTCAAGTATAAAAAATTGAAAAAAAATGTTGTCTTCTTTCCCAAACATCGCAACAACTATCAGACCCCATTGTTGAACGACCCCAAGGTGGTTGAACATTTCATCTTTCCGTCCCTCCCCATATGAGGGTCGCGTCGTCTCCATTTCATCGATCTGCGTTATTTGAAAAAGCGAGGTTGGAGAATCGTGGTTGGTCAGGACATATTTTTCTTTTCATTTATTTCCTTTATGATATATTAAGTTTATGGTTTTTAATTCTTTTAAGATTTTAAATTCTTATGTGATTTAATTCCTTTTCCATAAGTTACTATTAGGACTCTAAATTCCTTTTAAGATTTATGGTTTTTAATTTTAGAGCTTTTAAATAATTATTGTATAACATTTTGTCATATTTTTTGTTAATTTATTGTTTGACAGACATGTGTCTGGTGCATGATGTTTTGTGTTAGGTTTTAAATGATGTGAATCTACGTGGAACTATTATTACAATTTTAGAGACTTAAAGGATCATTTTTGTATGAAAAAAAGTTATGGAACCATATCTAAAATTTTAGGGACCATTATAAAATGGAACCGTACCAAAAGTGCAATTATCTCTTATAGTGAACAACTTCATCCCCAAATTAATTAGTCCTTGGGGCTGGATTCACATTCATCTCAAAGTTATAATATCACAATTTACTATACCGGTTATTTTACCGAGTGCACATACTTTATTTATAATATTACTAAATATACCAACTTTAAAATTATAATTTTATCCAACATATAATACTTACACTGACATTTCTACCACCGGTCTCATTTAATTTCAGTACAACTCCAACTATACTCACTCACCCACCTCTTTAATCTAACGTGAAAAACCCGATTAACGTCATTGTATAAGATTTTGTCTATCAAATATAGGGATTTAAACTGTGTGTGTGTGAAAGAAATCAATAAAGCAAGATAATTTAATTATATGTATTATATTTTTTTTATATTAATGCAATAATTTTTTTCTTTGTATTATATTATGTTTTTTATTACTTTATTTATAAACAACGATGAAATTGTTATTGGGTCACGTATAGGTAATTAAAGTTTTCCTCCAAATAATTCAGTTGAAAGTCAAATTGATCATTTTAAAGTTTATGTTGAAAGAAAATTAGAACCAGTGAATGTTGGTAAATTAGTGAGCTTTATGTGTAAATGCAACAATGTTAAACTAAAACGTCATTTGGTGAGATTTATATTTCTTTGGATGAATATCTATTTTTTTAATTGCTTACTGAAACTGTAAATTTTAATATGTCTTTCATCACTTTTTTACTAGCACCTACCAGTATCGGGTGAAATTTTTCAATATTTTTTAATAGAATGAGTTTTATTTTGTTGATGTATATCATAACTGTACATTTTTTCTCAGTTTATTATGGATTGTCGTATGAGTAGTCTCATTAAAGCTTGGTAAAAGTTTGTAAGAAATGTCAGATTACATAAATATGATAATATTATTTTTAAGAAGTATAATGATATTTATGTATATTGATGTCGGAGTAAGAATGATTTTCATTTTTTATATACCAAGGTTGAGAACTTGATATTGATCTTTTCAGTTAAGTTCTATAGTTGATTAGTTTATTTATATTGCTAAATTTCAATTACGATATAATATTTTGTTATTGTATCAAAATTTTATTATTTTATGTGGATGTTATTGATTAAAAACAATTCACTCTTGAGTTACAGGGATTTAAGTTTGATGATTTTTATTAAGATTTGAGGTACTTATTTTTGTTATATGGGTCTTAATCATATGTTATATAATTTTGTTTGTGTGTTTGTTATATTTATAGAACCATTTTTAAAAAATAAAAATGTTTGTTTTGTTTTTTTAATTAAAAAACATATTTAGAAATTACTAATTCTTAATCAATTAAAATACGAATTTGTTTATGGATAAATTTATTATAAAGCGCAACTATCTAAACTCAATATTTTACTCCATTCACCTACTTCTAAGTTCACCACTTTAATCCATAGTAATTTTAGCAAGTATGGCTACTATAAAATTATAATTTTGTCTACCACATAATACTTACACCCACATATCTTGAAATACTCACTACAAATTTCATTCAATTTCAATACAACTACCAAACATACTTAGTCTCACACCTCTATTGCCACTATTGATGATTATATTGTTACTATTGTTGATTGCATTTATCTCGATTTCAAATCTTAGATGTATGATCACAATTGTTTACAGGACATAGTTATTCTTGCACCAATACTTAATTATGGTATATGTATAAATGATTACATGATGCGGTTAAATGAAAATGAGTCACTTAAGTATTTCAGTTCCAATAGTGTTTGCAAATGTGATTAGAAATTAGGTGTTCTTGCTAATGTGCATACTCTTAAAATTTTCCAATGCTTTAATTTTTTAAAACATAATGGCCTACATACACAACTTCGCAAAATTATTGTCCTTAAAACACAATTTCCTCTAAGTTACATGCCTAAAAAAATATCATTCCTATTATTACATTAACTTTATTAGTACTCCCTCCGTTCCGGAACTACTTTCGTAATAGAGGATGACACATTTTTTTTTAAGAAAATAGAGAGCCCGTGAGCGTGAGATTGAATAAAATAATACTCCTTCAGTTCCTGAGTAAACTTCTCATAAACTTTGTTATTTTGTTTTTAAAAAAATTATTTATTAATATATGGTGGACCACGTGTTGACTTTTGGGGTAAAGTAATGAATAGTGCTGAAAAGTTAATGAAATGAGTGTCATTTTTTGTAATATTGTATGAATTTGAAGGTTAAAGATTAGGGTCTGGCTATATACCCCTCCATTATTAAAAGATACACCTCTTAAATAGAAGAAAATATATGAATATCCTATACTACTTTCCATTTACTTTGAGATACAAGTCCAAACACTAACCCTGACACCCACCGCCGCATATGTTTGCCAGTGCACTACAACAAAAATGATATTTTGCGACACTTTTGTTGGGGCATTTTTCAATTAGTGTATCTAAATAAATTTTCGAGGCACTTAATTAAAACCTTTCCATTACACTAATTTGTTAGTGCACCTTTAACAAAATATTTTATTTTCCCGCACTTGTACTCTCCCAAAATTATATGGCGGAAGTCTTTACTCTTGATTTTTTTTTAATTTCCCGGTTATTTTGGCTAGGGGATATTTTTAACTCAAAACTGGGTTCTTCGCCCCTTTTTATTTTCTTCCTCAAAGGAAGCTAGGGCTTCTCGACTTCTCCATCCCCTTCTTGGAAAAATACGATCCCATTAGTTTGAGAAACCATTGTTATTTTTTTAGGTATAGAACTGCCCATTTCAAATTCTCCAACTTGCGGCCCGTTTCCGGTGAGATTCTTCTACAAACGGAAACATTTTCCTCTCTTCATCGCTGGAAAAATTCCGGCGCGTTGTAGTTTTGGCACTGGTTTGTTCATTTGGTTAATCATTTTGACCTTTCAATTCATAGATGTAGATCTCGGAGCTACTATAGTTGTTCGGAACCCACAAACCATCCCGACCGGAGAACGAGAATTGATATATGACCTATTTGAAGCTGCTACCGGCATGCGCATGATGCATAATTTTTGGTTAAATTTTCCAAAATGAGGATCAATTTTATGGTTCTTTCATTGGTATACAATCCACCACTATTAAAATCGGTTTTATTTTAGTTGTTTCAGGTTTTTCTGGAGATTTCTCAAAACCTGTTTTTCCATTTATTTCGGTTCCTTTGGAAGGTCTTTTAGCGGTGCCAACTGTAATGGTACTTCTAATGGCGTGTCTACATCCTCGTCGGTAAACGGCGATTTACTTGAGGTCTTTTTGGTGAGTGTATATAAATGCATATATTTATTGTGTGTGCGCTTTTCTATATGTGCATTTTTTTACTCCAGTAATTTATTTTGCAGATTGATTGACGACTCTGCTACAAGTATTTATTTCTCATCTGTTTCTCTCCTCAATATTTAGGGTTTTTTCTTTTCCCCAAACTTGATTTGTTCTATTTCATCTTCTCGCTACCTTGGTAACTTCTTGAATTCGTTTATGAATTATTAGGTTTTCTCAATCAGGATTACCAAGTTTAGACCCCTCATTTTAAATTACTTCTAGTCAATTTTGAAAGCATCAAGAGCTAATTCTAATTGCAAGTGAAACTAATATATAGATACATTACATTTTGAGAAAATATGGAGCTACTGTAATGATCATAATAGTAATCTGTCAAAACACCATAATAAGTACATCAAATGAGCTGAACATTAATATTCATTGTTAGACAAAAATAAACTTGCAATTATATCATAGACCATTAGTAACACTGGACATGTTCAGATGAGAATTTGATGGGCCTAGTTCATCATTTCATTGTTAGATTATCCATTTCGTTATATGTATATAATGTCATTTCCCCCGTGACTTCTTTTAATATGTTAAAAGTTCTCGTTAGATGCACATTTTCCACAAGGCCCACAACAACCATATAATGTGTAGACTGTGTTGATGTTTATAGCTATTTGGCTAATCTTCTGAAAAGTTAGATATTTATTCTTGTGAAGGAGCTGAAATAATGAGTAAATAACATAATTTAGAGGTGAATAACAGAACAAAGGTCCTTATTCACATGATCATTTGGGATTACCTATGACTTATAAAGTGTATTAAACATATACTAATATGTTATTGCTTCTTATCTATATTATATCTCTAAACTAATTTTATGATTATGTGCTTATTAATACTTGTGAATGACATCATTAATGTGCTTGCTTATTTATAAGTAAATGCTGTAGAAATTTATGGTTTCTTCTACTTACACTCTTGTACATAATGTATAACTACATATATATATGTGTAGACATATTTACAATATATATATATTTAAGTGTGTATACTTGGGTCTTTAATTTTGTTTTCATCTTTTCTCCTGCATGTTAATTGGATACGTGGCAGTTTTTGGGAAGCATCATGGATATTTTTTTTATCAGTATTATGTTGATTCATCCTCCCACCTTAAGGTAAATTAGTGAAATATTGTTGTCTATGGAATTGAAGGATGATTATTTTAATTTATTTTTAGTCAAACTATATGTTTGTTACTTAAGAACGATGCTCATTTGGTTACTTAATACTGATATGTTTTCTAGAATTTACTGTTGGATATTGCGTGTCCAAATCTTTATATACCTGGACAAGAACTCTCATGTATATTTATAACTTATTTGAAATTCAAGACCTTGGATAGATTACAGCTTAATGTTTCTTCTAGAGGGTCAGAAGTTGGTATTTAAAAGCTGTAGAAGGGAAGTAAAACATTAACAGAGGATAATGAAAGAGTATACTGTGAGAGGATAAACTTAGTTTTCAACTAGCATTAAGGTAAATCTCATGTCATATTTATTTAAAATGTCACTACTTTCTTGAATATTTTCTAACAAGGTCCATATGTGTTTTAATTAAACTTGCTGGTTGATATTGATTTTATCACTTTCTTCCAATATGAAGATTATTTTTTACGAAGATGAAAATTGATGCAAGAATTTATTCGAACAAGAACACTCAACCTCAAAGGACCCTTCACAATGATATGATGTATATTTTTTCTTGCATATTTTGGACAAAGGATAGGACTTGAGTTTTATGCCTAGTTGTTTTTTGTTATTGAGTTGTTAAATGACATTAAAAAAATTATAGTAAATTTCCTACGAATGCATTTTTTTATATGAATGGTACTACTTATAAATTTAACAGCATATGATTGTATTTGTGATAAAAATAGAGACACTTTTAAATGTGATGAAAAATTTTGTGCCCCCAAATTTACAAGTGCCTCAAGCGAGCACTTTAAGAGAAATATAAGTGTCCTTTGACATTAATTTAGGGGCATAAATAGAGATTTGATGCTACATAATATGTGCCCCAATATTTATATTAAGAACACAAATAAATGCCTCGAAATTTCATTAAAGGACACAAATAAGTATCCTTATATGCTTATGAACAAGTTTTTAAACTTTTTAAGGGCATTTGTTGTTAGTGTTAGTGTCCTAGAGACAATCCTTTGTGAGGACGTGATACTAAGATGATATTCAGTTTATGGTTTAATATTATTATTTGATTTAATATTAAATGTATGGCTTTACACTTATCTGACTATTATGTTTGATTGTTTGCATTATTTGTATATGTGTTCCCTTGAATCGATACTGTCATTGAGTGAGTGAGAACTCAGATGATCGAAGTACGATTCTCAAATAGCCCCGATCAAGGATCATCAAGAATGGGATATTGATGATGCAATTGAGATTGGTGTGCGATCTGCATCATACTCTTAGAGAGTGTAGTAAGATCTCACTTACTACGAGATACCGGGTATCTCATGATGGATGCACAAATACCTTATAGGGTATTGGTATACCTATCCGAGAAACCATTTGATGTAATTCCACATAATGTGTCTACGGGTATCTCGGTTAGTGGGAGTGATGTGATACTCCTCTGACTTGATGTCAATACGCACGACATGTGTGGAGTGGTGAACTTTGACCATGACCGACGCTTGCACCCTTCCACGGGTAGATATGGCATGGATTGGGTTCATCACGAAATACATGTGCGTGGTAGTTGAGCCAAAAATATGATTCATTCCTCAATGTGGATTTAGAGAGAATACTCATCTTCTCATCATAATTGAATCTAAGACATCGGCCGATGCAAGTCGACTTGGACTTTGTGGCCAAGTGCGACACGAGCGATCAATTAGTGATTTGAGATAATATTATTAAGTTATTTGAATAGACACTTCATCATGCTCAAGGCTTAATCGAGTATTCGCGAATGAAAGGAAGATATCACAATAGCCTACAGTATTACAGGTAGTTGCAGATTTCCTCGCAATGTACCTCGTATATTGAGAATGTCTGATTTATTGTCTAGGGTTCAATTAAGACCGTTAGTTTGACTAATCGCTCGATATACGAGGGCCTATGGGTCACACAACAAGCAATGGCAGTTCGCCGATTATAGTTGGTTGATTAAATATTATATTTGATATAATATTTAATTTATGGAGAATATAATAATAATAATAATTATATTTGGAATTAATTATTATTATTATTTAATTAAATTAGATTTAATTAAATATGAAATATGAAATCCCAATAATAATATTTGGAATATTATTATACAAGAATAATATATATGGTAAAGATATTATTCGTAGGAACGTATCTAGGGAAATATAATTCGTAGAGATTATATTACGGGCTAGGCCCGATATCTTGCTTAGGAATTAAGCCAAGTTAATCCCTATAAATACGTGTCATGGAAATTCAGAAAATACACACAAGAAAATAATTTCTCCATAAAATCTCTTATTCGAGTTTTCCTAGCAAGTTCGTCTAGAGATTCAAAGCTGGCACCTCGGTGCAAATCGGTGAATAGCTGTTGCGTGGATACCGTAGTAGAGGACTCCGCGTACGAAGCTCTGTAAGAATCTCGTTTAATATTCTTGCAAATTAATATGCAATTAATCGTTCGTTGTTGGTGAACTTTAATATTCCGCTGCACATTTTTACGTGTTTACGTGCTTATAAATTCCAACATTTGTATGTGTCTCAAAAAATAATATCAGGGCATATGTAAATGTTTGGAAAGCTATTGATGTTGAGGCACTTAAAAAGTGCCTCTAACTCTTTCGGGACACACTACTTGGAGGCACATGATGTAAGTGCCCCAAATGAGTATATGTCGGGGCACTTTTCAGTGTCTGGAAACCCCTTTTTTGTTGTAGTGGTGGCGTCCACATTTTCTCCATCTCGATTTTTTACCCTACATCACCAATACTTCCAACCATCACAAATCAAATAAAAAGAAGAGAAATCAAACAGGAGTAATAATACAAAAATCTAAAAAATAATTATTTGAACAAACCAAAAAGAGAAAAAAAATGGTCTTACAAAAAAGAAAAGAAACGGAGAAATTGACAGTGGTTTGTCAAATATTAAAAAAAAAAAAAAGAGGTGCGATCTATTCTTATTCTACGGACCTTTTTTTATGTCTTGAAATATGGGATGTAACACCCCAAAATACTATAAGAATTGTTAATGCTTATATGTTATTAATTTTATAATTTATGTATTAAATTTTAATACTAAGATTGGTTAATCTCCTAATGTAATTATGGTATAATGTATATCTTATAATAATAAAAGGTATGATGATAATTTACTTTTACTTAAGAAAAAAAAACAAAACATTTCAGTAGTAGTCATTGGAGTTACTTAAATAATTATGTATTAATAATGTTAAAAAGAAAATAATAATAGTAATATAAAAGATGAGAAGAAAAAAGGATAACTATGTATATTAATTTTAATTAAAAAATAAAAGAAAAAATGTGGCAGATAAATGTGGCTAAAGAAAATTCAGATTAAAAGTCCGAAGGAGAAAAGGTAATATCTTCTTTCCTTATCTTTCTTTATATTTTTTTTTTACTTTACTTTCTTTTTTGCCGCCGTGCTCGGTCGCGGGCGTTTATTAGAATTAATCGTGCTATATATCGAAATGATCGTAGTGACTCGTAGATTCTAGAAATAAAGTCCTTTTGTTGATCCGATACTTGTAACGCCGTGAATTTATTGATGAAGGTCCGAAAATTTGGAATATTATCATATTTTTCTCCGGCCGCCACCATCGTTCTGGCGAACGATAGGTGACGAGCCTCATACCTTTGTAAAGCCTGCGTTGCGATGATTAAAATGATGTCTTTAATTGGTGAAACCTGTGTATAAATCGTTAAATAAATTGACTCAAAAGTGTTGTTTTAAACCCATTTGAACTGTAATTTTGGAATTCTATTTTGGATGAATTCGAGTGAAGTATTTGTTGTTATTAACCTTAGTAGTAGATAGAGACTTGATATTTTGTTGTAAATGGTGAGAAGTGGGCGTCGTTGCCGCCGTGATTTCTGAGAAAGAAATTGTAGGCATGGCCGTGGTCGATTGATGATGGTCTCGAGTGTCCAATTACCTCGTATTTTTTGTGGGAAAGGTAGCCGGGGTCGTGAGGATTCCGACGGTATTTTCGGTTTTGCGATCGGAGGTGTAAAACTCCGAATAGGACCTGTTTGTATAAAAGGTTATAAGTTTAGGGGATTCCAAAGAGAATTAGATTAAACCCAGGGACCATTTAGCAAATATAAAATTCTGGTCAAGTTGACCGGTCAACCGGTCAAACGGTCAGCTTTTATTAAAATTACAATTTCGCCACTCATTTTCAAACGCTCGTAAAATCTTCGTTTTTCATCCGATTCGATCCAAACAAGTGTCAAAATGTTTTAAATTCAAAACCCTACAATTTATTACATAAGTTGGATGAAACAAAGCCTGGTAAAATGACCATTTTACCCCTGAACGGCTACGAGTCATAAATTCTTGTTTTGATGCCAAATTCCTCGTTTTAAGCCTGTTTTAGCTCTAACGAGTTTCATTGTACTTCCAATAAGTCTCTTAACCAATAAGATCCCTCAAATATACCTTTTGACTAACAGACGAATCAAACAAATTTTAGGAAAAGACTAGTATACCCTTCAGTCTAAAAGGAAACCTAATAATCCTGAAACTCTAGAGAACACCTGTTATCGTTATAATAAATTAATTATTATATAAAAATAGTTCTACTGAGAATTCTAAGAATCCAATGTAATATTCTTTTAGGACCAGAGGAAGGCTGCGAACCATAGGAAAGTGTTATGCTCCAACACAAGATACTCCACACTGAGGTGGGGTGATTTTCACTCTTAATTGAGTTTAACATTCTATGTTATGATTGTTGTGTTAAAATGTGATATGTGGGTGATGCTATCTGTATTACTGTTGTAATGTCATGTGGTCCATTGGTGGATCTTCTTGTTTAATTGTACGGTTAGATGTTTCTAAACTCGTTGACACGGATGGTCCAGGTTACGTCGACACATGGCCGTGATGTATTCAAGCCGGGTAATGGCCCATGATGTATTCAAGTCGGGTAATGGCCTGTGATGTATTCAAGCTGGGTAATGGCCCATGATGTATTCAAGCTGGGTAATGGCCCGTACTATGTGCAAGCAGGGTAATGTCCCATATTATGTGAGCATGAGTTACATTTTCATGTTATGTTTTATTTGCATATGCCTTTTAACAGTGCAATTATTGAGATTGTTCCACTGAGTGTATTTGAGACACTCACCCCTTCCCATATGTATTGTTACAGATGTCGAGTCTGGTGTGGAAGAATGATGAAGATGCAGTACTGTACCTTGTTGAGATATTGTGAAATAAATAAATGTTCTTAGTTTTGCTACTTAAATAAAATTCGGTCGAGTTTATGTATAATTAGAAGTATACTGGTTGATATGTTGTAACAAAACATCGTATTTTGCTCCACCATTTCCTATGTATAATTATCGTCTGTGAGCGAAGTTTATTAGTTCGTTTTTCTTACATATGTATCCTTGATTTTTGGTTGCTTTAGGGTTATTGTTTTTTTAACTATTTATAGCTTCCGGTTACAAAATATGGATTTGGTTTTGCTAACTCTGGAATTGGGATTATTAATGGTATTTCGTAGCGCCCCAGCCCTAAAGCATCATTATTCGAAAAACTAAATGTCGGGGCGTTACATGGGAGGCGTGACTTTGAGAGATGAGGTGATGTTGGAGGCGCGTGCAAAGCAAGAGGCAGTGCTCTGGTGGAAGGAGCGGCAACGCTCAATCTGCATCAGAGATAGAGAGAGATCATGTGCTAGAGAAGAAAACAAACATAAGAATGGAGGGAGAGTTTGTGGATGAAGGTGACGGCGAGGAATGGTAGCGGTGGCGCGGGTGAGGTTGGCAATCTGCGTTCTGCGAGTAATAGACGGGTAGATACTGAAAATAATTAAAGAAGAAAGAAATTAATTTATTAGGATTTTTATTTAAAAATGGTATAATGGATAGTTTATGATTAGTATAGATGTATCAATTATCAATGGAGGGGTATTTAGCCGGGCACTAAAGATTATATGAAGTGGAGTGTTATTTATGCCATTTATAAATTATAAATTCATTGTGGGACGACCAAAAAAGAAAAGTGAAAAACTTATTCCAGGACGGAGAGAGCAGTACTTATTACTTCATTGACTTTTGTGAGTGAGAGTTATTTCACTCTTAGGAGTGTGAAAGTGGTTGTGTTATGACCAAATAAGACAAATATGAAAGTAGTTGTGGGAAGGAGAGAGTAATTATCTTTTGATTTGTTCTATTGGTATTATAATTATTGATTAGAAGATGCATATTCTAATGTCGTCAATGGTTATCCAATGTTATATTATAAATGATTGTACTGGTTCAAATTATATGTATTTCCACCGTCCTACAATAAAATTAACTCTTTTCTTTTTTCATTCGTCTCACAATAATCTTCACTCCACTTAAATGGAAATAACACTTCCTCACAATATATTTTATATTCATATAAAACCCTTAAAAAAAACCTTTTTCAGCAACTTTTCTTAAAAAATATGCCCAACAACATGTAAAGTTTAATAGAGGACGAAACAAGTACAATTTATATCAGACGCGTTATTAGATTAAGATGAGTAGATTTTAATAACTATGTAATAATTTGTTATTCTTTATAAATATGAACTCCCTCCGTCCCAGAGAATTTTGCACACTTTTCTTATTTGGGCGTCCCACACCAATTTGCACACTACATAAAAATAAAATATTAATTTGCATGCACACTCACACAAATATACATATATTTACCACATATGCTACTACTTTACCCCTTGTCTTAATCCACGTGCAATTCCAAAGGTGCAAATTCCACTAGGATGAAGGGAGTATTTTATAATAACACAAATATTTGTTCATGTTATGTTTGTTTTAAGCCTCCAAGATCCAGTTTGAGGATTACAAAAGCCAAATTATGTTTGTTTCGATGTTATACAAGTTAGATTTCAATCTTAACCTATAACACCTATACTCACTTATATTCACTCTCATACTTTTTCTTTTTCCAATAACTCAAACTTTTATTTTTCACAATATAATAATATTTTCATATTCTATTTTTTTCACTGTATTCTTCTCAAACATACTCTACTACATCCTATAAACAAACATACACAAAAATTAAATTTATCTTTTTACTATTCATGGATTTTTCATTCCGATTTTTCCCAATCTCTCTACAACTTGAATGAAACATACCCTATAATTTGAAAATATTGTATTAAAATTTTTGTGATAAACTATTGTTTTAATTTTTTTGACATTTGTAAAACATAAAAAAAAAATTAATGATTATATTAAAATTTTAGTTATGAAAATGACTTCCCCACAAAGTTTAGATATATTCTAAAAAATCAAATTATACTTATTTTATCAATAAAATGTAATTTTATTAATCTATAGTAAAAAAAATTGGAAAATATACCTTCCGTGCAAAGTACGGGTAGGTAAAACACTAGTGAATTGTTAAAAATGCAGGAATGGGTTTCTTCTTAAATTCGTATATACTCCTCAAATCAAGACACTCAACTGTGCATACTAAATACAATTCCATCGACCAAGATTACTTCAGAGCTCGCCGAGAATTGCAACACCATGGCCGAAAACGGAGCTCGCATTGCAGGCACTAATGGAAGCCGAAAATGAAGCTCGCGATGCCGGAAAAACACCCACTTGTCACTGAAAATGGAGGAGAGCCAAGCTTTGAGGCGTCATAATTCATGGAGATGCATGCCTGGGAACCCATCTTGCCCGAAATTGAAGATTAAAGTCGCCAGAAAAATAGAGTACGAGGGAGAAGAAGATGGTGTCGTTTCGATGGAAACTGATGGGGCAAGGGATGAGTGACAGACGGCCGAGTGAAACGGAAGTCTAGCCCGAGTGGAAAAATAATTGGCCACGGCATAAATCACTCGGGCAAAGAAGAATTCAACTCGGCCGAACGATGAAGTGTGAAGCCCGAGTGAGTTTCAAGGCAATTCAAATCGAGTTCCAGTTGTGTCAGACCGAGTTGACCGGTTACAGAGCGAGTTCAACCGAGTTGAGACCTATTTCCACTGATTTTGACTGAGTTTGACCGAGTCGACTCGCCACTTAGGGTGAATTCCGAATTTTAAGCTATTTTTAGGGATTTAATTGCAATTTCACCTAATAACCTCATCCCACACTTTAAATACCTTTTCCATCATATTTAGAAGAGAGATTTAGAACCCTAATCTCCTAGAATAGATTTCTTCAAATTTTTTATTCTCTTTTCATTTTCACTTTTGCATTTCCTTTAATTTCTATCGTAGATTAGATTAGATTAAGCTTTCAATCAGTGTTAATTTCAATTCAAGCAAGAATTCTCAAGGATTGTAGCTAAATCACTCCTAATTAGGTGACTTCTTTCCTTAATTTTCAGTTCATTTTGGTTAATTTCATGTATATGGATTATTGTTCTTTATTTCATATGAATTTGTTTGATATGATGCTTAGTTAATTGTCTTGTGTTTGGGTGTTAGGATTTACTTGGATAATTGAGTATTTGTTTTGATTTGTGATATTTATTCTAGTTGAATGTCAATCTATTAAGATTATGGACTTTGATTGTTCGATTTCATAATTTGCTCTTTTAATTCGAATTAGATTATGTGTTTATTGCAATAAGAGTTGGGTGAGTGTATGATCTAGTACGGGTGTGAGTGATTTATGCGATTTGAGTGGATATTGAAGTATCGCAACGAGAGTTGGGTATTTTCATTAGAATCCCATAAATCCTACACTTGTTGCTTGATTGAGAAATTGGGTGATAAGTGAGAAGCTAAACAATCCGATGTTTTCATTTGGCGCGTTTACCTAGGCTTATCTAATATGGTGAATACGTGATGTTTAGTGATTGCTTTATAGTTGATCAGAAACTTGAATAGTAATTACTTATTGAATGTGTACTTGATTCTCATGTGAGGAAAAACACCCGAACACGTCTCTTTTAATTGTTAGAAGAATCCCTAAAATTGCTTATTACTTTCATTTAGTTAATTGCTATAAGTTGTTTAGTTGCTTTAATTTGAGTTTTAATTTCGAGAAAATCCTTGTTCCAAAATATTGGTTAGCACTACAATTATGCGCCGACACATAGTATTAGGGATACACTAGACACTAGTCACATGGTTCGATAATTTAACTTGGTCACTTGCCTAACTACGACAACGCACGTACACTTGTGTGGTGCTCAATTTTGTGCATAACGAAATTGGCAATCAGTATCATATCATTAATATAAGTTGGTGAAATTAGTTTACAATTTATTATTTGATAGTAAAACAATTAATATTATTTAATGAAACATGATAAAATGTAGAGTGAAAATATGAATCATTTAAAGAGCATTACTTGTGTCACTAAAGGCTATTATTTATTTTTATTGAAGGACATTAGTTGTTTTTACCGAAGGGTATCAGTTGAAGGGTACAAAGACTATTAGTTGTTTAACTAAAGGGTATTAGTTATTTAACTAAATAGTATTAGTTAATTACACTAAAGGATATTAGTTGATTACACCATAAAATACTGCAATTTCACGCTATAAACAATTTCACACTTCACATACTAATGAAGCAATAAATTTCATTCAAAATTAATACTATCTTAAAATAAAAATAACTGTAGTTTGATATATTGTATCATTAATATGTATTAAAAATAAGGTATTATGTACATCTTGTCAAAAGTACATCATTGACCAAGAGTATTAGTTCTTATGAACAATAGTATTAATTATTAGAACAATAATATTGGTTCTTTACAAGCATTAATATTCGTAGTATATGGTGCACAGAATGCACACTGTACTTTGCCTATATTTTAAATTACTAGCATGTTACATGTGTGATGCACGATCGTTCTACGTATAATGTGTATTATAATTTTTTAATTTAAATAGATGATATATATTTGAGGGAGTCTTTGACTCTTGACATGTGAGACAATTTTATATATGAGATGAGTTTTTATTTTCGTATTTACATTATACTTACCTTTAAAACATGATAAATTAGATTTATCTCATGCACATCGTCTCATATAAGTTTTTGTCTACATATTTTTGTTCCTAGTAATTTTTTAAAATGTAATATTGAAATTTTAATTTTTTTTATTAATGATGACATTATTCATGCAAATTTAAAGAATGTGTAATTTTACGATGATTTCAGTTTGTGAAAATTGACAATTAGGATTTTTTTTTTTGTACATCTAAGACGACCCTACACTTTATATGTAATCTTACATATAACTTATACAACAAAAATAAAAGTCTCAATGTATTTTATAAATATGTAGCAGTAATAATTTTTTTATAGTTTAAAACATCTCTATATTATATTTGAAATTCACTTATAATTATTAGTTTAATAAGTGTTCCATAAATATATGTGTTGCTCATATGTATTATGACTTTATTTTATCTTTATAAATTGCTTGATAGGACTTACTATTTAAAATAGATTCAAATTTATTACCCCTGTATCGGTACAAAATGAGTTTTTATATGCTCAAATCAACAATAAATTATCTTGGCTTCCTACCCCTACATATTTATTATGGACTGAAAAGGAAAAAACTTTCTAATACAATCTATAGAGCAGTGTAATATACCTAATCACTACTAAATTTGTATCCCCTATTATAATCCCACCTCAATTAAGGAGACTTATCAAGTGGAGCCTTCGTGTTTCAATATTTGCATGATTTTTTTTTTTTTTTTTACAAACTTTTCATGTCTCAAATTAATATTTTATTATGATAGTTATGATACATTCTTATACATGAAATGAATCTCATTTACTATGCTTATGAGTTTATGGGGATCCAATAGTTGGTTTAAAGGAGTGTATGACATAAATATTTAAGTGGAACACCATTCATGTGTATGAGATAAACCGTCTCACATAAGAGTCTCTCATAAAAGAAAAGTTCAATTATAAATTGTTATCAAAATAAATGTTTCAAGATTTTTATTAAGATAGATAGATGGTCTTATACATGAAACAAACTTAATTTACAATACTATATGACTCATAGATTTATGATGCTCAAGCTAACTATTATTTAAAGAAGACAATGACCCAAATTTTTTAGTGAAACACTGTCTCATATATGAGCTCATCTTACACAAAAATTCCTCAATAAACAATATTTTACTATAACTTTTTTATTGCTAAAATCAATATTAGAATATAATAAGTTGCAATAATTATAGCAAAAAAAAAAAAAAGAATATAAAAGAAAGACAAAGTATAAAGTGAGAATTGTTTATACATGATTCGTTGAAATGTATTAGTTGTTTTCACTAAAGAATATTAGTTGTATTCACTAAGGGTATTAGTTGTATTCACTAAAGAATCTTAGTTTATTTTCAGTAAACAACTAAGACTTTTCAGTGAAGACAACTAATACCCTTCAATAAAAATAACTAATATTCTTTAGTGAAAATAACTAATACTCTTCAATGGTTCGTATATGAACCAATTTCACTCTATACATACTCAAAAGAAAATAATCAAATAAAATCTAATAGTACATTTGCTAAAGTTTAAAAAAAAGTTCAATGAAAATAATATTTTATTAATTAATTGCATATTAATTATGTCAAAATATTAAATATTATACTTATCAAAATTAGAAAAAGCTTTTAGTATGGTTTTATAATAAGTTTCTATTTTTAAATTATTTTGTTATTATATTAGTATAGATTATTATAATTGTCCATGTATTAATATGTATCTAAATATTATTGTCCGATTTGATGTTGTCTCTTTAGTACGATAGTCATTATGTTTTCATAATTGGACAGTTAGCATTATATATTAGTGTACATAATTGAAAAGTGAATATATATGATTAAGAGTACCCATTAATTTTCATAATCGAACAAGTAGCATTATATGTATATACCCTGATGAAGAGTACATTTGATTATTATTTTTTTTAAATTGGAAATTGTACTATTTTTTATTTTAAAATTTTCTGTGTGCAAAATAAAAATAAAAATCTGTAGAGAATTATTATTGGCCAGCCCAATTATTATTAAGCCAAGGTTATATACTGTCCTATCTTTTGTGAGTACACTCCACCAAAAAATGTTCGAAAAAAATCCAAAAATTTTGATAATTTTCGGTAAAAAATTTCGAAAATACAAAAGAAAAACACTAAACATATTAATTTTTGGAATTTTTTTCAATAATTGCTACATTTTTCGGAAAAAAATTCCGATTTTTTTTGGGTGTGGTGTATTCACAAGACATGGAACTGTAATTAACCTGGGCCTTATTATTATTGTACAAGAGTATCCCTCCTCGGTTTGGGCCTATAAGATCTGTATGCGTGTTAAGCCCATTTACAATACATAGTATGAATCATAGATGGTGCTTCTGTTGCGTCTCTTTCTTAAGTATCATTATTATATATATAAATTATTATTATTGTTTATATTAAAAAAACATTAATAGTATATATAAATAACAATGATAGTTGATATTCATAACTGTGATACTTAATGAATCCGAGTTCATGGAAACTCGAGTTCTCATAAATTTTTGTCTAATATTAATCGACATATTACTAGAATTATATATTTATCATTATCTTTGTTATTATTATACTTATCTTTTTGTTATTTATTTTATCAGCTAATATTTTCATTGTTGGTTTGAATTCGAGATTTTGATAAAGAAATTTAATTCGTAGTCGTAGATTTGAGTTTTTTCCTTTTTTTTTACAGGAAAAAGAAATATTATTAAACAAAAAATCGGAATCAACCAACATTGAGTGATAAGAGAAAGTTGGGCTTTCCTACGGTCAGGAAAGGTTTCGCCATTTCTGACGTCAGTGAGCCAATAAATATTTGACACATTCACCATGAATAAATTTAATTAATCTTTAAAAAGAATATATAGTGAATTACCGAACTACCCTTATAATAAATTTCCATTACAATTAATAAAAAATACATCCAAGTAATCGTGAAGTTTTGCCATCTCTTCATTTCTACGATGGTCGCCTTTGGTTTAATTTCTGACCAACAACGGCTAGAAAATATGTTGGTTGAGTTAATTGAATCTTAAACATAAAAATTTCATTTCTTTTTTCTTCTCGAAATCGTTTGCTAGCAATTCACGTTCCCAGATTAGCCTAGTTTCTCACCTCTTCATTCTCAGAGCCACACTCAGATACAATTCCGTCTCATAATTTTCGACTACATGGAAAAAATTGTGGGTTTAGGGTTTATACGCCGTCTTCCCATTTTTTTTCTTTATGTGTGTGTAGTGAGAGAGATGGATAGTGGATAATTTGATTTGAATTGTGGGGTTTTGGAAATTTTATTCGAAGATTAAGGTAAAATCATAGATTATCTTAACATTGATTCGCATTTTACAGGAATTCTTTCCGGAAGTGGAATGCAAATGGGGTGATGCTGCTATTGGTGATGTTATTCAAGATGCATCCATCAATGTTTTCTCTCTACTCATGTCTGCAGATAAATTCACCGTCTATGTGGCACCTTCTTGTGTTATGAGGATAAATTGGTTTGTGGCAATAAAAAAATATACAATTTGGATATGACTAAAAAAAAATTGAGGGTTTCGAGTTAAGATATTATGTAGACCATTTACGTATGACTTGAAAAGATAGGATAAAGCTATTAATATCCAGGAGCTTTCCTCTCTTTGTATTTTACTATTGAAATACAATGATTAATTTTTTAGTGATTCATCTTCTAACTGGAATTCAAGAATTTACCTACTATCATTGCTTTTCAGGTTTTTTTGTCCCCAATTACAACGTGTCAATGGCGGAGGTGCATAGTGAGCTATCACAACATATCGGTATCGTTGGAATGAAGGCCAGTGGAACAAGTAACAATTCATCAGGTCTAGAGCATTTGGAATGGTCATGGTGATTATTTTCGCGTTGGTTATGACTTCCCAAGCTACATGGATGCCCAAGAAAAGGTGGATGTAGCTTACAAGTAGTTTTCGAACAACACAATCTTCTCCTTTAATTTTAATTTCCTTAGACCGTGTTGTTTCATCTCAATGCACTTTCTTTGATAGAATATTATAAGTCAGTTGTCCTCATAGTTGAACCAAGTGATTACATAGCCAAAACTCCAATAACTGAAAATAAATTGGCCTGGAATCCTATTCTTTCAGGGACAGGAAGAGATGGATGAAGATGTTGATACTCAGCATCGCTGTAAGTGGAAAGTTTAGCAGCGATTATTTTATTGCATAGTGCGCAAATAAAATTTGGAAATAAATGAGTGTCGTGTGCCTTGAGCATAGAAGTGTTTGTAAGAAAACAGATACACGATCATATAGTATTGCCTCTCCGTTCAATTTGATGTCAAACATCTTATTCAATATAGATTCCTTTATAATGTCATGTAAAAATAATAGCAAAACTCATACATTTTCGGTTGCTATTTCAGTAAGAAACAAACGTGCATCCCAGGGCAAGGGAATATGCTTGTTTGACTTAGGTTTAATTTTCTGAAAAAATCAAATGCATTATGCATGTATTTTGCCTCTTTTATGGGAAGAGCAGGAAAGCTCGATGAGGCCTATAGTATTGTTCAGGGAATGCCCGTTTAGCCCGATATATTTGTTTGGGGGCGTTGTTAGGGGCGTGTAGACAACATAATTGCTTAGTTTAAACAGAGATAGTTGCAAAAAAGTTGGCTAAGCTTGAACCGAAGAGTTCTGGGGGTAATGCTGTCATATTGGGATTGTATGCGTACTACAGTAGGGTAGAAAGTGACGGAAGTGAAGAATGAGCTGTTAGCCATTTGCTTAGATTGGTTTGTAAGTTGGTTTGAGTAAATGGTGGGGTGTTTTTATTTTTATTTTTTTATGAGAAAATAGGAGGTAAATTGTATTGTAATCTGGTGTAAGGGTTGAAGTACCCTTGTACTCTTTTGAGTAATACAATTTTTTCTTGAAAAAAAAGTTGAGAAGTTTCAGTTGCTATTGTTGGATACAAGTTGTATGATATGCAGAATGATAATGTTTGCTTCAATTATAATCATGTAAGATTTATAATTATAAAGTATTTATGGTCTTGATATTTAACTGAAATAAAGAGTCTTTAATCTAAACAGTAACATATTACAAGCAAAAGACTTTCATCTAACCTTGTATGATTGATCTTATGGTCATGCACTACTAGAAAATTGATCTATAAAGATAGGAATCCTATCATTAAAGTTGCGCTAGCTAAAAGTCTTTAATGACAGGGTAATGATTTTCAGCGACATATCATGTCACATTAATGATCATTTTTCTGTCACTAAATTTTTTTAACTAGAGAAGCAATAATGACAAGACTTTGTCATTAAAAAATAATTTTCTTGTGGTGATGGTTGCAAATGTCAAAACACTTAGGGGGCACTTGTTTCGAATTTTAAATATAATTGTGAATACAAATTTATTTTCCATCTCCGCTCTTGTATATGTTGTAAGAATGATTATATTAATGGTTGGTTACATTACTAGTGTTGTACTCTAGTTTTGAAAGAATGAATGACCACCTTGGGGGGGGGGGGGGGGGGGGGGGGGATAATAATGTCTTATTCCCATATTACCATGTTAGCATTTTTAAACCAAGTGTCATCTTAGTTCTATATCTATTAACACATATAATTATGAAATGTGAGCATCATTTGAGTATTTTTAACAGGTCACAGACTCACAGTCATTTATCTGTCACAAGGTTGAAATCTATTAAACATCATTGTATCTTTTTCAACATGATTTTCATATTCTAATACTTCATATCAAACAAGATGAAACCATCACTAATATCATATAATTAATCTAAGTTAAAATAGCTTTGAATTCACATACCTACATAGTTTCAACTGCAATACAACATAAATATATCAATTCTTTCTTCACATTTCTAACAATCACTAATAAATTTACCCAACACAATTCATTAAGATAAGTTAAATGGATAGTTCAGTCTTAACACAACTACACAAGGCAGGACAAATACAATATCCATGAATGTTCGTTCCATTTTCCATAAAAATAGTCAGAGTTCTTATAAACGCTTCTGAGCAACAATACAGGAAGTCGTTAAACCAATCATACTCCCTCTGATTGTACTATAAAATGTAAATATAATGAACAAGATTTATCACACATCATAAGGCAAACCAACTCCTTTGTTTGACGGTGTAAAGAAAACAAAAAAGCATAAGACTTGCATGCAAAAATAATGACAAAAGTTTTAGCATTGACAACACAAAGGATAATAACTTGTATGTATATTGTTGATAGACGAACATCATCCAGCATGGAGCGAACAAGAATTAAGGGCTTGAGCAAAGAAAATCAGGATTGGGGTGTATCTACCAATCCGGAAGGTGTATAAAATGACGAACAACTCCATCGACGAACAACTAATAGGCGAACAGGTATTAAGACCCGAGACCAAGAATGAGCCAACTGTGAAGTCGCCAATGACGAACAACTTGGTCAAACTATGATACAACACAGTTAAGATGTGTACCAGTGAACAAAGGACTAAAATCTCAAAGCCAAGCTAAATAAAGCCAAAAGGCGAACAACTTCCAAAGTACAATCTCCAGAGGCGAACAACTTTCAGTTGGAGAATCATCAAGATCCGTCAAGCCGACCTAGGCGAACAACAATGAGTCCGAGATAGGACCAAATAAGACTTTGTAACTAAGATTCAGCTTAGATAAGGTCAAAAGGACACATGTCAAGCATGCAAGCTAGGGAGACCAAGAGTCAGGAACACCTCATGCTTGCTAGTCTCTATAAATAGTTGTTCTCCAGCTTATGAAATAGAAGTTAAAATTCATAAACACTCCCAAAACATACACTAACACACCTAAACGTACACACATACAAAATTATTACGATTTCGACTTTCACGTTTACAAGTTCATAACCCGAACCCTCGATTTACCATTTACGGTGGTAACCAATCACACGTAATTGATTGATGATCTTTAAACCGAACTTAAACAGTCACTAATCCACCCGATAAAAATTGATCACCAACAATTTTGGCGCTAGAAGAAGGGTTCGAACCTCCGGTTAGTGTGATTACTCAAGAACTTCAAGCTGAAAACTTGAAGATTCAAAGGAAAACCTCAAGAAATATTTGAAGATACAAGCAAGGGTGTTCTTGGTGTTCTTGGTGTTCTTCAATATTAAAATTAAAGAAACAATTTATATTGAAATGCCTCAATCAAAGGAAACCCAAGCATCACACTTGTCAAGGAGAGCATCTCCCACCCGAGCCTCATCGGCCGACCACCAGGATCGAAATCCTAGACATGTGAATAGATCACAGCACACGACCATAACCCATAATTTCCCACCTGAAATGGAGGCCCTGGCGAACAACCCTAATGAACTGGCCAAAACTATTGCTGCTCTCCAGGCTCTACAGAGACAGCAAGATCAGAATAGGCCTTTACTAGTGAGGCCTAAGGACAAACCCGTGGAAGTTGTTAGGGCCAGATCAACCAGGGGCGAACAACACGAGGTGAACAGTGCCCAGGTCAGGCGGGATAAGGGCAAGGCTAAGATGGTCGAGCCAAGGGAGGGCCAAGCAGAGTCTGTCCGCGGGCGAACAACAATGTCGAGCCACGGAACAAACAGCTCCAGTGCACAGGACAGACTTGGCCAACCCCAGCAACATGAGAAAGTTGCTCGCCAGGAAGCTGAGCACGGGCGAACAACATTTGAGCAACCACGCCCACCAATTCATGAGAGACTTTCTCAATCTGCCTTCAGGCGTTTGGGACCTAATGCGGCGAGCAACCCTAAAAAGCAGCTCCAGGATTTGCCTTCTCCAAGTGAGGGACTGCGACGAGCAGAAAGGTTTATACCTTTGCTCGCCGAACAGCCTCCAAGTCAGGGGGCATCTCTGGATGAGCTATCAAGCTTGAGAAGGGCGATAGAAAGTATGCAGGGACAATTGGACCATCAAAGAGGTGTAGGGACGACCAGCTTGCCATCCTCACCATTATCAACTTACATTCTGAAAGCCCCGATTCAGAAGAAAGTCCAATTCCCAGCAAGCATACAATATGACGGCCTTGCTGATCCCAGAGTTCATCTAACAAAATACTCGGACTATATGGTCTCGGTGGGAGCCAGCGATGCCACTCAATGCCGAAACTTCCCGTTAACCTTGGGGGACCGGGTGCACAAATGGTTCTCAGCATTGCTACCAGCATCCATCCATTCATTTACTCAGCTGAGTCGGGAGTTCCTGTCTCATTTCTCAATGGTGGGATCGTACTTGTCCCAGAAATACCGATTGTCAGACCTAAAACAAAATGATGACGAGTCAGATCGAGCATTCATGGAAAGGTTTGACAAGGTGCTATTAGAGGGTGAGCCCGTCAGCGAGGACACAAAAATTGTTGCTATTATGGCAGGACTGAAGAAAGGGTCAAAGCTATGGAAAGAGGTACATCTGAAGTGCCCAAGAAGCTATGCCGAGTTTAGAAATCAGGCTGATATATTCGTTTCTATGCATGAGGCCCTGCAGTCAAACTTGGGGGAGAACAAAGCTGACCCCAAGGAGAACAACAAAAAACCTGGCGCAACAAGCTATCGAGTCCCTAAAAACATGAAGGCATTCACTGAAGGGACAGAACTCAAAGAAAAGTTGAATCAGGTGCTAACAATGTCAGTCGATACTGTTTATGAGAATGTGAAGATAAGGAGTTGCTCTCCCCTCCCCGGAAAATTCGCCAAGACACTGGCAAACTAAATCCTAACAAGTATTGTGCCTACCATCAAAGTGTGGGGCACTTTACAAGTGAATGTAGAGAGTTGCTCAGGCAGCTCTGGCGTTTCTACGAGGACGGAAAGCTCACCGACTTTGTCAAAAGACAACCCGGGAAGAGAGTTCGGGAGAACAACTCTGAGGACGAAGATGATCAACCTCAGAAGAGCAACAAACCAGCACGACCAGTTCCTGCCATCCCTACTCGTCCATTGGAAGATTTATACATGATGGAACCTGCAGGTTCTGCAGGAGGATGTTCTGATGGACGACCGCCAATCTCTAACCGGAAAAGAAAGGCTGAATTACGAGCGATCGATCAAGTCCAAGAAATGGGGGTCAAACCATCTATCATGCAGACAGCAGAACTGACCTTCACCGAAAAGGACTTAGAAGGAATTTTGACTCCACATAACGATTCGCTCGTAATCTGCGTAAAGATCATGGGGACTCGAGTCCATAGATTGTTGGTAGACACTGGAGCCTATACCAACATCTTGTTCAAAAGCACACTTGATAAACTTGGGGACTTTTCAGCCCATATCCGGGACTCAAACCATCGAATCCTAGGCTTCGAAAATGCAGTAACAGTCCCGTTGGGAGAAATTTCTTTGCTTGTACAACTTGTAACGATCGAAGAACCCGAAAAGAATATTACAAGAATGGTAGATTTCTTGGTTGTAGACCAGGAATCAACCTATAACGGGTTCCTTGGTCGACCTTTTTTGAATGAATTTAAAGCTGCCTGTTCAACTTACCATTATTGCTTGAAGTTTCCAACGGCAAGTGGAGCAGGCACAGTTAAAGGAGATCAAAGAAAGGCTCGGGAATGCCTCTTACAACTGCAAGCAAAACATGCACAAGTATCCATGATGGAAGCCACCACCAGCTATCCGGTTGATGAACCATCAATATTGGAGAACATGATGGACATAGAAGATGACCACATGGATACGGATGAGCAACATCCAGACGAGCAAGTGCTGGACGAACAACTCATCACCACCCAGAGAGGACTCCCACCTGGCGAACAACACATGGGGGTGACGAGCAATGTCCAATAAGTGACTTGGAGGGCCAGGTTTTGGCTAACAACAATGGGTCGGAACCAACAGACGATCTAGAACCCCGCCTGGGAGCAGAGCCCATGAACATCGAAAATGATTTCAATCCAGAGGGACCAGTACTTGACCCTCGTTGGAAAGGACAAAAACAACGAGCAACTCCAGTTGAAGAACTGGAAATGTTCAAAGTTAATCCTGAAAACGAGGATCTTGAATTGTACATAGGATCTGAGCTCCCCGAGCCTTACAGATCCCGAATGAAAGAATTCCTCTGTAAAAATCTAGATATCTTTGCTTGGTCTCTTGCAGACATGGTGGGAATAGATCCGAAGCATGCTTGCCACAAGCTAAACATTAACCATGCAAAGAGGCCCGTCCATCAAAAACGATGGAAATCGGCCCGGACAAGTATCAGGCCTTAAATGAAGAAGTAAAGAAGTTGTTAGACAACGACCTAATTCGACAAGCACTCTGTCCACAATGGGTAGCAAACCCAGTCCTTGTGAGGAAACCAAACGGGACCTGGAGGCTATGCATAGACTTTACAGATCTGAATGCAGCATGCCCGAAGGACAACTTTCCACTCCCTCACATTGATCAGTTGGTGGACAGCACTGCAGGTCATGAAATGCTAACATTCATGGATGCCTTTGCCGGGTACCATCAAATTCCAATGCATCCAGACGATCAAGAGAACACATCATTTTATACAAACAAAAACTTGTTGTGTTGGAAGAGAATGCCCTTTGGCCTCATCAACGCCGGAGCAACTTATCAAAGACTGGTGAACAAAATGTTCGACCAGCAAATTGGAGATACAGTGGAAGTCTACGTCGATGACATCGTAGTCAAAAGTCCCCGTAAAGAAGACCATCTCCAACACTTGACCCAAGTGTTCGAAATTCTTCGACATTACAACATGAAGCTGAATCCAAAGAAGAGCAGCTTTGGAGTTCATTCAGGCAAGTTCTTGGGTCATCTTGTTAGTCAACGGGGAATTGAGGCTAACCCAACAAAAGTTAAAGCCATTGTGGATATGCAACCGCCACGTTCAATAAAAGAGGTGCAAAGACTCACGGGATGTCTAGCAGCATTGAATCGGTTCATATCCAGATCGGGGGACAAATGTCGTCCATTCTTTGAAGCCATCAAGAAAGGACAGTTCACATGGACTAACAACTGTCAGAAGGCGTTCGACCAACTCAAAGAGTATCTGGGAGATGTAAAAATCCTATCAAAACCCGTCTCAGGAGAAAAGCTATATTTATACTTGGCAGCGTCAGAAGTGGCCATCAGCTCCGTTCTGGTACGGGAAGACGGCAAATTCCACCAACCTATCTACTACGTCAGCCAAGCTTTGCATGAGGAAGAGATCAAATACTCCCCAACTGAGAAGCTGGCGTACGCGCTTGTCATGAGTGTAAGGAAGTTACGGCCATACTTTTTTTATCATCAAGTTGAAGTGCTAACAACTTTCCCTCTCAGACAAATTCTCCATCGCCCCAACACAGCTGGTCGTCTATTAAAATGGTCACTGGAGATTAGCCAATTCGGGGTGACCTATGCTCCTCGAACAGCGATCAAAGGGCAAGCGTTAGCCGACTTTATAGTCGAACTAACCTTCCCACCAGATCCGACGAGAGGACTTGATCACCCCTGGCATTTTTATGTTGACGGATCTTCGACTAACATAGCTTCGGGGGCGGGAGTGGTTCTAATTAGTCCAGGCAGACAAGTATTCACTTCGGCAATCAGATTTGGCTTTATGGAAACCAACAACGAAGCCAAGTATGAAGCTCTCATTGCTGGTCTCCATCTATCCCTTGCAGTAGGTGTCAGACGATTGCAAATATTCGGCGACTCACAATTGATTGTGAATCAAGTCCGAGGTGAATACGAGGCGAAGGACGGCCATATGATCGAATATCAACGGATTGTTGCTCACCTGATGTCCTTGTTAGATCAAGTATTCATTGAACAAATCCCAAGGACGAGCAACACTCAAGCAGATGCATTGGCCCGACTAGCAACAAGCGAAGGACCTGCAGAGTTGGCAGACATTATAATTACGAAGATGAATGACCCATCAACAACAAGTTATAATGTCAACCAACTAAATGATCAAGCCAGTGAAGAAGAAGACTGGAGAACAAGTATAGTCAAATACTTGAAAAGTGGGGAAAGACCAAACAACTCTTTTGAAGCTGCCAAGCTAATTAAGCAAGCCGCCAGATATACTCTGGTAGGCGAGCAACTTTACAAAAGAGGAATATCACTCCCACTTCTCAAATGTTTGCCTAGGGGGCAAGGACGAGCAATACTCGAAGAAATACATGCCGGAGTATGTGGAAATCACACTGGGGGGCAAGCCTTGGCGTACAAAACTATCAGACAAGGCTATTACTGGCCGACTTTACGCCAGGATGCAATAAAAAAAACAAAGACTTGCCACCAATGCCAAATTTTTGCACCAAACATTCATACCCCGGCTCAACAGCTCGTATCGGTTTATAGCCCATGGCCTTTTGCTAGATGGGGAATGGACATTATTGGTCCCTTCCCAGCAGGAGTTGGAGGAGTTCGATTTGCCGTTGTGGCAGTCGACTATTACACAAAATGGGCAGAAACAGAGGCCATGTTGAAAATCACGCAACAGAAAATGATCAACTTCATTTGGAAGAACATTGTCTGTCGTTTTGGAATTCCGCAAACCATCGTGACAGACAATGGTCCGCAGTTTGATGGAAAAGAGTTGAGAGATTTCTGTACAAAATGGGGGATCAAGAAACATTACTCTACGCCCTATCATCCCCAGTCAAATGGACAAGTCGAAGCCGTAAACAAAATCATCAAGCATACGTTAAAAGTACGGCTAGCGGAAAGCAAAAGCAGTTGGTCAACAGAACTTCCGGAAGTCTTGTGGGCATACAAAGTTTCTCCCAGGTCAAGCACCGGAGAAACACCCTTTGCAATGGCTTTCGGAACAGAAGCTGTTATACCAATTGAATTAAAGACCAACACAATCAGGACGACTAACTTTGATGAGCAAGCGAACAACTATGCCCTGACTGCTGAAATAGATTTGCTCGAGGAAAAAAGACTGAGTGCCGAGCTAAAAAATGCTACCTATAAGTAGCGAGCAGAACGCTACTATAATTCCCATGTTAAACTTAGGGAATTCAGAGTTGGAGATTTGGTTCTAAGAAAGTTGCTCACCCAACCTCCAGGTGTATTGGGACCAACTTGGGAGGGCCCGTATCGTATAACGGAAAAATTCGTTAATGGCGTATACGATATCGAAGATATGGAAGGCAAGCCGGCCCAATACTCCTGGAACGCTGTACATCTAAAGAAGTACTATCAATAAGACGAACAAGTTCTTGATTGGGCGAACAAATGTCTTGGGGAGGCAGTGAACCAAGTAAGGCAAACTAAAAACTTGCCTAATTTTTTGAAAATTTTGCTAAGTATAGAATATAAAGTTGTTCGGCGTATTGTATAGTCTGGTGTTGTTTCATCTTTTGTTTTTTATATAAAGTTGCTTGGCAAAAATATTATAAGCGAGCATGTTTTGATTAGTGTTTAAAGTTGTTCGTCGATTTGTATATGTTAGTGACGAGCAGTCTTACAACACTTGTATTTTTTTATGAATGTAAATATAATAGTTGTTCGTCAAAGAGGAAAAGTCCAAAGCTCGAGGTACAAGTCCACCTAAAGGTTGTTCGTTTTCTAAAATGAACAGAACCTAAGGACCAAAGCCACTTAAAGGTTGTTCGTTTTTTAAAATGAACAGAACCTAAGGCTGAATCCTGATTCCACTAAAGGCAAAGTTCAATTCGAACAAGAGCCCAACACTATATGTTATAATTGCAAAGGCATTGATAAAAATGTAAAGGCAATTAACATATAAAGAAAATGAACGAACATGAGAAAGACATTCCATGAAATCAAAGGCTTTTAAGCCCAAAAGATAGTACAAGCTGAAAGTAGCCACAAGTACTACAAAAAAGGAACGAACAACTATTACAAAAGAAGACAAAAAGACTAACTCCTAAAACTATTGTTGCTCGGTGGAGGGAGGCTCTTGAATTTGCTCGGCAGGAGGCTCCACAATTAAATCTTTAGCCAAGTCCTCCGCAGCCTTCCGCTCAGTTTCTTCGGCGTTTTACTCGCCCGCAGCAGCCGGCTCCTCTCCTCGCTCGCCGTCATCAACAATCGGTGGAGGATCAGTGATGTTGATGCTGGGGTCAAGTTTGTCGAGTTTGACCCCTAGCACAGCCAAATCCACCAACTGGACCTCAATATTGTTCGGTGGCGGGTAGTTGTCGAGGAATATGTTCAGATCTTTGGCCATCTCCTCCACCATATCTTTGTAATCATAGGCATCGGCCATACGGATGCCATCCGCGTAGGCGCAGATGTAGCCCAAATTTGAGATAGGCCCACTCCGAGCTCGAAATTCTTGTTCGGCTTCTTCCATGGAGAGCATCTCAGACATTTGCTCCTTCAGGCGAGCAAGTTCTTCTTCGGCTTTTTCCCTTTTCTTCCTCTCTTCGTCCAGCACAGCTATAGAGGAAAGTATCTCGGCCTTTGTATCCTTAAGCTCACCAGAGACAAGCTGATAGTCCTTGATGCGCTTCTTCTCCAGGTCGTTGGCCAGCTTTAATTGATCCTTTAGGCGAGCAATCTGGCCATTGAAATTGTTCGCCAGTTTCTCCTTCTCCTCGGTAAGCTGGCGAATGGAGGCGGCATGATGACGAGCAGTCTCCTCTAGCTCGGCAACTTGAGCCATCCCCCTTTGAGCGGAGACAAGAGAGTTGGCGGCTTGGACCATTGATAGGTGAAAATTATCAATGGGGCCCTGGGCGAGGACGGCTTTGTTCAGCGGCCGCGACCAGGCGCGAGCAATAACTTCAGTTACTCGGCGAACATGTTCATCCGGAATGTCACGGATGCTCGCCGGGGTCTTAGAGCAGACAAACTGGTGAACCAGGTCTGCTCGCCCTGGGTAATCGCTGGGCCGGTATCTGCGAACAAAAAAGAAGGTCAACACTTGGAAAATTTGGCAAAGGAGAAACTTGTTCGGCAAGAAAGTAAGAACTTACTCAGAGAATTTTCGCTCATCCCGGCCTAAGTATGTAATGTCCTCTGGGCCTCGGGGGGAGCCTATGTCCTTGCTCGCTTTGCCAGACATCTCCGTGGGCTCTACGGATGAACGGCGTACAACATCCCCTTCAGGGCGAGCATGGCTCGAGCCCACCTTCTCCTTCCCCTTGTCAGGGACATCATGGGACAATGGAGTCCCGTCTACCTTCTTTAAACGTTTCCCCCCACGAGGAGGGGAAATGGGAGGAGAATGGATTTGAATAGGGGGGGGCAGCCTGTCTTGGAACTCTAGCCCCCTCGGGCTTGTTCGTCATGGCGAGCACCTTTTGAGGGGGGTCACCTCTCCTTTTCTTCCCTTTTGGCGGCGCCATTTCAAGGACCCCTTGCTCAAGGAGGGCGTAAGAGGGAGGAACGGCAACTGTCACTTGCTCGGCTAAAAAAAAAGAGAAAAAGAAAGTTAGACGAGCAAGTTAGGAAAATCAATGACGAACAAGGCTTGAACCCAAAATTTAGAAATTTTCATACCTGGGGGCACCTCGATCTGGGCCTCCAAATGGTGTGGGTATGTCAAAAGGCGAGCAACTCTTTGACACCTTGCTCGGCAAAGATAGTCAATAGTCCTATCTGCCCTATTGCGGAGGCCAACCAAACACGAAGTAAATAGAAACTCGGAGCTCAACTCCTCCTCTTCCGAATCCCACTTGGGTAGACGAGGGCCTGCGAACAAACAAAAAAAGTTAAATTAGAACAACTTAGCCCAAAGGCGAGCAAGAAGAGAACTTACGTTTCAGTTTTCCATAAACTGCTGGAGAATTTATTCGTCCAGGGCCGCCGTGTGGACCAGAAGATGCTCGCCAATCACCCCCAATAAAGAAGAAGTGTTGCTTCCAGTTGTAAACCTTGTTCGGCACATCTTCCACCATTTTTAGCCCGGTTCTGGCCTTGAGATAGTGGTAACCTTCTTCTCCTAGGGGGCACTTTGTAATTGTCATCAGGTAGTTGATCTCTTCCGCAGTAAGTCGATCAACGTACCCCTCCAAGGCGAACAAGCACATGGAGCCTAGAAGATTCATCCACCCAATTGGAGTAATTTGGGTGATGGCCAAGTTGGTCGCCTCCAGGAATCGACCAACAACGGGTGGAAGAGGCAGCCTTAATCCGGCGATCAAGGTGTGAATGTTGATCACCGTGCATCCTGGGGGTGGGCGATCAGCTCTTTCCTTTCTCCGAGGGGCCCACATGTGAATATCATATGGGATTTTGTAGTCCTTACGGATAGAGTCCAGTTCATCTTCGCGAACAACACTTTTGATCTTGCTCGCCTGGTATCCAGTTTTCACCTTGTCCATAATTTACCTCTGTGGGCGAGGAAAGCTGTTCGCATACTCCTCAGCATATGCTTGCCATTCGAATGGCCGAGCAACTCCTGTTGGAATCTCATTTTCCAACATCTTTGGGGATGGGAAGTTAATACCCTCCAGGAACTCGCGGGTGAGTTCGTCAAGACCTGGATCTTCAGATTCAGCGGAAGACGAAGAGTCGTTGTTCAAATTGTTGTTCGCCACAACTGTCAGTTCTTTCTCAGATGGGCCCGCACCAGTGTTTTCCACAGAGCGAACAACTGAATCCACGTGAGCGTTAAACGCTGAAGAAACTTCAACCGGTTGTGGATCGTAAACAACAGTTGGGAAAAGGGGATCTAGGGTCTCCTCGGTTTTGTTGCTCGAATGCGAAGATATAGGAGGGAGAGAAAAATCCAAGCGGCGGCGGAGAGTGTTGCAGACGGCGGCGCTTTCCCAGAGAAGACGGTGGCGCTCGGATCCACACGGCGGCAAAAGAATTTTCGAGAGAAAAAGTAGAGAAAAAGATAGAGAGAAAAAAAAGTAACTACCTGGGAATTGAAATTTGAAGCCAAATGCTGGAGGACGGACGTCGGAAAGCTTGGAATCGCCGGAGGGAGGAGGAAATCGCCGGAGCACTGTAGTAAGAGAAGGAAAAGTGGGAAAAATTTCAGTTTTCCCACTATTTATACCCCAAGCAAAAACGGCCTAATTTCCTAAAAATTCAGGGACTGAATTATGAGAAAAAGGGGTCAATTCCGAGCCAAACTAAAAGTCGAAGGACCTATGAGCAATTATAGGGGCGCGTGGCCTCGGGATTGCTCGCGCGTGAACGGCGCGCAATCATTGCGCTGGCGTCATCTTCGTGATCTCCCCAGATCATGGGAAGACGAAACGGACGCCATGATGTTGCTCGTCACAAAGATGTTGTTCGTCCAAGTCTTGACCAGAACAATATCCTAACTACAGTTGCTCGCCACAAAGTTGCTCGTCTGAAGCAACATCTAGTCAGGATAGGGGGCATTGTTGATAGACGAACATCATCCAGCATGGAGCGAACAAGAATTAAGGGCTTGAGCAAAGAAAATCAGGATTGGGGTGCATCTACCAATCCGGGAGGTGTATAAAATGACGAACAACTCCATCGACGAACAACTAATAGGCGAACATGTATTAAGACCCGAGACCAAGAATGAGCCAACTGTGAAGTCGCCAATGACGAACAACTTGGTCAAACTATGATACAACACAGTTAAGATGTGTACCAGTGAACAAAGGACTAAAATCCCAAAGCCAAGCTAAATAAAGCCAAAAGGCGAACAACTTCCAAAGTACAATCTCCAGAGGCGAACAACTTTCAGTTGGAGAATCAACAAGATCCGTCAAGCCGACCTAGGCGAACAACAATGAGTCCGAGATAGGACCAAAGAAGACTTTGTAACTAAGATTCAACTTAGATAAGGTCAAAAGGACACATGTCAAGCATGCAAGCTAGAGAGACCAAGAGTCAGGAACACCTCATGCTTGCTAGTCTCTATAAATAGTTGTTCTCCAGCTTATGAAATAGAAGTTAAAATTCATAAACACTCCCAAAACACACACTAACACACATAAACTTACACACATACGAAATTATTACGATTTCGACTTTCACGTCTACAAGTTCATAACCCGAACCCTCGATTTACCATTTACGGTGGTAACCAATCACACGTAATTGATTGATGATCTTTAAACCGAACTTAAACAGTCATTAATCCACCCGATAAAAATTGATCACCAACATATATAATGCAAGGATTACTCCACAACACTTTATTATAGAACACATGACTTGTCAAAATACAAAACTCAGTCATTCTTGTGCAGAAACATAAGCATTAGTCGACAAACACTACACGTAGATGGGATTGATCAACCACGAGCTTCAACTTCAACAGACCTGAGGAACTCGTGCGGGGTATTTGATGCAGATAATTCGCGTAAAATAATTCCATTGACTTCATTTTCTATAATCATCTGACGTCTCTAGTGTAATAGATCAGGGCTCTCTCTACTTAAATCATTAATTGAAGCTTCGCTAAATCTTGAATATATGCTATAAAATTACATGCATAATTAGGATGTTGTATCGTACAAAAGAAAGAGAAATTTGGATAAGAAGACTAACTTTTCAGAGAAAATCTTATTTCTCACAGAATAAATTGGCATTCAGTTCTTGAAACAACATTGACTTAGCATTTGAAAGTTCGGATGGATCAACAGACACCTAAAATTGTTAAAGCAAATAATTTTGATGATTCATGTTAAAAAATTTGTGGGTCAGTAATTAAATTACAATGACTTCCTTATATTTGTAATTACTACAGTATGAGTTCAAGCTTTTAAAAAACCATCCATTTTCCGTAGGTAATAAAATAAAATCCTAAAAAACATGCAAGTGCCAAATCTCTTTGCTTATAAGATACTTTCGGAAGAAGATGTGAATTCCTTGGAGAAGACAATCTTAGGACAGGATAATCTAACTAACTCAAACGTTATATAGTTCCCACAAATATCTAAATCACCTCAAATTTTCTTATTTATTACTTGAAAATTCCAGAGCATTTTCTTACCAAATTTAGGGCGAAATGTTGAGAGAGTAACTCACTATTTCCTCTGCAATTCATACGTGTTATTCTCATTTTCATCTTCTCCCTTCGGCACGATGGAAATTGGATTGGAGGAGCTGGAGTACATCCACCTGCGCAAAATTGCTTCGTCGTTGGAGACCTCCGCTATGGCGAGGAAGGTGGATAAAATTTGGGAAGCAACGAAGGTTCCGCTGCCGACGAACTCACCTCTGCTTCCGTCATGGAGCAACGCGAGGGTTTCTAATTGAAAAACACAAAAAATATCAATGTTAATTAAATATTTTTTTTAAAAATATTTTAAAGTAAAAAAGGTATTTTTGTAATTTAACATTTATTAATTTAATTTATTATAGGAAAATATAGTGCGATTGCAATATGCACAGTGCAAATGCTCTAATGCAAAGTGCAATTGTTTAAAAAAATATTATATGTTGGATTTAAGATCCAACAGTATTTAAAGGGCATACTGATATCAGGAAGGACGAAACCCTTCCTGGCCGTAGAAAAGCCCGAGAAAGTTAATAATTCCATGAGCTTTCTAGTACACACTATATAGGAATACACTTTGCAAAGCAAACGAGTTCATGAACTAAGTCATTTAAACTTGTTGGAGTTATACGTGAAAGTATGCTTTTACTTTGTATAACTCATGTATTAAACACTTATTTATGAGAATAAATCTTTTATCGCATTTGTTTTAGTTATGATTGAATGTTGAATATCTATTGCAAACCGTTCAATATATAGTACATGTTACATTGTAGTTAATGTGGTGATACCCGATCACGGAAGATCACATTAACAGTTTCCTTGTAACTAAACGTACAAATTCACGACCTAGGTGGAATTGAACAATCCGTCGTGAAAGGTCGATGTGTAAGTCTCAGATTGGTCTGTCTTGACTAAGAGATTGCACTAGCACATTTAATATGTGTTGAAGAGGACCTACAGCGAGGATAAACTCTTTTGTTCTGAAATGTGAAGAATTAGACCTCAGTGGTTATTGATTTCTTAATCTCCATCACTTAAATAGGACCGTGTATGCTTAATGGTTACTGCTTTGATTCATGTTGGATGCGAATCATCGTGACTTCGAACTTTGTGTTTTGGGCAGTAATATTAATCATACGACGGTTGCTAAGATTTAATACGGGGAAACGCGTGCGAGTACGGCTCGTGTGATTAGTCCCCTTGGTGGGCTCAGAAGTTTTATCGTACCAAATCTTGCAAGTGAAGAATCAGTTTCTTCGGTACGGATAATAATGTTGAACTGTCTTTACTCCAAGGTGAAAGATGTTAATTAATTTAGAGCTATTCAGAAGCTTAATTAATTAATGGACTTGATAATCTTAAATGCGGGAAATAATAACCGGGAGCCCATATTATCGTAATATGGATTAAGATGGATAGTGCAATATTAATTTATTAGTGGTACTAATTAATATTAATGTGCTGAATTATATTGAGGCTCAATATTGAAATTCAGAAGTCCATTAGGAGGTCCAATCTTAATTCTCCTAAAGGCCCCTCAAGTAGCCCAAATTAAATAGACCAATAATGATAAGGTGATTAAAATAAAAGAAAATATATTTGCTGATTTTTTCATGATATTTTCGAAAAAGATATATTAGGAGAAAGAAAAGATCTTGTTGATTTTCTTGGAAATATATTATGGAAGATAAGTAGTCTTGGAATACAAGATTATCTCATATATTCAAGAAGATTCAAATTTTGGATTCTTTCTTTAATATTTTCGAAAATATGCTTATTAGGAGAAGGTTGAGATTTTTGTGGAATATTTTATTATGGAGAAAAGAATATATGAGATATATTCAAGATTTCTTGGAGGCCAAGAAAAATATTTTCTCTCCCCTAAAATACACCAAAATTTCGTTCACCATCACCTATATAGGGGATAATTATTTCATCTCTAGTTTACTTTTCACAGCGTTGAAAAAAAAAATCAGCAACACTATTTTTTCTTTCTTCCTTGTTATTTTAAATTGCTTGAAAACACTTCCCACCGGTGATCAAGCAAGGCGAAATGGACATACTTGAGAAGGTATTTGGGTTGATAAAGCGCGTTCGTGATTGTCCCGTATTATTCAAAAGCCAATTCTATGAGAGGTACGTAAATCACATAACTTCTTAGTTTATTCCGCCATAGGACTGTGTGTGCTTAATGGTTACTGCTTTGATTCATGTTGGGTGAGAATCATCGTGACTTCGAACTTTGTGTTTTGGGCAGTAATATTAATCATACAATGGTTGCTAAGGTTTAATACGGGGAAACGCGTGCGAGTACGGCTCGTGTGATTAGTCCCCTTGGTGGGCTCAGAAGTTTTATCGTACCAAATCTTGCAAGTGAAGAATCAGTTTCTTCGGTAGGGATAATAATGTTGAGCTGTCTTTACTCTAAGGTGAAATATGTTAATTAATTTAGAGCTATTCAAAAGCTTAATTAATTAATGGACTTGATAATCTTAAATGCGGGAAATAATAACCGGGAGCCCATATTATCGTAATATGGATTAAGATGGATAGTGCAATATTAATTTATTAGTGGTACTAATTAATATTAATGGGCTGAATTATATTGAGGCTCAATATTGAAATTCAGAAGTCCATTAGGAGGTTCAATCTTAATTCTCCTAAAGGCCCCTCAAGTAGCCCAATAATGATAAGGTAATTAAAATAAAAGAAAATATATTTGCTGATTTTTTCATGATATTTTCGAAAAAGATATATTAGGAGAAAGAAAAGATCTTGTTGATTTTCTTGGAAAGATATTATGTAAGATAAGTATTCTTGGAATACAAGATTATCTCATATATTTAAGAAGATCCAAATCTTTGATTCTTTCTTTAATATTTTAAAAAATATGCTTATTAGGAGGAGGTTGAGATTTTTGTGGAATATTTTATTATGGAGTGAAGAATATATGGGATATATTCAAGATTTCTTGGAGGCAAAAAAAAAAAAAAAAGATTTTCTCTCCCCTAAAATACACCAAAAATTCGTTCACCATCACCTATATATAGGGGATAATTATTTCATCTCCAGTTTACTTTTCACAGCTTTGAAAAAAAAAAATCAGCAACACTATTTTTTCTTTCTTCCTTGTTATTTTAAATTGCTTGAAAGCACTTCCCACTAGTGATCAAGCAATGCGAAAGAGACATACTTGAGAAGGTATTTGGGTTGATAAAGCGCGTTCGTGATTGTCCCGTATTATTCAAAGGTCAATTCTACGAGAGGTACGTAAATCACATAACTTCTTAGTTTATTCCGCCATAGATTTTATGTGAATTAATTCAACATGCATGATGATAAAATTGTTGTTGGAATTATTATTTGAATTAATTAGGATTAATTCATGCTAGTAATAATTGAATTTAAATTCGTATTTAATTATCATCCCGAAAAGATTCTGGGCACCCCTATTTTCCCAACAACTGGTATCAGAGCCACGGTTTCAGGCTCTGATCTTTAAATTGGAATTTAAATTGTTAGACATTAAATTGAAATTGGATAGTAGAATTGCTAGATCTTTTTTGCAGGTATCCAATTGTCATGGTTTTAATGTTTATTTTTTTCATGCGTGTGAATTAATTATTTTTAATTCGATTCGTTCGAATTCATTTTTCTCGTGAGAAAATTCACGAGTAGATTAGTTGTTTTTATTTTGATTTGATCATTGTAATAGACTAGTCTTAGGCCGTAAATTTTTTTATTTCCGTTCTCGTTTTTTTGTGTGATTCCAAACGTCGTCCCGAACCCCAAATGAAGCTATTTTTGATAAAGTGTTGTTGTTCGAGTGGGAGCGTGTCGAGACGAACGATGGAAAGCAACAAGGACGATTTTTCGCATCAAGACGTGAAGAAATTAAACCGTGACAATTGGATTTGAGTGCTCTAATGTGTTTAATTTTGTTTTGATGGATGTTTTATTTCGTGCACTTATTATTATTTGTTAATATGTGTTTGCATGATTTTAATTGTCCAAGAAAAACCTTACTTTCGAAAATTACTAAGTATGTTTCTTTAATCGCAATTTTAATCCGGATATTAAAATTGGATTAATTTGGCCTCCATAATTTATTTATTTGTGAAGTCTTTTTGGAATACATTTCCGCCTCGGATCGGCCAAAAGGACGGATTTCACATGAATAAATTCCGAAATGATGATTGTGGATTATTACTAGTGACGGTATTGACCCTCACCACGAGTGACTTGCTCAAAGCGAAATAATAATCCTGTATTTAATTATGGGTATTACTTATGCATAAGAAATTTATATTAACTTATTCCCCTCGGAGTCCCTGTCAATTTTTATGTGGTCAAAGTGAGAGCCAACTAATAATTTTGAATTAAGGATTTGTAACTTTCGAGTTTGTGATCCGCTTGAATGTGTTTAAATGTATAGACCACCCCTCGTGTCGCATTTAAATTATTTCGAGATGTTGGCTGATGTATAATTATATTGTTTTAAGGTTTCAATATAATTGGTGTGATCGAATTATGTGATAATTTCATATTTTTCTAGATATTAATATGAATGTATGTTTTATTCTCATTTCATCATGTCACAACCTTTTAATCCACTGTTTAAATATACTTTAAGTTAACAAACTTTCTGGAGACAATTATATCGATTGGAAATGTAATTTAAAATTTGTCCTTACTGCACAAAAATACAATTGGGTTATTCACGTTAATATATCCGGCAAGCCTAATGATAAGTCAAACAATGGGAAAAGACAGTTTATGATTGGAAGCGTGACAATGAACACATGAAGTGCATCATCTTGACATCTATGTTTGAGGATTTGAGGCGCATTCATGAGGACATTGTATCCGCTGTCGAAATCATGGAAAGCCTTGAAAGGATGTTTTCACATCAGAAATCCATGACTAATCAGTTCACCTAACATGACTCGATCAAGTTGGAAATGGTGAAGGGAACGCCCGTGAGAGAGTACGTTCTAGAGATTATGGCATACCTTAACAAGTTGGAAGTACTTGGTGCAGATTTTGATGTCCCTTCTAAGGCCGATTTCATACTCCATTCTCTTCCGAAAAGCTTTGAGCGGTTTCAACTGAACTGTCAGATGAATGAACGGATAAGTCGTTTGCCCGAGCTCTTGCAAGCTTTAGTTTCGGTGGAGGTGATAATGGAGCACCAGTCTAGTGTTATGGTGACTAATGGTCCGTCTACCTCTTTTGGTCCCAAGGGAGAGAAAAAGAGGAAGAGAACCAAAGGCTGAATCCAAGCAAATCCAATTGTTGCGAAAGGCAAAGCCAAGGCTAGCATCGAACGGGAAGTATTTTAACTGCGGTAAGAGAGGACATTGGAGGTCTGCCTATTCCAAGCCTAAGAGGCTATGAAAGTTAGGTAATTCACACGCCTTAGTCGTCGAAACTTGTGAAGTAGTGTATTCTGTCCATTCGTGGATAGTGGGTACGAGAGCCGCTGATCACATTTGTTTCATTTTTCATGGGTTCAAGCTAACCCGACGATTTAGAGGAAGTGAGATCCCCATCACACCGGGCAATGCTACGAGAGTGGCAGTTGAATCAGTGGGAGAAGTGCGCCTATCTTGTGAAGATAGAGTTATGGTCTTGAGAGACGTTCTTCATATTTCTAGTTTAGAAAGAACTCAACCTTCAGTTTCTAAACTGTTTTGAATAGATACTCAGTTACTTTTAATAAGGATGTTATTATTTCTTGAAACGATGAGTTTATCTATCCCGGAACATTGTTGGATGATCTTTATACCATTAATTGGACACACCACTCATAAATTGAATCTAATAACACATCGACTATTTAAAGTTATAAAAGGAAGTGTTCTTTCTGATATGAACGAAATACTTCTATGGCATCTTAGATTAGGTCATATTAATCTAATGCGAATACAAAGATTGGTGAAAGACGGATCCTTGGAGTTTCTTCAAGTTGAGCCATTTCCAACTTGTGAATCCTGTTTAGAGGGTAAAATGACCAAGAGGGCATTTGGAGCCAAGGGGAATAGAGCCACGGAAGTGTTAGAACTCGTTCATACCGATGTGTGTGGTCCAATGACGATCAAAGCGAGAATGGGGTATGAGTATTTTGTCACTTTCATTGACGATTACTCGAGATATGGGTACATTTACCTTATGAGGCATAAGTCTGAAACTTTTGATAAGTTCAAGGAGTTTAAGACCGAAGCCGAGAAACATAGGGAAAAGAGTATCAAGTTTCTACGATCAGATCGTGGAGGCGAATACCTCAGCGATGAATTCTTGAACTACTTATCGGACGAAGGGATCGTATCCCAGTTAACCGCACCGGGAAGCCCTCAACAGAACGGTGTGGTGGAACGAAGAAACTGGACTCTTTTAGAGATGGTCAGTGTTGGTCCCACTCGATAGATTAATTGCGGAAGCTTATGTTTAAATGTCTTTCCAAAATCTTTTATAAGAGAGCAATAAACAATATATAAAATAAAGCGATAAAAGACACAAGATATATAGTGGTTCGGATAAATATCCTACATCCACTCTCCCTTATCACCAAGGGGTCTCACTAACAACCAACTCACAAACTTACTCACTGGAATTTCTGAAGTACCAGCACCTTCTTACAAACTCTTTAGATCTAACTTCGATCTAAAGATAGACTCACTCCAACCTTATCTTAACAAGATGAACAGGTTGAGTGTATAAACTCCTTTCGAGTAGATAAGTAATTTAGAACAAAGTGTGAGTGCAATATGCGTAGTGATCAAAAGCTTAGTGTGGCTATATGCGCGTGAATCATTCTAGAGCTTTTTCTTGATCTGCACTCAAGTATATATAGAGGGGATTAGGGACATAGCCGTTGGGAGGCTAATCCAATCAGATCCTCTATATATGGAAGCTTCAATCAATCAATTCCCTAATTGATTGATTGGGTTGGTGTGATCTTGATTGATTGTCTTCATATCTTCTCAATCCAATCTTGTTTTGACTTGATTTGAATCACCAACGGTCAATGGCTTCCAATTGCCTAACTCTGATTCTCTCCAGAGAAGGCAGGACCAGACACCAGGCAACCTCGGTGTCTTCTGGTCCTTATCTGGTGAACAACCAGAATACTCAGTAGAATAAGGGGATCAAACTGAGCATTTTTTGTTCCACCAGACTCGTCTGGTCCGGACTCGTCTGGTCTGGGGAAGGTCCTCTGCCTCTGGTCTGATCTTCTCTGGTGAAGTTCTCTGGTGGAGTCCTCTGGTGGGGTCTTCTGGTGACTCTTCTGGTGAGGTCTTCTGGTCTGGCAGTTCCCCCTAGACTAAGTCCTAATCTAGATCATCATCTGGCTAACAGGTCCAGATGGTCCTATTACATCTTCTGGTTTGTTTTAACTCATCAAAACTAACAAATTTTTATCCTAACAGTCAGATCCATGATGAGTTATTCGGATTTACCCAAGTCGTTTTGGGGTAACGCCTTGGAAACGGCGGCTTACATTCTAAACTTGATGCCATCCAAATCGGTTCCTAAAACCCCAATAGAATTGTGGACCGGGCGCAAGCCCAGTCTAAGACATTTGTGGATTTGGGGTTGTTTGGCATACGTGCTAGACAAGGAAGCCGGTAAGTTGGATCCATGTTCGGAATTAAGGCTGTTTATAGGATACCATGCGGGAACGAAAGGTTGTATGTTCTATAGTCCCAAGGATCAAAAGACAGTGATTAGTACACACTTTAAATTCTTGGAGGAAGTCTATATGAACAATCGGAAGCCTAAAAGTGAAATTACCTTAGAAGAATTGAGAGGATAAACCTCGATACCAAGTATACAAGATGATGTACCATACGTCACACCTTCACAACCGGAACCCCGTCGCAGTGGGAGGATTGCTAGGCAACCCGAGAGATTCATGAGAATAGGAGAATCTTCGGATTTGATTCCCGGTAATGAATCGGACCCATGGACATACGACGAGGCAATCCAAGACAAAGACGCGGAGTCATGGCAAACGATAATGGAAGTCGAGATGGGTTCGATGGATCATAATCAAGTGTGGGAGCTGATCGAACCACCCAGTGGGGTAAAACCCATTGGGTGCAAGTGGGTATGCAAGAGGAAAAGAGGATCGGACGGAAGGGTTGAGACCTTCAAGGCAAGGCTAGTGACATAAGGGTATACTCAGAAAGAAGGGATCGATTATGAGGAAACCTTTTCACCTGTGGCTATGCTTAAGTCCATCCGTATTCTCTTGTCGATCGTTGCGCACCTAGGTTATGAGACCTGGCAAATGGATGTCAAGACGACTTTCCTTAACGGAAGTCTTGACGGGTTAGATATCTATATGCAACAACCCAAGGGCCTTATTGAAAAAGGTTAAGAGAATCTCGTATGCAAGCTCAAGAGATCCATTTATGGACTTAAGCAAGCATCGCGTACTTGGAACCAGTGTTTTGATCAAGTGATTAAGTTATGGGTTTGATCAAAATGAGTTCGAGAGTTGTGTGTATAAAAAGTGTGACGAAACTGCGGTGGTATTCTTAGTATTATACGTAGACGATATTCTGCTCATTGAAAACAATGTAAAGGTATTGTCAGACGTAAGGGTATGGCTGTCAAATCAGCTTGATATGAAGAACTTAGGGAAAGCTGGTCACATCCTTGGGATCTAGATCACTCGAGGTCGCAAGAAAAGGATGTTGGGCTTATCGCAAGCTTCATACAAAGACACTGTTTTGAAGCGATACAACATGCAAGATTCCAAGAAATGTTTTGTACCTTTTAGACATGGAATCCATTTATCCAAAGAAATATGCCCTAAGACGCAAGTGGAAATAAATAACATGAAAGACGTTACGTACGTTTCGGACGTAGGAAGTCTTATGTATGCAATGTTGTGTACGAGACCGGATATCTGCTTTGCCATGGGCATGATGGCAAGATATCAAAGTAACCCCGGGAAAGCAAATTAGATTGCAATTAAATGTGTTCTTTAGTTTCTGAAAAGAACTTGGAATGGAATGCTGATTTAACAGTCAGACGGTCTAATTCCCATGAGATACACGGACTCAAATTTCCAATCAGACATAGACTACAGAATAACTACCTCGGGTAGTGTGTATTGTATGGGAGAAAGAGCCATGATATGAAGAAGCGATTTGCAGAAATGCATCGCAGATTCGACCATGGAAGCCGAATAAGCAGCTGCTTGGGAAGCAGCGAAATAAGCGGTTTGGCTCAAGAACTTCTTAGTGGACTTGGGCGTTGTTCCGAATTTGCCCAGCATAATCACTGTCCATTGTGATAATGCCGGAGCAGTTGCAAATCCAAGGGAACCGAGAGCCCACAAGGCCAGCAAACACATTGAAAGAAAATACCATCTTATACGAGAAATCGTTAAGAGAGGAGATAAAGAGGTGGCAAAGATAAACGTCGGAGGACAACCTAGTATATCCATTCACAAAGGGTCAGCCTCAGAGTACATTCGAGAGACATGTGGATGGAATGGGTGTCAAGACTATTGCCAATCTTCTTTAAGTATAAGTGGGAGGAATTATTAGGTTAGTGTAGGTTGACATGAGATGTCACATAGAGCTACTACACTAGACTTATTAGATTGCATGATGATGTATACTAAAAAACAGACTTTAAGTATAAGTGGGAGATTGTTGGAGTTATACGTGAAAGTATGCTTTTACTTTGTATAACTCATGTATTAAAAACTTATTTATGAGAATAAATCTTTTATCGCATTTGCTTTAGTTTTGATTGAATGTTGAATATCTATTGCAAACCGTTCAATATATAGTACATGTTACATTGTAGTTAATGTGGTGATACCCGATCACGGAAGATCACATTAACGGTTTCCTTGTAACTAAACGTACAAATTCACGACCTAGGTGGAATTGAACAATCCGCCGTGAAAGGTCGATGTGTAAGTCTCAGTTTGGTCTGTCTTGACTAAGAGATTGCACTAGCACATTTAGTATGTGTTGAAGAGGACCTACAACGAGGATAAATTCTTATGTTCTGAAATGTGAAGAATTAGACCCCAGTGGTTATTGATTTCTTAATCTTCGTCACTTATATAGGACTGTGTGTGCTTAATGGTTACTGCTTTGATTCATGTTGGGTGAGAATCATCGTGACTTCGAACTTTGTGTTTTGGGCAGTAATATTAATCATACGATGGTTGCTAAGGTTTAATACGGGGAAACGCGTGCGAGTACGGCTCGTGTGATTAGTCCCCTTGGTGGGCTCAGAAGTTTTATCGTACCAAATCTTGCAAGTGAAGAATCAGTTTCTTCGGTACGGATAATAATGTTGAGCTGTCTTTACTCTAAGGTGAAATATGTTAATTAATTTAGAGCTATTCAAAAGCTTAATTAATTAATGGACTTGATAATCTTAAATGCGGGAAATAATAACCGGGAGCCCATATTATCGTAATATGGATTAAGATGGATAGTGCAATATTAATTTATTAGTGGTACTAATTAATATTAATGGGCTGAATTATATTGAGGCTCAATATTGAAATTCAGAAGTCCATTAGGAGGTTCAATCTTAATTCTCCTAAAGGCCCCTCAAGTAGCCCAATAATGATAAGGTAATTAAAATAAAAGAAAATATATTTGCTGATTTTTTCATGATATTTTCGAAAAAGATATATTAGGAGAAAGAAAAGATCTTGTTGATTTTCTTGGAAAGATATTATGTAAGATAAGTATTCTTGGAATACAAGATTATCTCATATATTTAAGAAGATCCAAATCTTTGATTCTTTCTTTAATATTTTAAAAAATATGCTTATTAGGAGGAGGTTGAGATTTTTGTGGAATATTTTATTATGGAGTGAAGAATATATGGGATATATTCAAGATTTCTTGGAGGCAAGAAAAAAAAAAATTTTCTCTCCCCTAAAATACACCAAAAATTCGTTCACCATCACCTATATATATGAGATAATTATTTCATCTCCAGTTTACTTTTCACAGCTTTGAAAAAAAAAATCAGCAACACTATTTTTTCTTTCTTCCTTGTTATTTTAAATTGCTTGAAAGCACTTCCCACTAGTGATCAAGCAAGGCGAAAGAGACATATTTGAGAAGGTATTTGGGTTGATAAAGCGCGTTCGTGATTGTCCCGTATTATTCAAAGGTCAATTCTACGAGAGGTACGTAAATCACATAACTTCTTAGTTTATTCCGCCATAGATTTTATGTGAATTAATTCAACATGCATGATGATAAAATTGTTGTTGGAATTATTATTTGAATTAATTAGGATTAATTCATTCTAGTAATAATTGAATTTAAATTCGTATTTAATTATCATCCCGAATAGATTTCGGGCACCCCTATTTTCCCAACAAAACTATGTCCTAACTATTGTAAATCTAGAAGATTTGATATGCCAAGCCTAGAAGATTTGATGTGGACATTACTTATGGGCCAAGTAGCCTTATAGACTTTAGGGTTTTGATATTATATATATATATATATCTTCATACTCAATATTGTAATACACACTTGTACTTACACACATAAATATAGTGAAAAACTCCTGGCTTGGTATGCCCCCAGATGTAGGCATTCATGACGAACTGGATAAACAAATCGCTGTTCTTGTTTACTCTCTTTATTTTACAATACGTTATAAAAAGAGTCTCTAACCGCAATTAAAATTTTTGGTTGATGATTTTGGTTTCGGTCGAAATTGAACGTTTGATTTTGCTCAAGGGCGGCGATGATGAGGTGTGATGCATGTGGTAAATATATTAGTCGGCCTATACATGACCAAGGCAAATTAGTATATCCAATAATTAATGTAATTTGTGGTAGCCCAACTATAAACCCGATATACTATCACGTCCGGCACTCTAATCTTCCACCGAAATCAATCACCCACCGTCCATTACGTACAGTGTATATATACACCATAGATATAGAGAGAGAAACCTCTATGCATCTATATTACCGGCCACCTCCATTCTCTAAAAGCTCCGTGAACACTCGCCTGACTCCACTGCCTCTCACAATTGAACGCAACATTGGAGTTGATAACTCCATAAACACACACCAATAATTCTTGGATGAATCCATGGCTGCGAATCGAGCACCATCGCCACCGCCTTGCCGACGGAATCCGCCTTTGCGATCTGAATGCCGTTTCTCTCCAGACTGGGCCTCTCTCCAAGCCGCCTCCCTTCAGGCGAGCGCCACCATCTGCGGTTTACCAGACCTTCAGCCGAGCGCCGCCGTCGCCTCACAACTAGGGCCACCACGCGCGAAGCCGACCCCGTCGTTTTCCCTCTGTCTGATGCTGCCCAGACAATGTTGCGTTATCGCCACCCCGATTTCCGCATCGCCACCATCTCCGACGGCCTAATACACTCAATTCACCATAGTTTTAGTTCTTTTTCTTTATTTAGAATGGCTACGCAGAGATTATATTAGCAATTTTTGTATAGAAATTATAGTTGTACAATTGCGAAATGTTATTAAGTGTAGCATCTTGTAAGTCTTTTAATTTACTACTACTAATGAGAATACATCTTCAATATTATTTGTTGAAATAAGAATATTTTCTAATTTATTATTATTGTGATTATTATTTAATTATAATAATATATTAATATTATTTACAAATTGTGTTATTATAGTTATCAATCTAATCCAAATAATATTTACAAAAGAAACTAACATGACATTTAATATTGTATTATTAATTAATAAATTAGGAAATTGTAATAATAAAAGAAGATTAAAATGATGGTATCACGACACTAAAGGGGGTGTATTGGTTATAGATTCTATATGATTTTTTTAGACTTTTACAGTCTAGGGGTATACAATTTGGATTTTCAAATTTTTTTAAAATTCTGAGGTATTCAATACAGATTTTAAAAAGTCTTAAAAAATCCTTAGGTATTCAACAGTCTATGGATTTTAATAGTTTATGGATTTTCTTTGATTCTCTTCCAAAATATAAATAGGTTTCACTCTCCAAAATCTCTTCTAATAATCAGAGATTTCCTACGAATTTTAAAAAGACTTAAAAAATCTTTAGGTATTCAATAGTGCATGGATTTTCTTTGATTCTCTTCCATAAGAATGTAAATAGGGAAAAAATTCCTTCCATCCCCGCCCCGTCGGGAATCCCCGTCCCAGCGGGGATTCCCTGTTCCCCGCCTAATTATTTTTTATTTCATTTTTAAAATATAAAATAATATCCAAATTAAAAAATATTAATCATACACAACAATTGCTTTAAGCTGTGTTAAAAAAATTCAAGTTAAAATTTGAAAAACTTCTAATTCTAATATTTTAGTTAACATATATATTAAAATGAAAATTATATAATTTGGAACTAATAACATAATATTAAATAAAATATAGATGTAATTTTGAATAAATAGTAAATTGAGTGGGAAATTATGAAATATTTATTTGTGATTTACTTTTAAATTTAAATTATATATATAAAAAATATTGCGGGTCCCCGTGGGGTGGGGAATACTATCCACATCCCCGCCTACGGGGCAAAAAAATTTCTCCGTCCCCATCTCCGTTTGCTTCGGGGATTCCTCGCACCGTTCGGGGCGGATCCCCACGGGGATTGGGGATTCTCTGCCCCACTGTCAAGTCTACTTTTTCAAAAATATAAATAGATTTCACTCTCCAAAATCTCTTCTAACAACCAGAGACTTCTAATGAGACCGATGTATAACACTTCTAATGAGGCCGATGTATAACGGTGATGGAAATGAAGATGAAAATAATAATGATGAATAATAATGTATTTTTTTTTTAAAGTAATGTATTTTTGGTATTCTTTCTAAACAATTTGGATACCTTTTTTTTTATATGTAAGTGTGTTCCATATACATTTGCATCAATGGTTCCAGCGTTGGAGTCTATGGAAATCCATGTAATTCAATAAAAAAAGTGTATTCCACAATTCTGTCAAGTCTATGAAACTCCATGTAAATCAATATAAAAAGTCAGTCAAACTCTGCATGGAGTCTATAAATTTTCTAAATCCACAGACTTTTTAATGTCCAAAAAAATCCAATAGAATCTCAATTGAATACACCCCACTAAGTAATGTAGTATTAACTAAAATCGAGAATTATGGTAACCAAAAATAATTTTAATAATATATCTCAAGTGTAGTCTAAACTATTTTTTCCACGGCATTTAAGAATGTCTTAATAGATGGATACCTATCGCTACATGAACTTAGAAGACACTTTAAAGAAATGTGGGGATAAATAAAATGTACTGAAAGGTGATCTTTAAATACACTTTTAAATGTCAAGAAAAACCACTTTTCTTGTAGTGTATGGGGACCATTTTGATAGTTAATGGCCATAATTAATGCTTTCACACAATGGACTTATGTATGCTCGTTATCCACCTGCAATCATGATTTTGCTAAGCCTATTGCAAAACTATTGAGCTTAGTTCTCATTTCTCAGATTATCAAATTAAATCCATTTGAATGGATAATGCCAGTGAGCTCGCATTGACAACATTCAATGTTTATTATATGACACTGAAAAATTAAAGTGAAGCATTAAGTCCCTTACGTCCACACCATAATGGTCTAGCTGAGTTACTAATATGATGCATCAATCTATTCGCTAGACCGTTATTGCAAGAAATTCCAACTTAGCTACATGTTAGGGGCATGAATTTACATGTAGCTACTCGAATCAAATTCAACCCGCTGCATATCATTAGTACTCCCCTCTACGACTAGTGCACAGAAAATGACACATCATTTCCCATCTACGAACATTCTACTGTGCAGTATGTGTACCACCACAACACGTTAATAGCCCTGTTGGTTTTCTGCATAATTGATGAAGAGTCTATTCTCGGCATTAGGGGGAGATTATAATCCAAAAATTAAATGGATACCGAGAAGTTTCCTTAAAGGAAACAAATCAAGATATTTTCCTTAAAGGAAAAAGACCAAGAAATTTTCCTGAAGGAAAAAGGTCCTCGATATTTAGACTCATGCACTAGTTTGACTGAACTTGAAGTTCAAAAGATAAGTAACTTGCAATATATAGCAAGTAATCTGCCAGATACGTTTACTAACCACAAAGGTGTAGAGGTCCCAATGAAAACGAGTATACATGCCCCAAACGTCATAAGCGTAAAGGACCTATAAAAGAAACATACACACCTAGAATAAAAGCTAGCAAAACTGGTCAGTCAAACTTGAAATCTCCAGAAGAGATACGTCCAGAAGAATTTAAATCTCCAGAAGACTTGAAATCTCCAGAAGAGATCCGTCCTGAAGGCGAAGAATCCTAGTAACAAAGCACGTGCACAAAATAATCTAATACTAGAATTGCGGAACGACCAGATCAAATATATAAGGGAATGTGAATCTGGTCAACATGAGATCAATAGATAAATACCGGAGAAACAATATAAATTTGTTGTCGACAACGTATTTGTGTCCACAGTTGCTCTTTCTAAAATCTGGATCTAGTACCTAAGTTGAGTGCCCGAAGAACTTTGATTTGGGTACAATAAGGAAGAAGCAAAAGTGTGGCAGAGCTAAACTCGCTAATAATAAGTGTTGGTTCTATCGTACGTACACTCGAAAAGTTATCCCTGTAGGATAATGTGTGTTTACACGAAAACCAAAAGAAGGGTGGTAAGCGAGATTAATAGCTTTAGGGTTTTCGCAGAAATCCATGGTTTTCATAGAGACCCATTATTGTTTGTGATCAAACATATTTTCCTGGTATGAACAAACAGAGTTCTGCTAATCATTGACAGTTAAAATAAAATGCAGTTAATGGACCTTGTAAACCGCATATTTTATATGGTTATTACATGTCAATATTTATATCCCTGATGGATTTAAGATTCCCCGGAAAAGGAATGATAAAAACCGCAATATGTATAGTACAAAACTGCGAAGGTCATTACATGATCTAAAACAGTTAGATCAAATATAGTACGATCTAACTTAGTGAATTCCTCCCGAAGAATGAATATACAAACAATGAAGCTTTCCCTTGCATATTTATAAAGAAATCGCAAAGTGGTTCTTGCATCATCTCAGTCTATGTAGATGGCCTAAACATAATCGGAACATGCAAAGATATTGAAGAAGTCAGTTCAATCTTAAAAGCTGAATTCGAAATGATAATCTTGGATAAAACCAAGTATAGTCTCGATCTGCTGATTCAAGAATTTCCCTAAAGGAAAAATGAATTCAAGTACTTCCCTGAAGGAAAATTAAATTTAAGTATTTCCCTGAAGGAAAATTAATTCGAGCATTTCCCTGAAGGAAAAATAAAAGTATTTCCCTAAAGGAGAATTAAATTTAAGTATTTCCCGGAAGGAAAATTAAGTCAAGCATTTCCCTGAAGAAAAAATGAATATGATATCTCCCTGAAGGACAAATAAATTTTATACACCAGTCAACCTACTTGAAAAGGTTATTTGAGAGATCCTACATGGATAAGTCTCATCCACTTTGTATACCTATGGTAGTTCGATCCCTTGAAGTGGATAAGAACCCATTTAGGCCCAAAGAAGATACAGTGGATGTTCTAGGAACGAAAGTTCATTATTTAAGCGCTATTTGGTGCATACTTTATCTCGTAAACTGCACCAGTTCGGACATCGCATTTGCGGTAAATTTGCTTGGAAGATATACCGCTTCTCCCAGAAAGAGACATTGGAATGATGTTAAATACATTCTATGACTGGTTATAGTTTTCTTTGTGATGATATTGTGATCTCATGGAGATCCATTAAACAATACATTCCCCACTGTAATCGATGAAGACAACACAATTTGTGTTGCACAAATGAACAACGGGTATGTTAAGAGGAACTTAACGAAACATATTTTTCGAAATTCTTCTTCCCATTCGAACCTCAGAAGAGTGACGAAATTATCATACAATAGGTGTGATCTAGTAACAATCCAGCAGATCCGTTCACTAAGTCCCTATCTACCTCTACTTTTGAATAATATGATTATGGTATTTGGATGTGAAGACTTAGAAAGTTGTTATCTTCAGGGGGAGTAACAACATCGAAACAATTCTGAAGATGGGATCTGAAAGATCAATAGTTGTACTCTTTCCCCAGTCAAATATTTTATTTTGGCAACCTGGTCTATGGAGTTTTTGACGAGATATGGATCGTAATGTCCAAGAGGGAGTGTTGTAAATCTAGAAGATTTGATATGCCAAATCTAGAAGATTTGATGTGGACATTACTTATGGGCCAAGTAGCCTTATAGACTTTAGGGTTTGATATTATATATATATATATATATATATATATATATCCCCGTACTCAATATTGTACTACACAAATAAATATAGTGGAAAACTCCTGGCTTGGTACGCCCCCAGATGTAGTCATTCATGACGAACTGGGTAAATAAATCGGTGTTCTTATTTACACTCTTTATTTTACAACACTATCCATCATATATAGATGACCGGATGAAAAAGAGACACAAGATTACTTCAAGAATAATGAGCGTAGACAATGTGTTGAGCAATCAACTTTCCCTAAAGTGCAAGTAAGAACAAATTGAGAGCCCTCAATGATTGCGACGTGATGAAGATTTTGATCTCGAGCAAATTTGAATTGTTTATATTTAAATGAAATTTAAATTCAAAACATTTCATTTTCCACAATTACATTGAGGTGTATATACATTACTTTCCAGCCCCTTTTCACCCAGCTTGATCATGGTTTCTCTCAAGAAAGTTCACATTCATCAACTACTTTATAACTCAAAAGGGTATGTTTTTAATATCATGAAACAGTGAAAAACAAATAATTTTTTCAGGGAGAAGTGGGGGGAAGGGTTGTTACATAGAGAAGTGATTCTGCCCTAGGAAAATAAGTTCCAAACATGCACTAAATTTAACATAAAAAAATTCCACTTTCAAAATTAAAATTAGAATTGAAAATACAATCAATGTTAATAGATATCGGTCTATTTGCACGTAGCAACCAACACCTTTCTTGGTGGAAGAGAAGGCCTTCTTCCATGGAGTATAGCTAAATTATCAAGAAACAACACATCGCTCTTTTGCCACTTGAATTGAATGCTCTCTTCTTCAATTATCTCTCTGCATCTCTTCACTACATCCTCTGGTATTTCACTTTCGTCTGCCAGAGTAGTGGAGCTCAACTCCTCCCCATGCATCCCTACCATGGTGTTGAACCACATTCTCCGTCCTTTTCTTCCTTCAAACACCCTCATTAAAGATCTTGAACCTAGTATCGTCATCACCCCACCATTTGGTAGCCATTCCACCTCTATTCCTAATGCCTTGGCTCTACATATACGATTTTTTTTAATGTCATTGATAAAGATCCACAATGAGATTTTGACTTATATGGGTCAAGCAATCACAAATACAGGACTCTTACAAATTTGTTCAACTTATGTGCATTTCAAATGAAAACGAGTTCAATTTAAGTCATCATCCTTATGATTAAACTATAATACATAATATCATTTATACATACATCTTTCTGCTTCGACGCGATTAGATGTTCCCAAGGCATCTTCCCAACCACGACCTCTCATGGAAGAAGTATCATTTTCGGTAAGGGCTGTGAAGGTGTACCTCACTCCTTCCTCATCCAACGCCTCCACACCCAGGAACTCTTCCAGCATACGTTCCGTTACGCAAAAACTAGGCACAAATAGGGTCTCCCCTCCTTCTGGAGGAGACACTTCACAAAATAGAATTGCACTCGTTGGAAATTCCTTCATCTGATCAAACCATTTTTTATTTTTTAAAAAGAGACATTATAACTTTAATTAAAAAGATAACATTAATAGAACATTGTATTGTGAAAAGTACTCACAAGGACCATCTCATGGTGGAAGTATATAAACTCAGACATGGGGCCCTCATTGACAGTCCATACTCTTTTGTATACATGCGTACATGGTGCGGGCCCCACATAACGTATATCATCCCATTCGAAGGCCTCAACGATACCATTGAACTCCTCAACATTCTTCACATCAAAGTCTCTCACAAGGACACCACTGTTTTTTATTATCATATGCTCAAACCAATCTTTGTTCTGTCCTAATGCCACCACTAGAGCCGCCAAGTTGGTTCCACCACCTTCTATGAGGCCCAACACCAGCGGCATCGTCTCCCCTCCACCAATTTTTGACCCTCACACTTGCCTACCTTGAAGTCGTTGCACGTGAATTTCATATTTTTCTCTTGAATTTACTATAATACACATTTAAGGTTGTATGTGGCGCTGATCATTCACAAGTGTTGTTGATACATTGGTGTTATTTATAGGATGAGGGGTGAAAAATCTTGTTAAATAAGATAGTGTTGACTTAAGGGAATCAATTCAAGGAATGATCGCTTGTTAATTGGCCTAACCTAGATTCTTTATTGTCGTTTGCTTATTAGTATAAGTAGTTGCTGTCTTGATTGATTTACTATGTCCAAGTGTATCTAATTCTTGGTCACACTACGATTGTGGCATATTTAATCATGCTCAAGATTTAGTCCATTAGACATGATAAATATTTGGATAAATGGGCTTTCATTTGCAAATAGTATATCATGATGTTGTCAAAAACAAAAAATACTTTAAAAACAAAAACTTAAATCATATATTAATTGTTTTTTTTTTTTTTTTGACAAAAACACCAAAATAGTGTTAATTGGATGATGTTACATGGCCAACGCATAAATAGAGAGAGAATTTCTCAATAAATAACTTGAGAAACTCTCTTAAAATAATTACACAAAATAAAAGTTGTAAGAAATTGCGAGAAATGTAAGTATTATTTTTATTTTTATTTTTATTTAGTGCATTAATGCCCCCTTTAAAACCTTATTGGTTCTCTTCTGTATGAAGTATGAACAATGCCTAACCTCTCACCTGATTTGCAGTTTTCTTCTATTGCCCCCTCAATGCTGCTTCCCCTCCCAAACCCAATTTTAATTCCACAAACCCTAATTTCCCATACCTAAAGGAATCAAGAGAAAGACGGAGCTCAAGAGAAGGGGAGAAGAAACCCTCTTAAATGTGCTCTTCGATGTCATCATTTTCTCTATGCTTGCCCTCAAATCCCCCATTTTTGTTACACTGTCGTCTCGATTTTATTTTTCGTGGAAAATCATTGTCCATCACTCCTCGAAACCCTAGAAAACTCTCCCTGTCGGCTTCTATTGCTGAGAAAAATCCGACTGTTGAATTTTCATGGAGTTCTTGGGACAAAGCTGCTCCTGATGACTACAACGGTTGGGCCATTGCAGAATCTGCTCCGGAGCTAGTTGAAAAGCAGGGCGAGTGTTTGATTTTCGGCATTTCTGTGAACTTCAATTTTACTATTATTATTATTGTTCTTATCTTTTGCACAGTATCTGGAAAATAAATTGGGGGAAGTTTTTTGTTCTAGGTTCTCGCACATTTGCCGTAATTGGTATTGGAGCTTCCGCCGCTGCTGTTTTTGGTTTGCTTGCCTATTTTACATTCTGGAGCAAAGGTTGATATTGTTTAATTTTCACTTCGTTTCCATTGTTGGTATTGTTTATGCTGATTTCAGTTGGAATTAGTTAGCTAATTTACTGTTAATTGTGTTGAGTAAGATTTGATGTTATGTTATGTTACTTCATCAGGTTTTGGATTACTATCCCGAAATCCATTTAGTGTATTACATGGGATTTCTGTTCCTACTACAATTAAGGAAGAAGTTGGAAGTGAAGAAGTTAGTGATGATGTGCCATTGGAATCTCAGAAGCCTGAGGAAAGTCTGAGTGATGTACCAGAGGCTTTTGTGGTAACAGGTGATTTTAGTGTGGTCTCTTTTTGAGTTTTGCACTTTGGAAATATTACATCAAGCTATATAGTGCAAAAGAGTTTTCATTAAATTGAATGCATATTTGTTACATTTAATTTATAAGACGAAATTAACGATCCGAATGTGACAAATGATCTCTGTCTGGACAAGATTCTACCTGTTAAATACTTAATAATATCTTGTGCTTCTATGTTCTACTCTGTGCCTCACTGCTTACTTAAATACTTTACAGAACAAAAGCGTAAGCGCATTATAGTTCCGTTTGCTGTGGATTTTGCTCAGCAAGAAGCTGTCTCAGCACTAAAGAAACTGAAGGTACACTTCAAGTGGTTCATAATTCATGCATGATAATGAATTTGTGTTTCACAGCATCTATTTTAATAGATTATCAATTAAAAATATAAGTATGTTGTGTTCTACCTTGGAAAATTTCTTAAGATCCTACTCTACATTGCCATTCAGTCTCATCTGGTGAAAAAATCGATAAGTGAATGTTTTTTTTTTTTTTAAAACACAACCTATATCCTAATACACACAATATCTATTGCTAAAATAGCTTCCTGTCTTCACAACCATGTAGCTGTTATATCTCTTGGATAAGTTTCTCAATTCTCTTTGTGCTTACACTTTCCGTCAAGATTTACAGATTATTGAGGATGATGCTAGAGCTGATGAACTATGTACTAGGCGGGAATATGCCCGATGGTTAGTACGGGCTAATTCTCAGCTTGAAAGGTAGTTTTTGACTCATTTCCCTCTCACACTCACTTTAATTGGTCTTTTTAAACTTCATTTGAATGCTATGAACTCATCCTCAACCCGGTGCTTTATTTGGTTTCCAGGAGTAGAAATCATCGCATAAATCCCTCTGCTGCACTTTGTGGATCTAGAGTTACTGCTTTTGATGATGTAGGAGTTGAAGACCCTGATTTTGAATGTATTCAAAGTAAGGTCTAGTTAAGATATCATTATTACCTAAATCCTTAATTTTTTTTGTGAATGCTTTTGTGTAAGGAAATTTTCTGATTTGTGTGTCCATCTGTGTTTAGCTCTAGCTGAGGCTGGTATTATTAGAAGCAAGCTCTCAGATAGAAGTTATGACTCAAATCTGAATGGATCAGAAGAACTTGTGAAATTTTCCCCTGAAAGGTGCTTTAACTGTTCATATTTCCTCTCCCCTCTTCTTCGTTACCCCCAGAATTGTAACTAAAGAGCATAAAATCCTATTCTCCCACCCCCACCTCAAGCATAAGGTATATTGTGACCAGAAATATACTATTTGATTCAATAGGTTTATATCTCGTCAGGATCTGGTTACTTGGAAAGCAAAATTAGAGTACGTAGTCATGCCTGGAATCAATCAAGAGGTAGGAATAATTATTGCCAATTGCCTTTTTCTTTTTCTCACATAAAATGGATGCCATCATCAAATTGATATTTGGTAGTTTAGCTCCTCTAAAAACCTGAATTTTCTCGCAGTTCAGATGGTAAGGAAGAACATTGGTTTTCTGGATGTGAAGGAGATCTCTTCAGAGGCATTGCCAGAACTTTTTGTGGACTATTTAGCTGATGGAAAGAGCATAACCAGAGGAGTTTTTGGTAATCTCTATTTTCCTTCTTTTCTTCCCCACCATTTTCCTTGGTTTTCTTGCTTTGCACATATGGTCACATGCTAGTGATATGCATAAGATAGCCGGAGAAGGGAGAAAGTCAGAAAACAACTACGACCATATATGTATCAAACTCACATATATTGGTGTTTTGTTAATTATGAGTAGATAGTCTTCAGGATTAGCACTTTAGGCTCTTTTAGGATAAGAAATATCTCTCATCTGCAGTTTGTAATAACTGAAGTACAACCTTCACAGGACAGAGCAAGCGATTGCAACCAAGTAAACCGTGCACAAAGGCTCAAGCAGCAGTTGCACTGACAAGTGGAAGAATGACAGAATTCATACAGGCGGAAATATTGAGACTGGAAACTGAATATGTTTCCATGCAAAGTGAAGTAAAAGAAGTGATGTCTGAAATTTTAGAGAGAGGCGAGATAAAACAACACTGGGAGAGACTGCTAGAGGAAGAAAGGAATCGGGGGCTGGAAGTGGAAAAAGATTATGAGTCAACCTTAGCAGCTTTGGAACAGGAGAAGAGTATTCAGGAGAGTGCTGCTGCTGAATTGGTGAAGCAAAGTGCAGCTTTGGATTGCCAGGAACAGTTGCTTTCTAGTTTAAAAGAAGAAGTGAAGGAAATGGAGGAAAGAATTTCCATTGAGACGGCCAATAATATGGATGACCAGCGCAGTTTTGAGGTTTTGAGACGTGATTTGGAGGTGAAGTTGGAAGGATTGATTGATGCAAAGTCGATTTTAGAAGCAGAAGTAGAAGCTTTGCGTATACTGAGGTAATAGTTTGTTTTGGATCAAGTAGGATGAAAATAAAGAGGAGGTTTTTGAATGTGACTAATTTTAAGTGTTTGTGTAGATCTTGGGTGGAGGATGAGGCAAGAAAAAGCCAAGCTCGTGCAAAGGTCCTCCTGGAAGCTGAGCGAAGGTGGAAATGGGACAGCTGACTTGCTCTCTATACATTTTTTGCAACAAATTTGGCAAATATCAACTGGAACCTAGAGGCATAAATTTTCTGATGTGTTGCAACTTGCAAGTCTCTTTTTTTTTTTTTGAAAAACCATGTTAGTGAAAATTGCATAAATTAAACAGATTACAATATAAAATAATGCGCCAGATGAAATTATAATATCTTAAAATGAATTATCAAAAATTCAATTAATTTGGTCGTAGTTGCCCATCAGTGTGAGATTTCGTTTCAGTGGCTGAAAGCAAGGGCCCTTACATCAAACAAAGGGTAAATTTACACTTGGTTATCGGAATTATGAACGCTGCAAAGCAGTTATTCTGGTTACATTTTATTCCATAACTAAAACACTTGCTATTTTTGAGCAAAAACATGGGAAATAAGCTCTACAACCACTACCTCATTGTGATAACAAGACTTCTATCCGCAAATTTGGCACCTCCTACCTTTCCCTGAATTTGAGGAGGAAGACGAATTACGCGCCTTTGATCCCCTGCTTCTACCACCAATTCTGATCCACCTCTAAACTGCAAAAACATTGAAACTAAGATGAGCACTTTGAATGCACATATCTAGAGAAATTCACATTTCTCAAAAGATGAAACCAAACTTACTTGGTATAGCTTGATTTCAGACTTGTCAAAACCGGGCATGAATAGCTTCACCGATTTATTCGATGGATCAAATTTCACCGAAGATGGGGGGCTTCTGTCGCTAGTTCCCAAAAGTAGATCTCGGGCATCTTTACTATCATTTCTCACCATGATCTCATTCCAATGTATATGGTTATCCAATGTGAGCTGGGGAATGAAAGCACAAGGTAATGGTGAAAAGTTGGCCTTCACAGTTTCAGCTAACACCATAGGAGAAGAATTTGTAGTAGTTCTTCCAAGTGCACCAGATACTTGTGCCCCAGCTTGAATTGCACACCCCCAGTATCTCAATGCATAATTTACCGAAATAGGATTATCTGGATTCATCACGAGATAGCACCCAAATTTACGAGGTTCTGCAATGACCGAAGACCCTTTCTGTAGAAAACAATATTGAGCTAGTATCACAAAATTGATCTAGCCACTACAAAATTATAACTCAACTATATTTATATTTACCTCTATTGTTTGTTCTAAGTGATCCCATATTTCTGAACTCATTCTACCGTTTAGACTAGTACCCCTGCCACCTAGACTCAGGGCATCGTCCACAAGTCTCAGTAGAGACGGACTAGCCACCCTACCTAGATCAGTCTTTTCAGCAAGAGCCCTCACATATTTCAAGTATAATCTTCAGAATGAACAAATTCAATGTATAAGCAACTGAAGAAGAACAAAGATGACAGAGAGGAATAGCATTTCTTGGCTAACCTCGCTTTACTTGCTGCACCAATCACACGTATAGTTTCTTCAGTGCTTATACCATCATAGACGACTATGTCAAACCGTGGTTCCCCACTGCTCGTTTTGGACACAACACCGAAGAATCCTACAAGTCGCTCAAGCTCCAAAGAAGAAAATATGGAATCCATACCGGGAAGTACACCTAGCTCCTCACCCACCACCTACAAGAACATAGATGCATAGTTTTGATGATGGTAATAATTTTATTGTGTAAAAATAGAAAGACGATTACAGAACGTTGTTACGTACCTACCCCTTCAAGAACACCTTGAGTCATATTCAGACGTGCATCAGCTTGCTTAAGGCGCTTAAGGGGTTCAAGAATCATCTGCACTTAATAACAGTGATCATCAGAAGGCAGAAATAGCTCAATAAGGGTGCGATTTGAAGCTCAACTGGAACTGTGAGTCAATTCTTTTTAAAGCTAGTATCACCCAGGTTTTTCAAACAAAAGAAGAAGAGGCGAGTCTGGTGTCAGTACAGCACTTGCAAACAGTTAATAAATTTGAAAGACATTGAACATACCTTTGTGGTTTCAAGCCTAACAGCTGAAAGATTGTCATTGCATTTGATAGGAGATGATCCAATTTTACAATTGAGAATATATTCGGCTGTTGGATCTTGAGAATGTATTACTAAGCATGTTTTGAGCCCTGCCATCGCATAATGCTGGATCCAGAGACACAAAGAGAACGCACATTAAATTTATTTTTTCATTTCAAGAAACGTCTCTACATCTAATTTAATCATATACGAGCTAAAAAAACAAAAAGCAAACTTAGCTAAATCAGTTGAACAGCCATAAAAATAGGTAAATAATTAGAACGACGACAACGGAAGGGGGGGAAGGGGTTCTATCATACAATACTATCCTAAAATCCACCACTACCATCCCAAGTGAATACATTGAAAGAAAAAAGTTAACTAAAAAAGACTAATCAAAATTCAATAAATCACAGCGTGTGAATGTGTGAGTGGTGTACCTGAGCTGCAAAAATGGCGGCAGTTGTTTTGCCAGAGCCGCCTTTACCCAAAAAGGTAACCAGCTTAGTCGACTTAACACCACCAGCATCGTTTTTCACACTCAAAACCAAAGCCCCATTTTTCTGTGCTTTTCTTCTTCTTCCTCTCTGAGCCGTTTTCACCGGAGAAAAGCAGTGGAAATCTGCCACATTCAGAGGAGAAATCAACGATCGAGCAAGAAGAGGTGAAGGGGAAAACGCCATTGGTTAACGGAGCTCTTCTGCGGTGAAGAGATCCAAGTTTCAGGGGTGAAAATTGGAAGAAAGTCGCAAGTCGAGGATAGGGAAGGGAAGGGAGCTGTACAAGTAAGGAGGCGTAATTTGCAAACTAGCCCATAAATTTCAGGAAATGCGTTTCGCTCCTCTTCATTTTGAGAATATGTAACTGGCCAACTGGGGAAATTTCCTAAACCTTAAAAAGACTTGCTCTATTTTTGATCTCTATCTTTTTACTTTACTAATTTTACTCCTGCAACTATCAATTTCATTCAATTTTTTCTCGGAAAACTATTCATGTCATACTATCTGATCCACTACTTGTTAAAACCCGACCCATTCCAAACTAAACTCGGCCAACACCAGTTAAAACTTAAAACCCAAGCCGATCCATACCAGTTATATCATACAACTCAAGTGTATTTTAAAAATTTAATATTATTATTGAAAACTCAACCCTGCTATTATTGAAAACACTGATGTCTTATATGCACTTGGTGCACGGTGTACTCGTTCAACAATTGAGGTTGTTTACACATCAAAGTGTGAGTTGATTACACTGAAAACCGATAACATTGAAAAAATTTCAGTGTAGTCAATCCACACTTTTCACTGTAAACAGTCACAATTGTTAAATGAGCACACCATTCACCCGGTGCACAAGAGACTTATTAATTAAAAAAATATCATTTATTATATTGCAATAAGAGTAACTTTAAAAAATAAATTGAGCTGCACGGTGCACTTGATGCACTAAAAACTTGCTTAGACAGAAAAATAGCACATAAATGAAACCTAAATTGCAAGTTGAAAAAGAAAAAAAGAACCCAGGATCTTTTTCTAAGTGTGAACCTTTTGGTTCTGATACTATAAAAAATAATCATCTTAATTAAAAGTTTGAACTTATAAAGTTGTTTAGAATTAATTTGTTAAATTGTTTAAATGTCAGCTAGAGTGGAGTCAGAGAGTTTTTTTTTTTTTACAGGATAGTGGAGTGAGAGAGTTGAATCAGTGGCAACTGGTAAGTGTTCAAGAGCAGCCCGTGGACGAAGTCAAAGTCAGTTCCTAGTATAAGCTGACTTCTTGTTTTGCTGAAAGTCTGAAACTATAACTATGACTTTAAGCTCCCCACCCACACCGGCACAAAAAATACGGTCTTGTTCCAATTTAATTATCTTTTTGTAAAATATTTTTCGTTCCAACTTCCAAAATAATTATTTTTTACTAATGTTTGAGAATTAAATATCCAGTTTCAATTTTACACGTCCTTCTACTTATTTTCTGTGATAATATACAATAATTAAGCAAATTTACTCAGGGTGCGCTTGGTCGGGGGCTTTTGGGGTAAGTAATGGGTATAGAATGAAAAATAGGTGTTTGATTAAATACTTTGATTCCTTACTTTGTAGACTTATATCCTAAAAGTAAGAATCACTCCTTAGTATTTTGGGTGAAATGACTATCATTCCACACCAAAAATTGCATTAATTATTTTTTAATTTATTAACTTGAAATAAAAATAAAATTTAAATATTTTTTATTGTTCAAATATAAAAATCATAAATAATGTTGTTTTCTAAAAAAAAAAAAATAAATTGATTCAATTCCTAAATAAATTTTTGGTAAGCCAAACACAATTTATATTAATGATAGGCATTCCTATTATCAACCAAACAATATAATTATATGAACATATTTCATTTCATTCCTCACAACTATCATTACCATTCATATTCTCATTCCTCATAACAAACCAAACATCTCCTCAATTTAGATAAATAAAATAATATATATATATATATATATATATATATTTATTACTCCCTCCGTCCCAATTTTGATTACTCATTTCAAAATGATACAATTTTTAAGAAATGAATTATTTATTAATACTTTTGAGTACAAAATAGCTTTTTAGGAATTGTTTATTCATATTTTTTAGTATAAAGTAACTTTTTAAGGGTTGGGTTTGAAAAAATGGTATTGCTTTTTGCCATTTTAAAAAATAGGTAAACAAAAAAAAAGTCTTCCTTTTTGGGGCTTTTGGGTAAACAAAATTGCGATGGAGGAAATACAATTTAATTACTTTTTTTAATTCATGTGAAACGCGTGGCCAAAACCTTTCCGATTTGTAAACGCATGGCAAGAGCATCCGGGCTTTCGACACTTTGTGAAGGAAAAGTGGTGTTCCTATAGAGTAGAGGGATGGGGTGGATATGTGTTGAAAGAAAAATTCAAGAAACTGAAGGCAGATTTGAAAACATGGAAGAAAGAAGAATTTGGATGTTTAGAAGAGAGAGTAGAGGGCAGAAAACCAGAAATTTTCAAGCTGGACATATTGGATGAAGCTCTGGGGTTAGAAAACTATGAAATTGTCAAGAAAAATGAAGAAAGACCTTACTCTTTGTTGTAGCACAGATTATCCCATCACGTGCTTTAATCCCGTCACAAAATCGGGGTCCTGTAAATCTAGTAAAACTATGGTTCAAAGCCCGCCACGTCACCATGACCAGTCAGTTTTGAGTATCGGTGAGGTCCAGATCCCGAGACGACCTTGACCATACGAGGATCAGATTCTCTCTCGATATAGGGTCAACATCGAAGAAGACATCGAAGAACTACAAGACAAAGACATTTAATTTAAAGTAGATCTTAGATTAAATGTTGTAATTAAATCCCTGAAATAAAGGGATAAGATCAATTTTGGGCTACTCATGACCACTAGGCTTGACCCTCTATAAATAGAGAGTCTCTTCCACATTGTAAGGGACATCTCCCACATCCTAAAAAACACACATGAATAAAACCACTCTCTAGGTAAGGGGGACCCTTCTTAGGGACTCTAAACTCATTCTCGTGTTCTTCGTGTTCATACTATTTTATATGTTTGTTACCTGGTAATTGAGACTAGCCCTACAACCACATAAATTCGTCATCTAGACTCGATAAAATCGGTAACAAAAATTGACACTAGCAGGAGGGTATCCTCAACAATCTCACTCATTCATGTGTGGACACGAAGATCCAAACCAGGAAAACCATCAAGAGATTTAACAAACAAAAATAAAGCTAAGTTTTCCACTTTCACAGCTCTTTTCCGTGTCAACAATAGCGTTTAGGCACTGAAAGGTTGCATACAAATTTTTAAAGCCTATCCACAATAATAAGCCCTTTTGCCCCCAAACAAAAAAAAATTAATTCAGATTTCCATTTTTAATGACCCAAATCTCAGATCTGCACGATTCACAGTTTCTTATTTTTATTCCTTCAAGTTTCCTTTAAACCAATAATGGAGATGGGCATCGGTTCGGGTTTCTCGGGTTCGGGACCCGAAATTTCGGGTAGAATATTATGCTACCTGAACCCGAATTCGAATTAGATCGGGTACCTGAAATTCCCAAAAAGCTATCCAATTTTTATTTTTAATTAATTAATATAAGAATTCATCACAAACATGTTAGATTATGTCATGTGTGCATTGAATCAAATATCTATAATCATTTTAATTTGTTATAAATTATGTCATGTGTACATAGACAACATAACTCAACACTAAAATATAATATTAAAATTTTAAAAAATAAAATTTTCGGGTACCCAATCAGGAAATTCGGGTAATGTTACAATACCCGATCCCTAACCCGAATTTTAAGGTTCGGGTTCAGGTTATCCGAAACCCGAAACCCGATGCACACACCTAGATACATGAGAAAATTCGAATACGCCTACTGTACAACCCAAAAATCCAAAAATCATACATTCAATTTACACTCAGGGGGCGCTTGGTTAGCAATTCTTCAATGGTAATGGGAATGAAAATTTATTTCCATCTATGTCCTCATAAGAAAAATGATATGTTAGGGGAAGAAGTGTTCCAATGGTGACACCATTGCTAGTGTCATGCCCCAATTTTGGAATATAAGTTGACAACAAATGGTTGTTGGTGGAGGAATGAGGGAGTGATTGAGGAGGAGGATTCTAGGAAGAGAATAAGGTAATCAAAATGGAGTAGTGATTACCTTATTTAGGAGGAGAGGTAGTGATTTTGTTCTCATGAACTATGCTAATTACACTAATTTTCAATCTCATTTCTATTACCATTGAAGAGTTGTTAACCAAGCGTCCCCTCAGATACATCCATAAGTCCACAAAATGTTCAATTATATTGACAAAAGAAATCTATACAACTCATCCTTTCACCACAAAATAGCCATAAACATCACGAGAATTTCTCAAGGCCAAAACTCATTTCTGATTCCCATGAAAACAAAATATCGACTCACAGAAAATTCCATCCTAAACCAAATCCTACCGTCTCTATTTACATTTCCAACTATACACTGAATATCAACAGTGTACGGATTCTCAATCTCCAAAATACGAAGCAAGAATAAAATTTCCAGCCCTCGAACCTAGTTTCAACCTACAAATTATACATCAAGACAGCCGTAGCAATTTCAACGGCTTCACCTCATTTTTCGACCAATAGGGCAGGACTCTGTCCATGAGCAGCCACATCCTCAACGTGGAATCAGGGCCATCGCCGCCCTACCGCTGTCGCACCGGCCCCACACCACTGGCGCCGGAAGGGCCACAAAATCTGAGAAGAACACCACCAAAGAGGTTTTCAGATCAAATGCAAAAGAAAAGAAAAAGATAAAAGAAAAATAGGACAGTATTACCTAATCAGTCACGGGTAGGGGTGGAAATAGGGCAGACTACCCGATAGGGGCTTACGGCTCGGTCTACCTAAAGCCCAGCTCGGCTCGACTCATTTAATAAACGAGTCAGACTCAGGCTTTTTTAAAAGTCTATTTATTTAAATAGGCCAGGTTTGAGCTTTTTTATAAGTCTTTTAAGCCCAACATGCCGACCTATTTAACTATATTAATATATATATATACATATATATATGTAATATATAATATAATATATAATAATACAATACATATATAATATAATATAATAAATATTTAATATATATATGTAAGAATATTGCTAAATATAAATTAAAATATTATTTGAATTTGTTATTATGCTATTATTTGATAATCCTTTGGTAAATTGCTTTTATTATTCATTTTAAAATTTAAAGAGTTATTTGTTATGATTTAATAATAATTAAATTATTGAATATAATTTTATAAACATGATAAAAAAAAGACCAAAAGGCTTTCAGACAAGACATATTTATTAAAAAGGTGACTTTAAGCGAATATACTAACTTCTACTAGTCGTTTCCCCGCAAGCGGACGGGTTCACTGTAGTATGAGTAAGTATAATGACCAAGTATTATCGAACCCAAGGGATGAAGTGTATGCGAACAGATCCCTGAAGATCTACGCGTCGTAGCTAATATGAGTGTAATGTTTTTGGTTTTTTTGAAAGATTAATTGAAACTAAATTAAACTAATTAAACTAAAGAATGAAAGAAACGAATTAACTAAGGATTGTTTTCAAATGAGAGATGGTGATGCTCAGGATAAAAATCCCTACGTATACTAACGGAGCAGGTACATAACCAAAATAACTGTGACGGACAAGAAATAACCTAAGTAAAAGAATGCAAGGTGAAAGCTCAAGATTCTAAACCCTAATACTTTACCCTAACACTCGACTTCACTAATCCACTAACAAGTTAATAGATTGTGCTTAATTAATGAGACCCTAATTTAACTAAGGTGATGCGGTCGTCCTCCTTCGCTAAACTGGTAGATGAATTAACCCTTTCTAAACCCTCTAGTTAAGTCTACTCGTTGTTAAAGAGTGATGCGGTCGTCCTCTCTCTAACACTTTTCGAACGAAATTCAAAAGTAAAGTTAAGATTAATTTTAAGAATTCATTAATCAAGAGAATTAAAACCTAACGTCACAAGTTATCCTAATTACGTACCCACAACCTACTTCTACGAGTTCATCCTACCCCAAGCATGCAAGGGTTTTAGCTAGACATATGTTTTACGTAAAAAATAGCAATTGAATAAGTAACGAACATGAACATGATAATTAAGACGAAAAAGAGATCAAACATAAACTAGGGTTTAACGAAATTAAGAATAAACTGAAATTAACTCAAGAAAAGAAGTCTAATCGTGTTCAAGAACAAAAATATAAAGAAACAAAACTAAAAAGTAAGATCGTAATATGAATTCGTAATGAAAACCTCAAAAACGTAAATGTAAAGCTTGCTTCTCTCCTTCCTCTCCAAAAACGAACTCTAAACGTCTAAATCTATCAAGTGATGTGTGGTCCCCCTAAAAAACGAGCTTGAGACGAGTATATATATGCAACGGGCCAAATCGTGAACTCTTGGGCCGAAAAACACCTTTTAAAACGCAAAAAATGAAGGTGCTCGAGCAGGCCTGCTCGAGCGGTCGCGCTCGAGCATGTAGCTCGAATGACACAAGTGCTCAAGCGCTGAAAATCTTCTGCATGTTTTTGGGCGCTCGAGCAACACACTCGAGCGGTGGCGCTCGAGCTGCTCGAGCGCTCGAACTTTTCTGTATGTTTTGGGCGCTTGAGCAACGTGCTCGAGCGCTAGTGCTCGAGTGTGTTACTCGAATGCTCCCAATATTCCTCCAACTAGTACTTTTCTTCTTCAACACTAACACCAATCGTATTCCTTCGATATCTTCTCATCCGGGCATCCGTTTGAGTCGATTCAAAGTCCTACGAACTCCGTTCTTCACCCTCGATTCACCTACGAGCATTAAAGAGACAAATTCATCAATTTATATAAATAATGCTCAATTGACTCCAAATACTCAACAAAATCGGCCAAAATTAGGGTATTTCGCGTGACAACTCATGACAATTTCACGCCTAATCAACCCCCTTAAACTTACCATGTTGCTTGTCCTCAAGCAACGAAATAACAAGTCAAGTGAAATTATTAGGAATGAGTCAAAGAATCAAATCATGCAAGCAAATGAACTCAAGCTTCAAAGATCAATCACACGTATACTCACTCACTTTCCTTCATCATACTCATGCAACAATAACAAGAAACACCGAGATCAAACATGGATGTGGACTCTACGATGTGTTTCGTTCCCTCACAAGTGTATATCAATGATAAAGGGGCTCACTCAATCAATCAATCACACAAATTGGCAGCCATAGGCTTGTAAGCGCTCTTAACTCCGACCATACTCTAGAAATCAATGCCAAATAAAAAAGGACTTTCTCAAGGTTGTAATGTAGGCTCTTTGGACAGGTGGGAATCAATATGGTAAAGTGACTCTAGTGAATGGAGAATAGAAAATCAGACTTCGGTACTTCGAGATTAGGAACAGACTACTTCAAACATATTCAATCAACACACTTTCAATTCCAATTCTCTCAACACTTCAATTTTTTTTTTCTTTCTCACTCTTTCACTTTTTTTTTTCAATCACTTCACTTTTTTTTTCTCGCACAAACACATGAGCTCATTTTTTTCTTTTGCTCATTCTCAAATTTTTCTCTTTTTCCCACATCTCATAACGTCATCACACCTTCTTCTCATACTCACTCAACAAACAACATTTTTCGTTTTCAACTCAATTCACTCCCTTCACATTCACACTTTCCTATTCTCCACTCAAATTGGGACAAAAAGGCTTAGGAATTGGAATAGTGTTCCTATGTGCTAGCAAATAAAATAGGCTTTAGGCTCAAAGGGGCTAACAAGGGATTCAATGTCATTGGTAGGGAAAATTTGGCTAAGTGACTCAACAAAATCAAAGATGGCCTAAGATCCTATTCGACATATCAAACCAGGCACAATCAAGAAGCAAGAGCACACACAAGTTCTAGCATCCTCTAAGGTGACGATCCACTCACAAACGAAGAGATTAATTCATGCATCAAAATCTCATAAGGCTCAAATCTCACAGCTTTCACATCCATGCTAGTCCTAGTGCATTCTCACTCTCATCACACAAGTACTCAAAAGAAAAATTCACAAGCATACAAGTTCTTTCTCAAATCCACTCTAACTCAAACACTCACACAAAAGAGTCCCTAACTCAAATCCACAAATCACCCTCCTCATCAAATCATACTCAAAGATAGCAATCAACAAGCATAAGATGATTGATAGGCATGAAATATGCAATAGCGACTCAGATCAAAATCACCCCAAGGAGCATCTCAAGACACCAAATAACCAAACACACTCAAAGATAAGGGGTGTTCCGGTGCAATGTAACAAGAAACATAAAAAAAACTCCACCCCCCAAACTTCGACCTTGCGAAGAGGTCTAAGTTTGGGGTTGTGGGTTACCTCAACCAAAAAATTCGGTTTCTCTCAAACGTAGCACACTCCCTTGCTTGAGTTCCTCCCTTTCGAGTACTCCATGACTCCTCTATTCTCTCGAGACAAGCCTACAAAATAAACTCTCACGTACGAGGTTAAAACTTACGACTCAACAACACCCTAATAACATAATAAGAAACTAAAAGCAAATAAAAGCAAATAAAAATGGGTTGCCTCCCATTCAGCGCTATTTTTAAGGTCCTCATGCCGGACCGAGCTCAAAGGAGCTTATGGGACATCATACTAAAAAATACCTCCCTTACTCTCATAAGAGTGGTGCTTGCATGTCTTTCCTTTATGCCCCTCCATCATGAGCTCTTTTGCTTTCTTCTCATCCCCAAGTGTTATGGGTCTCAACTCCTTCTCACCTTTATCTGGAGGGGTCTTACCAAATAGTTTCTTGAATTTGGACTTTTTCTTCTTATCTCCTCCTTTTCCCTCCAACTGGACCACGTCTATCTTTTTCACCTCTCCATCCTTCAATTTCTCCTCTTTATCCCTATCAACATAATCAAGAACATAATGCACATGGGTTAAATCATCAAGTGAAGGATTAACGAAATCATGAATATAAGAAGGATTAGGGATAGGAGATGTGTCTTCAACACTAGGATCAATGACATCCATGCAATACAAACTCTCATCCTCCTTCGGGTGCTTCATGGCTTCATATAGGGAGATCTTCACTTCTTGATCATCAACCTTCAACGTAATCTTCCCATTTGCCACGTCTAGCACCATCCCCACCGTCGCTAAGAACGGTCTTCCCAAGATCAGGGGCACGTGCTCATCTTCCTCCATCTCTAGCACTACAAAGTCGGCTGGAAAGATGTGATCTCCAACTCTTACGAGCAAGTCTTCCACTACTCCTTGAGGTCTCGTGATGGACCTATCAACAAGCTGGAGCGTCATCATCGTGGGTTGAAGTTTGCCCACCTCTAACTTCTTGAACAACGAAAGAGGCATCAAATTTATGCTCGCTTCGAGGTCGCACAATCCCGTTCCCGATATCACAAAGAATGGTGAAGCTCCCGGGATCCTTCAGCTTTGGAGGAAGCGCCTTGTGCACTAATGCACTAACCTCGTGGTTCAACTGCACAAACTTCGGCTCATCCACTAGCCGTCTTTTCGCGATCAAGTCCTTCAGAAACTTTGCATAGTTGGACATCTGTTCCAAAGCATCATAAAAAGGAATATTAATATGCAATTGTTTAAACACATCAAGGAATTTAGAGAACTTCTCATCAAGCTTCTTTTTCATGAAGCGTTGTGGATATGGGACGGGTATCACAGATTTGGGTACCCCCCATTCATCTTTCTCGGTCTCTTTCACTTTCTCCCTTGCTTCCTTTGCCTTCTTCCACTTAGGAACTCTCTCACCCTTCTCAATGCCTTCCTCTTCAAGCTCTTTGCTTGCTTGAGTGCTCTCACCCTCAACCTTCTTCTCAACTCCTACCTCTTCAATCTCATCTCTATCTTGGGGCGTCTCAGAATCAGCAGGCATCTGAGGACCTTCATAATTGGTTCCACTTCTTAACTGGATAGCCTTGCAATGCTCTTTCGGGTTCCCCTCCGGCATGGAAGGATACTTACCCGGCTCTCTATTCAATGACTTTGCAATCTGGCTCATCTGGAACTCTATAGAAGTGAACCTTCGATTGTTCTCTTGTTGAGTTCTATTCCACTCAACGTTCATCTTCTGGAGCTCTTGATCACGTTGATCACCCTTTTTATGCAACTCTTTCACATCGTACTCCAAGGATGACAACCTCTTACTTCCTTCCTCCACCTTCTGTAGAATCGCTCTCAACATCTCCTCAGTTGAGGAACCACCTTCTCCACCCGGAGGCTTTGAACCTGGGTCAACACCCGGAGGAACTGTAATACCAGCTTTTGGATTAGCATATGAGAAATTCTCATTCTTCCTCCATGTGTTTTGAGGAGGATGCTGGCCTCCTTGATACCCTTGAGTGTTCCTCCATTGATTTTGAGGTGGCTGAGGACCTGGAGGTACAAATGGTTGGCCATAAGAAGGCCTTCCATACTGATTTCCACCTTGGTAGCCATTCTGATTGTAATACGGACCTCCAATATAATTGGCTACCTCTTGCTGTCCACTTGGCTGGTCTACTCTCTCATTCTCTGCTGCATGCTCTCCAACCAAATTCTTCCCCAACTCGAGGTTGTTAATCTTTTCCATCATAGCCATCAACAGCCTTCTCGTTCCTTTACCCTCTTCAACCTGATGCACTCTCTGGAAGTCTGCATCCACACTTCAAGCCCCGGCATTCGTGACAATGTTGTCCACGATCTCTCTACACCTCTCTATTCCTTGATTCAGGAATGAGCCACTAGCACAGGCGTCTAGATGGTCTTGCCCAGCCTTGTTGGCACTACTGTAGAAGAATGCCATCACATCTCCCTCATTGTACCCGTGCTGCGGGCACTCTATCAGCATGTTTGAGTATCTCTCCCACGCTTGACGTAGGTCCTCTCCTTGCTTCTGGCGAAAGGAAGAGATCTCAATCCTTGCTTTGATCGTTCTGGATGGAGGGTAGAATCGCTCGAGGAACAGACGCTCGAGCTCGGCCCAAGTGGTAATACCTCCCCGTGGAAGCGTATTATCATACCACTCTTTAGCTATTCCGGTCAATGAAAATGAGAACAACCTAAGCCTCTTGGCATCTTCAGACATGCCATTGTAATTGAAAGTGGAGGCTATCATTAGAAAACTCATCAGATGAGTATGATGATTCTCCTTCCCGATCACCCCCTTGAATTGATTCTCGGTAAGCAGCTTAAGAATTCCCGGGGAAATTGAGAAAGTTATTTGCCTCAACAGGAGGCAATGCCACTCCATCATAGTACCGTTGTGGCTGCGCCGCAAACCTCCCTCGAATAACTATGTTCTGATCTGCGTTCTGAGGTACAGGCTGAGGAACTACAGGTGGTGCGGGTACGTGTTGAACTGGAGGTGGTTGGTACACAGGTGGTGGAGGATACGGGTATGGTGGGTAAGGATAAGGTGGGTATGGGTAGGGTGGATAAGGTAAGTTGTTTTGTGGTAAGTTGGGATGTGGGTAAGCAGGGTTGTTCTGAGGATTATGGACAATGTTATGAGTTGGGCTGTTTTGGTTCTGAGTACCCGGGTTTTGGCTCTGGCTTTCTCCTAAAGGATCTTGATTCTTGCTGGTATTGCCATCAGTGCCGTCAACCCGGTTCAATGCCTGATTGAACTCATTCTCAACCTCATCCAACTCATTAGTGATGTCCATCAGTTCTTTCCCTCCGGCAGCGTTCATCCTTCTTAAGAAGGCTCGGTTTCTTCTTGCTATTGTCTCAGGTTCTAACGGTAACCTCTCTTCACTCGTATTGCCTTGTGAGTGTGTTTTCATATACCTGACACGCTAGCAGAAGGATCAAAACGCAACTGCCAAATAAATAAAAGTAAAAAATAAAAATAGAAAATAAAGCACCCACTACTAACTACTAAGCTATCGACAAGTCCTATTCAAAAAGCATACAACGCCATCCCCGGCAATGGCGCCATTGACTTTAAGCGAATATACTAACTTCTACTAGTCGCTTCCCCGCAAGCGGACGGGTTCACTGTAGTATGAGTAAGTATAATGTCCAAGTATTATCGAACCCAAGGGATGGAGTGTATGCGAACAGATCCTTGAAGATCTACGCGTCGTAGCTAATATGAGTGTAATGTTTTTGGTTTTTTGAAAGATTAATTGAAACTAAATTAAACTAATTAAACTAAAGAATGAAATAAACGAATTAACTAAGGATTGTTTTCAAATGAGAGATGGTGATGCTCAGGATAGGAATCCCTACGTATACTAACGGAGCAGGTACATAACCAAAATAATTGTGACGCACAAGAAATAACCTAAGTAAAAGAATGCAAGGTGAAAGCTCAAGATTCTAAACCCTAATACTTTACCCTAACACTCGACTTCACTAATCCACTAACAAGTTAATAGATTGTGCTTAATTAATGAGACCCTAATTTAACTAAGGTGATGCGGTCGTCCTCCTTCGCTAAACTGGTAGATGAATTAACCCTTTCTAAACCCTCTAGTTAAGTCTACTCGTTGTTAAAGAGTGATGCGGTCGTCCTCTCTCTAACACTTTTCGAACGAAATTCAAAAGTAAAGTTAAGATTAATTTTAAGAATTCATTAATCAAGAGAATTAAAACCTAACGTCACAAGTTATTCTAATTACGTACCCACAACCTACTTCTACGAGTTCATCCTACCCCAAGCATGCAAGGGTTTTAGCTAGACATATGTTTTACGTAAAAAATAGCAATTGAATAAGTAACGAACATGAACATGATAATTAAGACGAAAAAGAGATCAAACATAAACTAGGGTTTAACGAAATTAAGAATTAACTGAAATTAACTCAAGAAAAGAAGTCTAATCGTGTTCAAGAACAAAAATATAAAGAAACAAAACTAAAAAGTAAGATCGTAATATGAATTCGTAATGAAAACCTCAAAAACGTAAATGTAAAGCTTGCTTCTCTCCTTCCTCTCCAAAAACGAACTCTAAACGTCTAAATCTATCAAGTGATGTGTGGTCCCCCTAAAAAACGAGCTTGAGACGAGTATATATATGCAACGGGCCGAATCGTGAACTCGTGGGCCGAAAAACGCCTTTTAAAACGCGAAAAATGAAGGTGCTCGAGCAGGCCTGCTCGAGCGGTCGCGCTCGAGCATGTAGCTCGAATGACACAAGTTCTCGAGCGGTGGCGCTCGATCGCTGAAAATCTTCTGCATGTTTTTGGGCGCTCGAGCAACACACTCGAGCGGTGGCGCTCGAGCTACTCGAGCGCTAGAACTTTTCTGTATGTTTTGGGTGCTCGAGCAACGTGCTCGAGCGCTAGTGCTCGAGTGTGTTACTCGAATGCTCCCAATATTCCTCCAACTAGTACTTTTCTTCTTCAACACTAACACCAATCGTATTCGTTCGATATCTTCTCATCCGGGCATCCGTTTGAGTCGATTCAAAGTCCTACGAACTCCGTTCTTCGCCCTCGATTCACCTACGAGCATTAAAGAGACAAATTCATCAATGTACAGAAATAATGCTCAATTGACTCCAAATACTCAACAAAATCGGCCAAAATTAGGGTATTTCGCGTGACGACGCATGACAATTTTACGCCTAATCAAATGGCCAGGCCAATGCTCTGAAAAAACCCTACGACAGTTAACAGGCTAGACTTAGGCCCAAATATTAAATAACAGGCCCAGGCCGTCCAACGGGAAGCCTAGCTCGGCTCGGCCTATTTCCACCCCTAGTCACAGGTTCTCCAAATGGAAGGGTACTCTGTCACTGATACAACAAAAAATACCTGCAAAGGGAAAGGTACTCTGTCACTGATACAACAAAAAATACCTGCCCCGCAGTCGGCGAGGCCGGATACTCAGCACCGGTGAGGTGGCACGCCCATCTACGACGAGCTCTACCACCTTGCCGAGCACTGAGGTTGCCTCTGTATCGAGCTCCCTCAAGCACGACCGAGCTCGTAGCGCGATGTCGAACATCTTCCAGGTTCGATCCTAATCAACCGAGGTCGGGTAAATCAAGCCCGCCCCTGTCTTCCGCCGAACTCCCATCACCTGCGCCTGTCATCAAGCTTGCCACCGGTGTAGGTTCCTTCGCCCGCGAGGCTCCGCAAAGGTCGCCGCCGAGGTTGATTTCACCTCGCCCACGCCTCAACCGAGCCTGCTGCCGAGATCGGCCTCCTCGCCCGACATCACCGCGCCATGGCCAACCCCACAGTGTTGGTACCGCAGTTGGCGCTTCCACAAGGCTTCTGACCCCATCGCGCGCCAGCCGGAGGTCACCCCCACCTCGTCAGGTCTCCGCTCGACCAACACCTCTCTGACGCACCCCGACACTACTTTTCTTATCACCAGGCCGCTACTGATGCAAGTAACGTTCTAATCACCGCCAGACGATTTCAATCGATGTTGGGTACAACAACTATCCAAATCCCAGTCGACCACTGCTGCAGCCAGAGGCCTCCGCTCGAAGCACTTTTTTTTCTCACCTTTGAAAGAGCAATTGCGCGTGGCCTCACCAATCGATGGCAACCCGCGGGCTACCACTACCTCTCCGACGCTTATCAGCCATCGGACACCACCGCCTTCTACTGACTCGCAAATGTTCAATCCTGGCCGTCACCATCTGATCTCGACCACAACCAGGAGCTCATGCCACCAAGCTTGACCTTACACCACAACTGCTAGACACAACACCAATCGCCGCCTCCCTCCAACTCAGAAACTCACGGCCATCCAGACTGACCACACTCACCTTTAATCGATGTTGCCACGATTGGAAGATCCCGCCACTCCGACTGCGAGGGCTCGCTGCCTCGCTGCTCACTCGATGCCCCCACACAGCCGCCACCTCACCCCGATCTCAAAATTTGTGTCTCTTCTTCGATTTCCACATCTGGATGGGGTAAGGACATGATAGCCCTAAATCCTTAGCAAGTTACTGGGCCAAGATCAAATGCAGTTGGGCCAGATATAATACATTTGGGACCAAAATTAATTCATGCAGATGATTGGGCAGACAATTAACGAGGTGCAAGGCCTTTTATTTTCGCAAAGATATATGATTAGGCCATTCTGGGCCCAATTAGTAGAAGTCCAGTCCAAGAGCTACTACAACGACTCAAAGGAATCTAAGGGCAGTCCTTTTGCCCATCTCGTGTCAGGTTTTTCTCCAGTTACTTCCTTTTAATGTATTGCAACTCAAAATTATTTACAATATATTAAAAGCCGGGGACATGAGTACCCATATCTGGAGATTATTTTGGGCAATCCAAAATAAAATTATTAAATTTCGAAAATTCAGTAATATTATCCGCCATTTCGGCGTTGATCCGTCCGTCTCCATGGCGTCGACTTTTCGTCCATCTTTTTAGGCGTTGATGTCTTTATCCGCCATTTCGGTGTTGATCTGTCCGCCTCCATGGCGTCGACTTCTCGTCCACCTTTTTAGGCGTCGACGTCTTTATCCGCCATTTTGGTGTAGATCCGTCTGTCTCCATAGCGTCGACTTCTCGTCCGCCTTTTTAGGCAATTACATCTTTATCCGCCATTTCAGCGTTGATCCGTAACTTGAACGCAAAATACAAGCTATACTAGTAGTTACCCCACAAGAGTATGAGATCCCTGTAGTATTGGCAAGTATAGGGACCAAGTATATCGTACCCAAGGGAAGGTATGTATGCAAATAGAGCCCTGGAGATCTATGCGTCGTAGTTAATATGAATGTATGTTCTGGATTAAGAATTATATTATACTACTCTATACTCTACCACTATTAATGCAAATAATTAAACTAAATTAATAACTTGGGTTTAAGTTTCAAATATGGATGATGATGCTCAGGATAGGAATTCCTACGTATACTAACGGACTTGGTACGATAACTAAAATAACCGTGATGTGCATAATCCTAAGTGTACTAAAACTAGGCAATCAACTTCCCTAATCTAGCACGAGATTGAAAGACTAAAATCTCAAGAATTAACCTTAATACTTCGTCATATCAACCTACTTCACTAATCCAATAAACAAGTTAATGGATCGTGCTTAATTAATGAGGCTCTAATTTAACTAAGGTGATGCAGTCGTCTTCCCTAGATAAATCAGTAGATTATAAACCCCTTCTAAAACCCTTTCGTTAAGCCTAATCGTTATTAAAGAGTGATGCGGTCGTCTTCTCTCTAACAATTTTCGGACTCAATTCCAAGATAATTCTAGGGTTTATTTTAAGAATTCAATTAATTAAGAGAACTAACACTAAACATCACTAATTATCCTAATTATATACCAACATCCTACTTCTATGAGTTCATCCTACCCTAAGCATGCAAGGGTTCTAGCCTAACATGGTGAATGAAATAACGGAAGCTATAATACGAATGGTAAACATAAATATGGTGAATTTAAAGAAAGAACTCAAGATAATAAACTAGGGTTAAAACAATAAATTGAAGTCTCAAAACGAATCTCAATAAGTTACGAAAACTAGGTTCAATAGTATCAAGTGTTGAAGAAAGAAATAATGAAATAAAACTCTAATCTATGAATTCGTAAGATCAAAAACCTGATTACACGTTAAAACTCTTGCCAAACTTTCTCAAGCTCTTCTCTATCAAAATCTATCTCTAAGTATGAAGTAGTGTCTAAAAATATGCTTGGAAAGGGATATATATAAGCACGGGCCGAGTTGGAATGCATTGTGCTCAAATTTGCACGACTACTCGAGCACCTACTCGAGCGCCTACTGCTCGAGTGGTGCTCACTCGAGCGCTTGAATCTTCCAGCACGTTTGTACCGCTCGAGCAGGGCTACTCGAGCGCCCCACTCGAGTGCTCGAGCACTAAGTGCTCGAGTTGACCTTGCTCGAGTGCTCTTCACTTCCAGAACTTAAGTGGCGCTCGACCCTCTTGTTTGAGCACTAGGTGCTCGACTTGAATCCACTCGAGCGCCCCACTCGAGTGCTTGAGCGTTTGGTGCTCGAGTCCATATGCTTGAGCACCTCCAAGTGACACTTTTGCTTGCTCGAACTAATACTTTTTGTATTTCTTCAATATCTTCTCATCCGGGCATCCATTTGAGTTGATTCAAAGTCATACGAACTCCATTTTTCGCCCTCTATCCATCTATGAGTATCAAAGAGGTAAATCCATCAGTTTATGAAAATAGTACTCAATTGACTCTAAATACTTATCGAATTCACTCAAAACACGGGCAAATTGAGCCATATATCATAACAATTTCACGCCTAATCACCCCCCCAAACTTACCATATTGCTTGTCCTCAAGCAATGAAATAATAAGTCAAGTGAAATTGTTAAGAATGAATCATAGAACCCAATCATGCAAGTAATAGTGTTCAAGCTTCAAAGATCGACCACTCACATACAAATTCACCCCCTTCATCATACTCATGCATAAACAATAAGAACCACCAAAATCAAACATGGATGTGCTCTCGACGATGTGTTTCACTCCCTCACAAGTGTTTAGCAATATTAAGGGACTCACTCAATCAATCAATCACACATATCAGCAGCCATAGACTTGTAAGCACTCTCAACTTCGACCATACTCTAGAATCCATGTCGAATAAAAAAGGACTTTCTCAAGGTTGTAATGTAGGTTCTTTGAACGGGTTGGGTAGCTATATGGAATAAGTGACTCAAGTGAATGGAGAATAGAAAATCAAACTTCGATATTTCGAGACGAGGAACAAAATACTTCAATCATCTTCATGCAATACACTTTCAATTCCACAACTCTCAACACTTCATTTTTTTCAACTCTTTTCAATTTTTTAATCACTTCACTCCCAATTTTTTATTTTTCACTACACAAGAGCTCATATTTCTTTTGCTCATTCTCAAATTCTTGGTCTTCCCCACAACTCAAAATCTCATTACACCTTCTTCTCAGATTCACTCAAGCATTAATAATTCTCCTTCCTCAACTCAACTCGATCCCTTTTCTCATTCACAGCTTTTCCTATTATCCACTCAAATTTGGACAAAAAGAGTTTAAAATTTTGGTTAAGTTCAAATGTGCTAGCAAATAAATAGGCTAAGGCTCAAACGGGATAACAAGGGATAAATGTCATTGGTAGGCTCATTTAGGCTAAGTGACTTAACAAATCAAAGATGGCCTAAAATCACTTTCGGCATTTCAAACTAGACACAATCAAGAAGTGAGAGCACCCACAAGTTCTAGCATCTTCTAAGGTGACGATCCACTCACAAACGAAGAGATCAATATAATGAATTTTAATCTCTAAAAGGCTCAAATCTCACGGCTTTCACATCCATGCTAGTCCTAGTGAATTCTCACTCTTATCACACAAGTACTCAAAAGGAAAATTCGTAAGTATACAAGTTCCCTCTCAAATCAACTCTCACCACTACACTCACACAATATACTCTCTAACTCAACTTCACAACTCACCAACTCATAAAATCACACTCAAAGTCAACAATCAATAAGCTGGGTAAGTCAATAAGCATGAAATATAGAACAATACATCAAGCAATTTACACAACATCAACCCAATCAGTTAGAAATTAGTACAACCCAAAATAAAAAATAAAAAAAAAAAAAAGAAAAAAGAAAAAAAAAGAGAAAATAGTCTCAAGCACAAATAGGAAGAAGATAAAGGAAGAATGCGGGGGAGTCCCCATAAGTCATGCATCCGGAGGTGGCGGAGGACGGTAGTTCTGATGATCAACTCCAAGGTGGGAGATAAATAACGTCTCCATCCATCGATGCATATCCAAAAACAGATCCTCCATCCTAGCGGTCCGAGCATCCATCCGGTCCTGAGCCGTACGCAGATACGTAACATCATTCCGAAGAGTTTGGATCTCATACTCCATTCCCATCCACTGCAGGTGGGTCGGGTACCATGGCTGGGGAGCAGGCGCTTCGGGCGCCTCGAACTCCATGTCTTGAGGCACTTGACCTCCTTCAGCAGCGTTCTCCCCTTCCTCTTCATCGGTCTCGGCTCCATGCTCGTACTCATCTTCCTCTTCCTCAACTGAGTCCTGAGCTCCACTAGTCCATGCTCCACTCGTGCCGGCTCCACTGGTCCCAGCTCCACTCTTTTGCTTCTTCTTTGTCCTTTGGTCCCATAGCCCCTTGCTTTACAACCTCTATTTGAACCTCTGCATTACTCTCAAGTGCTGCGGCCCGTCCATTCTGATGTTCTCCTTCTTAAGGCCCTTCAGAGTCACCAGCTTCTCATTCAGCAGAGGGAAGAGCTCGTCCTCTCAGAATCGGATGTAGTACTTATCGAGCCAATGTTCACACATCCAAGTGTGATACATATGATCGAAGTCTAAATCCTTTCCAACAGCTGGACTCGCTCCATACTCTCCAAGATGGCACATATGAGACACCCGCCTCGTATCCTTGATGTCTTAGTTCCACACTTGTACGGGGCCTCTATCTGCAGCTCAAGGAAGTCCCTACTATAATCATGTTTCCGGTGGTGAAGCAAGCACCACAACGCGTACAACTCCCTCGAAGTCACCGTGCCCGTCTCCAACAGAGCATAAAGCGTGTTCCCCAAAATTCTCTCGATATATCGGATGACAGGATTCCGGATGGCTGAGGCTCGGGCATTCTGGGGCTTATGCTTTCCGCCTACCCCTCCGGTGATGAGCTGCCAAAAAGTCTTAGCATCGTATGAACTTGACTTGCGGGTGGCGGCCCCTGGTTGAGGCAAGTGCAAGGCTACATTGATTGCCGCCACATCATAGAAGTACCACCTGTTCCTAATCATAAATTTGAAAGCATTGGCACCGTTCATCTCCACAGAAGCTAAGAACTGCTCAACCAAGTCAGCATGTGTCTCCATAGTGAGCAAGATCTCGTAAAATTATTTCATATTGTTCTTTTCAAAATTCCTCTTTACTTCTTCCTCTATCCCCAGCTGCTTCATAACTTCGACACTCGGGCATCGAGTCTTCTCAACCTTACTAGCTACAAGGCTCCATCTATACGCATGTGCATCCCATCTATCTCCATACGTCAAGTTGTCCCAACGAGAAGACATCAACCCCTTCCTCGTCAACTCGGCTGTCAAGGCTTCCAAGCATCACCAAGAACCAATCTGTCTTCATGCTTTTTCGGAGGAGCCATGCGCCTAATTCAACAAAACACTTAGAGAAAAATTACTACTCGAGAATAATATAGTCAACACAAATCAACTCAAGTAGTCAATCAATCTCATACTCATCCAATTGTGCATAAGAGCTCACATAAAGGTGTTATTCCATTCTCAAAGCACATTCATCCAACTCAATTATTCTCATAGTTCATCAATAATGCTCTAAGTATAAGTCTATCATGAAGTAACATCACAAAAATTTTAAATTTACATGTTCAAGACCTAATTCATATTTATCTAATCACTCAATTCATTCCAAATCACACAAATATTCACTCAACAAGCAATACCCATATCAATTCCTAACATTCATACTTTCCCACTCTAGAAATTCACCAATTCTACTCATGCAATCTTCAAATTGAAACTCAAATTAGTGAACCCATAGCATATAGACATCATTTAACAACAAATAAGCAAGAATCAACGAGTAATGTGAAAATCCCCAATTTCTTCTCAAGAACAAGTAAGAACCCTAATTCCTATATATCAGTTCATGCCTAATCGAAGTTAAAACTAAGAAAAGATAGAAGAGAGTAAGGAAATACATGCCTTAGATGAAGAATTCAAGTCTCTTTAAGTGAATTTGTGTGAAAATGGAAGATTTGAGTGAAAGGGGGAGAAGGTTTTCGAAAGTTGCAGCAATTCGCACCTTAGAGTGTGTGTGAAGTGTGTGTTTTGTGTGGGGTTAAGTATTTATTGGGGTAAAAATCGGCCTAGGAAAAAAAAAAAAAACCGGACAGCTCGAGCTGGACCCGTGCTCGAGCGCCTAGTGCTCTAGCGGGTGCCAGTCGAGCGTCCGCACTTACAGAACCCAGAACACGCTCGAGCGAGGCCTACTTGAGCGCCTAGCGCTCGACCCGATTCCACTCGAGCGCCTGGTGCTCGAGTAAAGGCCCTCGAGCGCCTCAAACACTCTGCATAACTATAGTGCTCGAGCCAAGAGGCCTTGAGTGCCTAGTGCTCGACCTTTTGAGCTCGAGTGCTCAAACAAAACTCGATTTTTCAACTTTTTCACCCGATTTTGAAAATTAACGGTCAACATGAGTACTAACCTGGAAAACCCCTTGATTTAAGCCAGATCGCTCATTCGATCGAGGAGTCGGATCTCTTCCAACGTGCTTTTCTCTGTTCCAAATCACCACACAATGATATACTCACACTCAATTTAATTCAAACCCACTTCATGCGTCAATATTTTCGATAATTTTGACCAATTTTTCATACGAATTTCGTGCACAACACGTGAAGTACGAATACACACCCCCAAACTTTTTTCTTGCTACGCAATAAAAAGTTTGAAAAAGATGAGTACGAACGAGCACGTGCACTCAATTCACAATGAACTCAAATCACTACCAATGCACACGATGTAAAGCATACAAAATTCCACCCCCCAAACTTCAACTTTATGAAGCGGTCTACGTTTGGGGTTCGGGGCTACCTCAACACCAAATTTTGATTGCTCTTTTACGCGGCACACCTTCCCTCCTTGAGTTGCTCCCTTCACGCCTCTACTTCGGAAACTCTTGCACCATAAGACAAGCCTACACAAAAGCACTCAACAACGAGGTTAAAACTTACGATTCACAGAAAACGAACACGAAAAATAAAACACTCAAAAGCAAGTAAAAATGGGTTGCCTCCCACACAATACTATTTTTAAGGTCCTAATGCCGGACCGAGCTCGAAGGAGCTCACGGGTCATGAGACTCTAAGTTACCTCCCTTATTCTCATAAGAGAAGTTGTATAATTTCTTTGCTCAATGCCCGTTCACCAAGAGTACTTTCCCATCCTCTTTCTCAACTTCAAGAAATCCACTCTTGTAGACCTTTCTCACCACATAAGGACCATTCCATTTGGATTTGAGCTTGCCACCAAATAACTTCATCCTAGAGTTGAACACTAGGAGTTGATCACCAACTTGGAACTCCTTCTTCCTCAATCGTTCATCATGCCATCTCTTAGTCTTCTCCTTGAAAATTCGGGCACTCTCATGTGCACTATCTCGAAACTCCTCCAACTCCTGTAATTGAAGTAGTATCTTTTCACCCACCATAGCACTATCAAAATTAAGCTTTTTGATTGCCCAATGCGCCTTATGCTCAAGCTCAACCGGCAAGTGACATGCCTTCCCAAAAACTAGTTGGTAAGGGGACATACCTAAAGGAGTTTTAAAAGTTGTCCTATAAGCCCAAAGTGCATCATCAAGCTTCAAAGCCTAATCCTTCCTACTAACACTCACCGTCTTCTCAAGAATCTCCGTTGATTAGACACCTCAGCGAGATCATTCGATTGAGGGTGATAGGCTGTAGAGACCCGATGATTAACTTCATACTTTGACATCAGCTTCTCCATCAACTTGTTCACAAAATGACTCCCCCCATCACTAATCAAAGCTCTCGGGACTCCATATCTAGAGAAAATATTCTTCCTCAAGAAGTCAATCACAACACGGGAGTCGTTCACTCTAGTAGGGACAGCTTCAATCCACTTCGAGATGTAATCAACACACACACGAGGATGTACAAGAATCCATTACTTGGAGGAAATGGACCCATGAAATCAATCCCCCATACGTCAAATACCTCTACCTCCATAAACACGTGCAGCGGCATCTCGTCCCTCTTAGTAATAGAGCTGAAACGTTGGCACTTGTCACATCTCTTCACCCATTCCATGCAATCCTTCAAAATAGTAGGCCAATAGAAACCGGCTTGAAGCACCTTCCTATCGGTTTTCTCTCCACCCAAATGTCCTCCACATGGTAAGGCGTGACAATGCCTTATAATATCACTCCACTCCTCATCGGGCACGCACCTTCTAAGCACTAGATCTATCCCTCTCTTGAACAAGTATGGATCATCCCATATGAATTCCCGGACTTTCTTCAAGAATGCCTTTCGGTGCAATGCATCCATATCCGCCGGCAGCTCTCCACTTGCTAAATAGTTAGCATAATCAGTGAACCACGGGGCCTTACCTTCAACTCGATACACCGGGACATCTCCCAAACCAAATAACTTCTCGTCCGGAAACTCATCATTCACCTCTCGCTTTTCTACCTTGTTCTCCTTGGTAAGCTCCATCCTCGAGAGGTGATCGGCTATCACATTCTCACTCCCCTTCTTGTCTCAAATCTCAACATCAAATTCCTGGAGTAATAGGATCCAACGAATGAGACGGGGATTTGCATCATTCTTGCTCATGAGATACCGAATCGCTGCGTGGTTCATATATACGATTGTTTTCGTGCCTATTAGGTAGGGTCAAAATTTATCAAAAGCATACACAACCGCTAACAACTCCTTTTCGGTAGTAGTGTAGTTCACTTGAGCCAAATTCAACATCTTCAAGGCATAATAAATAGCATGAAACCGCTTGTCTCGTATTTGCCCCAAAGCAACCCCCATAGCATAGTCGCTAGCATCACACATGAGCACAAAAGGACTCGACCAATCCGGAGTGACAGAAATGTGGGCAATCACCAACGCTTCTTTTAACATGTTGAAAGCCACTAAACACTCATTAATAAACTCAAAGACGACTTCTTTTTCAAGAAGCCGCGAAAGGGGTTTAGCAATTTGTGAGAAGTCTTTTATAAAATGTCTATAAAACCCCGCATGACCTAACAATGACCAAATCCCCTTCTCGGTCGAAGGTGGAGAAAGCTTCTCAATAGCTATCACTTTTGCTTTATCAACCTGGATACCCTTCGAGGACACATGATGTCCAAGAACAATACTCTCCTTCACCATAAAGTGACATTTCTCCCAATTAAGCACTAAGTCCGTCTCTTCACACCTGCTCAACACAACTTCAAGATTGATTAGACACTTATCAAATGTCTCCCCGTAGATCGAGAAGTCGTCCATGAAAACCTCCATAATCTTCTCAATCAACCTATGGAAAATAGCCACCATACACCTTTGAAAGGTGGTGGGTGCATTACACAACCCAAACAACATTCTCCTAAAGGCAAAAGTACCATAATAGCAGGTGAAGGTGGTTTTCTCCTGATCCCCGGGCGCTATCATAATCTGATTATATCCCGAATACCCGTCTACGAAACAATAATACTAAAAACCACCTAATCTATCAATCATTTTATCAAGGAACGGCAAAGGAAAGTGATCCTTGCACGTTGCCTTGTTCAACTCTCTATAATCAACACATACACGCCATCCCATCACTAATCTAGTGGCTACCAATTCATTAGATTCAGTTTTAATTACCGTGGTACCCCCCTTCTTAGCAACTACATGTAACAGACTCACCCAAGGACTATCAGATATAGCAAAAATCATATCACTATCTAACAATTTCAACACCTCCTTATGTATTACCTCTTGTATCACCGGATTCACTTTACGCTGGTTTTGTACTATGACCTTTGTACATTCCTCTAATCTAATCCTATGCAAGCAAATAGAAGGACTAATACCCTTAATATCCGCAATTGACCAACCTATGGCAGATTTGTGCTTACGAAGCACTACTAATAGTCTCTCTAGTTGATCATCAGACAAAAGGGACGATACAATTACCGGGTACTTCTCGTTATCCTCCAAGTAAGTGTACTTGAGGTGATCCGGGAGTGGTTTCAACTCCTTCTTCACCTCCAATGGTGGCGCTTTATCGAACATCTTCACAAAAGTGGACTCCTTCACGTCTAACTCTTCCTCATCCTCAACTTTCTTCACATCCATGAACTTTACATCCTCGTTCTCTTTTAAGCTATTAGTTCATTGAGAATAGGATAATCATAATTATGAACATAGAAAGAGCAAGGGTCAAGAAGTGTGTCATCAACACAAGTGTCCAAGATATCAATGAAGTGACAACTTTCATCTCCCATTGGATATTTCATCGCTTCGTAGATCGCTATCTTTACTTCTCGATCATCAACTTTCACCGTGATCTTTCCATTAGCCACATCTAGCACCATCCCGGCCGTAGCTAATAACGGTCTTCCCAAAATAAGGGGTACATGCTCATCTTCCTCCATATCGAGGACCACGAAGTCGGCGGAAAAAATGTGATTCGCCACCGTCACTAGAACATCCTCCACCACTCCTTGAGGTCTAGTGATAGACCTATCGACAAGCTGGAGAGTCATCATCGTGGGTTGAAGTTCACCCCCATCCAACTTCTTGAACAATGATAGAGGCATCAAATTAATGCTAGCCTCAAGATCACACAATGCCCCCTTCTTGATCCCCTTCTGCGGATATGAGACCGGTATCACAGATTTGGGTACCCCCCATTCATCTCGTTCGGTTTCATTCACGTTCTTCCTTGCTTCTTTTGTCTTTTTCCACTTTGGAACTCTCTCAATCTCCTCTATCTCTTCCTCCTTGTCTTTGCCCTTCTGAGTGTCTTCTACCTTAACCTCCTTCTCAAGTTCTACCTCAACTTTCTCATCCCCATCTTTCTTATGTTCTTCCCCCTCTATCTCAATCTCCTTATGTATCTTCTCCAAATCAGCAGGCATTGGAGGACCATCATATTTGCTCCCACTTCTCAACTCGATAGCCTTCAATTGCTCCTTCGGGTTTGTCTCGGGCATAAATGGATATTTACCCGGTTCTCTAGTTTGCGACTTTGCAATCTGGTTGATCTGGTACTCTATAGAAGTAAACCGCCTATTGTTCTCTTGCTGAGCTCTATTGAGATCCATGTCTCTCCTTTGGAGTTCTTGATCTCTTTGATCACTCTTCTTATTCAACTCTTTAACATCATACTCCAAAGAGGACAACCTCTTACTCCCTTCCTCCACCTTCTGAAGAATGACACGTAACATCTCATCAGTGGTCGTTCCTCATTCTCCTCCGGGGAGTTTTGAGCCAGGGTCTCCTCCCGGAGGTACATTTATTCTTGCCTTAGGATTGTTATAAGAGAAATTTTCATTCTCTCTCCATTGATTCTGAGGAGGCTGCTGGCCTCCTTGATACCCCCTGAGTATTCCTCCATTGATTCTGAGGAGGCTGTGAACCCGGTGGTACTAATGGTTGACCATAAGTTGGTCACTCCTGATAATTTCCACCTTGATAGCCACTCTGATTATAATTAGGCCTTCCCATGTAGTTGGCCTCATCTTGCTGGCATGCTGGGTGGTCCACTTTCTCACTCACTTCAGTATTCACTCCACTCAGATTCTGCCCAATCTCTAGATTGCCGATCTTCTCCATCATCGACATCAGCAGCTTTCTAGTCCCTTCACTTTCTTCCATCTGATAAGCCCGCTGAAATTTTTTATTCTCATTCCATTGCCCCACGTTCTTGACAATATTTTCAACTATCTCTCTGCACCGAGCTGGACTACTATTCAGGAATGCTCCACTAGCACATGCATCGAGGTGGTCTTGAGCTGCCTTGCTGGCTCTACAATAGAAATAGGCTATTATGTCACCCTCGTTGTACCCGTGCTGCGGGCACTCAATGAGCATATTAGAGAACCTTTCCCAAGCCTGACTTAATCCTCTCCTGGCTTCTGCTTGAAAGATGAGATCTCTTTCCTTACTTTGATCGTTCTAGACGGAGGATAGAATCGCTCGAGGAACAAATGCTCGAGCTCGTCCCATGTGGTTACACCTCCCCTTGGGAGCGTGTTATCATACCACTCTTTCGCGATTCCAGTTAGAGAGAACTGGAACAACCTGAGCCTCTTGGCATCTACAGACATGCCATTATGGTTGAAAGTATAGGCTATCATCAGAAAATTCCTCAAGTGAGTGTAGAGGATTATCCTTTCAGACCTCCCCTTTAAATTGGTTCTCGACAAGCATCTTCAGGATCCCTGAGAAGATAGAAAAATTGTTGGCTTCCACTGGTGGCATATCTACACCATCATAATACCGTTGAGGCTGGGCCTCAAACCTTCCTCTGATTGCCACACCAGGATCAGCATTCTGAGGAACGTGCTGAGGATACACTGGTGGTAGAGGTACTTGTGGAATAGGAGGTTGGTTATAAGTAGGAGGTGGAGGATAGTATGGTGGATAATGTTGGGAAAATAGGGGTGCCCGGAATCTATTCGGGATGAATTTTAAATACAATTATTACTAGCATGAATTAATCCTAATTAATTCAAATAGTAATTCCAACAACTAATTATCATCATGCATGTTAAATTAATTTCACATATTTAACTAGGCGGAATTAAACAAGTAAATATGCGATTAACGTACCTCTCGTAGTAATGGCCTTTGAATATACAGGACACTTGTAATCTCGTTCTATCAACCCAAAGCCTTCTCAAGTATTTCCCTTTTCACCTCACTTGATCGCCGGTGGGAGACGCTTTCAAGTAATTTAATAACTAAGGAAAAAGAAAAATATCTATGCTTCTTGATTTTTCCAACACATGGAATTGTGTACTTGGGGATGAAATAATCATCCTCTATTTATAAGAAGGAGTGATCGAAATTTGCATGTGGATATGGGCTTGGAAAAAATCTTTTCTTAGTCTCTAAGAAATCTTGAATATATCTCATATATTCTTTTCTCCAAAATAAAATATTCCACAAAAATCTCACACACCTAATTAAGGGGTGAATTTCGAAATTTACTAGTAGAGATGCCAAGATTTGGATCTTCTTGATTATATGAGATATTCTTGTATTCCAAGAATACATATCTTCCATAATATCTTTCCAAGAAAATCAACCAAATCTTTTCTCTTCTAATATTGCTTAATTTCGAAAATACTAGAAAAAATCAGCAAGATATTATCTTTTTATTTTAATCACCTTATCATTATTGGGCTACTTAATGGGCTACTTGAGGGGCCTTAAGGAGAATTAAGATTGGACCTCCTAATGAACTTCTGAATTTCAATATTGAGCCCCAATATAATTCAGCACATTAATATTAATTATTACCACTAATAAATTAATATTGCACTATCCATCTTAATCCATATTACGATAATATGGGCTCCCGGTTATTATTTCCCGCATTTAAGATTATCAAGTCCATTAATTAATTAAGCTTCTGAATAGCTCTAAATTAATTAATATATTTCACCTTGGAGTAAAGACAGCTCAACATTATTATTCGTACCGAAGAAACTAATTCTTCACTTGCAAGATTTGGTACAATAAAACTTCTGAGCCCACCAAGGGGACTAATCACACGAGCCGTACTCGCACGCGTTTCTCCGTATTAAATCTTAGCAACCGTCGTATGATTAATATTACTGCCCAAGACACAAAGTTCGAAGTCACAATGATTCTCACCCAACATGAATCAAAGCAGTAACTATTAAGCACAAACACGGTCCTATTTAAGGGACGGAGATTAAGAAATCAACAACCACTAAGGTCTAATTCTTCACATTTCAGAACAGAAGAATTTATCCTCGCTGTAGGTCCTCTTCAACACATACTAAATGTGCTAGTGCAATCTCTTAGTCAAGACAGACCAATCTGAGCCTTACACATCGACCTTTCACGGCGGATTGTTCAATTCCACCTGGGTCGTGAAATTGTACGTTTAGTTACAAGTAAACTGTTAATGTTGTCTTCCGTGATCGGGTATCACCACATTAACTACAATGTAACATGTACTATATATTGAACGGTTTGCAATAGAAATTCAACATTCAATCATAACTAAAGCAAATGTGATAAAAGAATTATTCTCATAAAACGAGTGTTTGATACACGATTTATACAAAGTAAAAGCATACTTTCACGTATAACTCCAACAATCTCCCACTTATACTTAAAGTCTGCTTTTAGTATACATCACGCATGTCTTAGTGTAGTAGCTCTCCGTGACATCTCATGTCAACCTACACTAACCTAATAATTCCTCCCACTTATACTTAAAGCAGATTGGCAATAGTCTTGACTCCCATTCCATCCACATGTCTCTTGAATGTATTCAGAGGCAGACCCTTTGTGAAATGGATTTACTAGGTTGTCCCCGACACATATCTTTGCCACCTCTTTATCTCCTCTCTTAACAATTTCTCGTATAAGATGGTGTTTTCTTTCAATGTGTTTGCTGGCCTTGTGGGCTCTCGGTTCCCTTGAATTTGCAACTGCTCCGGCATTGTCACAAAAGACAGTTATCTTGTCGGGCAAATTCGGAACAACGTCCAAGTCCACTAAGAAGTACTTGAGCCAAACCGCTTCTTTCCCTGCTTCACAAGCAGTTACTTATTCGACTTTCATGGTCGAATCGGCGATGCATTTCTGCAAATCGCTTCTCCATATCATGGCTCCTTCTCCCATGCAAAACATACTACCCGAGGTAGATATTTTGGAGTCTATGTCTGATTGGAAATTTGAGTCCGTGTATCCCATGGGAATTAGATTGTCTGATTGTTAAATCAGCATTCCATACCAAGTTCTTTTCAGAAACTAAAGAACGCATTTAATTGCAATCTAATGTGCTTTCCCGGGGTTACTTTGATATCTTGCCATCATGCCCACGGCAAAGCAGATATCCGGTCTCGTACACAACGTTGCATACATAAGGCTTCCTACGTCTGAAACGTACGGAACGTCTTTCATGTCATCTATCTCCACTTGCGTCTTAGGGCATATTTCTTTGGATAGATGGATTCCGTGCCTACAAGGTACAAAACCTTTCTTGGAATCATGCACGCTGATATGCTTCAAAACAGTGGCTTTGTATGAAACTTGCGATAAGCCCAACATCTTCCTCTTGCGATCTCGAGTGAACTTGATCTCAAGGATGTGACCGGCTTTTCCCTAAGTCCTTCATATCAAACTGATTTGACAGCCATACCCTTACGTCTGACAATACCTTTACATTGTTTCCAATGAGCAGAATATCGTCTACGTATAATACTAAGAATACCACCGCAGTTCCGTCACACCTTTTATACACACAACTTTCGAACTTGTTTTGATCACAAACCCATAAGACTTAATAACTTGATCAAAACACTGGTTCCAAGTACGCGACGCTTGCTTAAGTCCATAAAATGGATCTCTTAAGCTTGCATACGAGGTGCTCTTGGCCTTTTTCAACGAAACCTTTGGGTTGTTGCATATAGATCCCATCAAGACTTCCGTTAAGGAAAGCTATCTTGACATCCATTTGCCAGATCTCGTAATCTAAGTGCGCAACGATCGACAAGAGAATACGGATGGACTTAAGCATAGCTACAGGCCACAGGCCACAAGCCTTGCTTTGAAGGTCTCTACCCTTCTGTCCGGTCCTCTTTTCCTCTTGTACACCCACTTGCATCCAATGGGTTCTACCCCATTAGGTGGATCAACCAACTCCCACACTTGATTATAATCCATCGAACCCACCTCGGTTTCCATTGCGGTTTGCCACACTTCCGCGTCTTTGTCTTGGATTGCCTCGTCGTACGTTCATGGGTCTAATTCATCTCCGGGAATCAAATCCGAAGATTCTCCAATTCCCATGAATCTCTCGGGTTGCCTTGCAATCCTCCCACTACGACGGGGTTCCGGTTGTGAAGGTATGACGTGTGGTATATCATCTTGTATACTTGGTATAGGAGTTTGCCCTCTTAACTCGTCTTAAGGTAATCTCACTTCTGGGCTTTCTTTTGTTCATATAGTCTTTCTCCAAGAATTTAAAGTGCGAACTAATCACGGTCTTTTAATCCTTGAGACTATAGAACATACACCCTTTCGTTCCCATGGGATATCCTATAAACAACCTTAATTCCGAACATGGATCCAATTTACCGGCTTCCTTGTCTAGCACGTATGCCGGACAACCCCAAATCTGCAAGTGTCTTAGACTGGGCTTGTGCCCTGGTCCACAATTCCATTGGGGTTTTAGGAACCGATTTGGATGGTACCAAGTTCAGAATATAAGTCATTGTTTCCAAGGCGTTACCCCAAAACGACTTGGGTAAATCCGAATAACTCATCATGGATCTGACTATTTCTAAAAGAGTCTGGCTCCTTCGTTCCGCCACACCGTTCTATTGAGGGGTTCCCGATGTGGTCAACAGGGATACAATCCCTTCTTCCGATAGGTAGTTCAAGAATTCATTGCTAAGGTATTCGCCTCCACGAACAAATCGTAGAGACTTGATACTTCTTTCCATATGCATCATAAGGTAGATGTATCCGTATCTTGAGTAATCATCAAATTACTCATACCTCTTCTTGCTATGATCGTCATTGAACCACACATATCGGTATGAACGAGTTCTAACACTTCCGTAGTTCTATTCCCCTTGGCTCCAAATGCCCTCTTGGTCATTTTACCCTCTAAACAGGATTCACAAGTTGGAAATGGTTCGACTTGGAATGATTCCAAGGATCCGTCTTTCACCAATCTCTCTATCCACTTTAGATTAATATGACCTAGTCTAAGATGCCATAGAAGTGTTTCGTTCATCTCCGAAGAACGCTTTCTTTTATTACTCGAAATAATCGATGTGTTATTAGATTCAATTTTGTGAGTGGTGTGCCCAAATAATGGTATAAAGATCATCCATTAAAGTTCCGGAACGGATAAACTCATCGTTTCAAGCAATAATAACATCCTTATTAAAAGAAACTGAGTATCTATTCAAACAGTTTAGAAACTGAAGGTTGAGTTCTTTCTAAACTAGGAACATGAGGAACGTCTCTCAAGACCATAACTCTATCTTCACAAGATAGGCGCACTTCTCCCACTGCTTCAGCTGCCACTCTCGTAGCATTGCCCGGTGTGATGGGGATCTCACTTCCGTTAAGTCGTCGGGTTAGCTTAAACCCATGAAACAAATGTGATCAGTAGCTCTCGTATCCACTATCCACGAATAGACAGCATACGCCACTTCACAAGTTTCGACGACTAAGGTGTGTGAATTACCTAACTTTCCTAGCCTCTCAGGCTTGGAACAGGCAGACCTCCATTGTCCTCTCTCACCGCAACTAAAACACTTCCCCTTCGATGCTAGCCTTTGCATTTGCCTTTCGCAACAATTAGATTTGCTTGGATTCGACCTTTGGTTCTCTTCCTCTTTTTCCCTCCCTTGGGACCAAAAGAGGTAGACGGACCATTAGCCACCATAGCACTAGACTGGTGCTCCATTTTCACCTCCACCGAAACTAAAGCTTGCAAGAGCTCGGGTAAACGATTTGTCCGTTCATTCATCTGACAGTTCAGACAAAACTGCTCAAAGCTTCTCGGTAGAGAATGGTATATGAAATCAATCAAAATCCGCACCAAGTACTTCCAACTTGTTAAGGTATGCCATTATCTTGAGAACGTGCTCCCTCACGGGCGTTCCCTCCACCATTTCCAACTTGACCGAGTCATGTTTGGTGAACTGATTAGTCATGGGTTTGATGTGAAGACATCTCTTCAAGGTGTTCCATGATTTCAACAGCGGATACAATGTCTCCATGGACAAGCCTCAAATCCTCAGACAGAGATGTCAAGATGATGCACTTCATGTGTTCATTGTTACGCTTCCAATCATAAACTGCCTTTTCCCATTGCTTGACTTATCATTAGGCTTGCCGGGTATATTAACGTAAATAACCCAATTGTGTTTTCGTGCAGTAAGGACAAATTTAAAAAAAAACATTTCCAATCGATATAATTCTCTCCGAAAAGTTTATTAACTTTAAGTATATTAAACAGTGGATTAAAAGGTTGCGACATGATGAAATGAGAATAAAACATACATTCATATCAATATCTAGAAAAATACGAAATTATCACATAATTCGATCACATCAATTATATTGAAACCTTAAAACAATATAATCATGCATCAGCCAACATCTCGAAACAATTTAAATGCGCCACGAGGGGTGGTCTATACATTTAAACACATTCAAGCGGATTACAAACTTAAGAGTTACAAATCCTTAATTCATAATTAATAGTTGGCTCCCACTTTGACCACATAGAAACTGACAGGGACTCCGAGGGGAGTAAGTTAATATCAATTCTCTATGCCTAAGTAATAACCATAATTAAATACATGATTATTATTTCGCTTTGAGCAAGCCACTCGTGGTGAGGGTCAATACCGCCACTAGTAATAATCCACAATCATCCTTTCGGAATTTATTCATGTGAAATCCGTTCTTTTGGCCGATCCGAGGGGGAAATGTATTCCAAAAGAACTTCACAAAAAAATAAATTATGGAGGTCAAAATAATCCAATTTTAATATCCGGAATAAAATTGCACGAAATATTAACAAATATTTTCGAAAGTAAGGTTTTTCTTGGACAATTAAATTCATGCATACACATATTAACAAATAATAATAAGTGCACGAAATAAAACATCCATCAAAACAAAATTAAACACATTGGAGCACTCAAATCCAATTGTCACGGTTTAATTTCTTCACGTCTTGATGCGAAAAACCGTCCTTGTTGCTTTCCGACGTTCGTCTCGACGTGCTCCCACTCGAACAGCAACACTTCTTCAAAAACAGCATCGTTTGGGGTTCGGGACGACGTTTAAAATCACACGAAAAAATTCCACGGCCTGAGATACAGCGCGCGTCGGCCCACGAAGTGGGCCCGCGCGCTTCCCGGCTCGAGAAGTGCTGGAAAAACGCCCGAGGCGCGCCGAAGCGCAGCCCCGAGGCGCACCCGAGGCGCTGCACGGAGGCGCGCCGAGGCGCACCCGAGGTGCCCCGAGGCGCACCCGAGGTGCCCCGAGGCGCTGCAGCCCGCGCCCGAGGCGCGCGCACGCGTGCGGGCGGCGCCGTGCACCCGTTGCGCACGGCGTGCGCCGTGCACCCCCGTGCGCCGTTTTTTCGCCGTTCGTCCTCGTTTTCTTCACCCCTTGCATGATTTTACGTCCATACACGCGCCACGCTTGTATACGTCGTCCGGGTACGCCGTTTTTAATTCTTCGTTCTTCGTCACGATCCGGTTACAATTTATTTTTACAAAAAAAAATAAATACTAGATCTAGACTAGTCTATTACAATGATCGAATCAAAATAAAAACAACTAATCTACTCGTGGATTTTCTCAAGAGAAAAACGAATTCGAATGAATCGAATTAAAAACCAAATTAATTCACACGCATGAAATTAACAACATTAAAAACCATGACAATTGGATACCTGCAAAAAAGATCTAACAATTCTACTATTCAATTTCAATTTAATGTTCAACAATTTAAATTCCAATTTAAAATTCAGAGCCCGAAACCGTGGCTCTGATACCAGTTGTTGGGAAAATAGGGGTGCCCGGAATCTATTCGGGATGAATTTTAAATACAAATTTAAATACAATTATTACTAGCATGAATTAATCCTAATTAATTCAAATAATAATTCCAACAACTAATTATCATCATGCATGTTAAATTAATTTCACATATTTAACTAGGCGGAATTAAACAAGTAAATATGCGATTAACGTACCTCTCGTAGTAATGGCCTTTGAATATACGGGACACTTGTAATCTCGTTCTATCAATCCAAAGTCTTCTCAAGTATTTCCCTTTTCACCTCACTTGATCGCCGGTGGGAGACGCTTTCAAGTAATTTAATAACTAAGGAAAAAGAAAAAATATCTATGCTTCTTGATTTTTCCAACACATGGAATTGTGTACTTGGGGATGAAATAATCATCCCCTATTTATAAGAAGGAGTGATCGAAATTTGCATGTGGATATGGTCTTGGAAAAAATCTTTTCTTAGTCTCTAAGAAATCTTGAATATATCTCATATATTCTTTTCTCCAAAATAAAATATTCCACAAAAATCTCACACACCTAATTAAGGGGTGAATTTCGAAATTTACTAGTAGAGATGCCAAGATTTGGATCTTCTTGAATATATGAGATATTCTTGTATTCCAAGAATACATATCTTCCATAATATCTTTCCAAGAAAATCAACCAAATCTTTTCTCTTCTAATATTGCTTAATTTCGAAAATACTAGAAAAAATCAGCAAGATATTATCTTTTTATTTTAATCACCTTATCATTATTGGGCTACTTAATGGGCTACTTGAGGGGCCTTAAGGAGAATTAATATTGGACCTCCTAATGGACTTCTGAATTTCAATATTGAGCCCCAATATAATTCAGCCCATTAATATTAATTATTACCACTAATAAATTAATATTGCACTATCCATCTTAATCCATATTACGATAATATGGGCTCCCGGTTATTATTTCCCGCGTTTAAGATTATCAAGTCCATTAATTAATTAAGCTTCTGAATAGCTCTAAATTAATTAATATATTTCACCTTGGAGTAAAGACAGCTCAACATTATTATTCGTACCAAAGAAACTAATTCTTCACTTGCAAGATTTGGTACAATAAAACTTCTGAGCCCACCAAGGGGACTAATCACACGAGCCGTACTCGCACGCATTTCTCCGTATTAAATCTTAGCAACCGCCGTATGATTAATATTACTGCCCAAGACACAAAGTTCGAAGTCACAATGATTCTCACCCAACATGAATCAAAGCAGTAACTATTAAGCACACACACGGTCCTATTTAAGGGACGGAGATTAAGAAATCAACAACCACTGAGGTCTAATTCTTCACATTTCAGAACAGAAGACTTTATCCTCGCTGTAGGTCCTCTTCAACACATACTAAATGTGCTAGTGCAATCTCTTAGTCAAGACAGACCAATCTGAGCCTTACACATCGACCTTTCACGGCGGATTATTCAATTCCACCTGGGTCGTGAAATTGTACGTTTAGTTACAAGTAAACTGTTAATGTTGTCTTCCGTGATCGGGTATCACCACATTAACTTCAATGTAACATGTACTATATATTGAACGGTTTGCAATAGAAATTCAACATTCAATCATAACTAAAGCAAATGTGATAAAAGAATTATTCTCATAAAACCAGTGTTTGATACACGAGTTATACAAAGTAAAAGCATACTTTCACGTATAACTCCAACAGATAAGGGTATGAAGGATATGGGTATGGGTAAGGTTGGTTAGGTTGGTAGACAGGGTTGTTGAAAGGGTTATTGGGGTTATGGTTTTAGTTAGGAGCAGAGTTGTTCGTATTCTATGGAATCGGGTTTTGGTTTTGATTGTCCCCCATGAGTACTTGCTTATCACTGCTTTCAACTCCTTCAACCCATTCCACGATCTCATTGTATTTAGCTGCATCTCCATCCAACTCATTACCTAAATCCATGTTCTCGTTCTCACCACCGGCAGTGTTCATTCTTCTAAGGAAGGCTCTGTTTCTTCTGGTGATTGTCTCAGGATCTGACTCTGTTCTATCTTCGCTCGTTTCTACTTTCAATCGTGTTTTCATATACCTGAAACACCAAAAGAAATATCAAAATACAACTGCCTAAGGAATACTAATAAACAGAAAAGAAAAAGGCACTCACTACTAACTACTAAACTATCTCCAAGTCCTACTCAATGGACATACATCGCCTTCCCCGGCAACGGCGCCATTGACTTGAACGCAAAATACTAGCTATACTAGTAGTTACCCCAAAAGAGTATGTGATCCCTGTAGTATTGGCAAGTATAGGGACCAAGTATATCGTACCCAAGGGAAGATATGTATGCAAATAGAGCCCTGGAGATCTACGCGTCGTAGTTAATATAAATGGATGTTCTGGATTAAGAATTATATTATACTACTCTATACTCTACCACTATTAATGCAAATAATTAAACTAAACTAATAACTTGGGTTTAAGATTCAAATATGGATGATGATGCTCAGGATAGGAATTCCTACACATACTAACGTAGTTTGTATGATAACTAAAATAACCGTGATGTGCAAGTAATAATCCTAAGTGTACTAAAACTAGGCAATCAACTTCCCTAGTCTAGCACGAGATCGAAAGACTAAAAGCTCAATAATTAACCCTAATACTTCGTCATATCAACCTACTTCACTAATCCAATAAACAAGTTATATGGATCGTGCTTAATTAATGAGGCCCTAATTTAACTAAGGTGAACCCCTTCTAAAACCCTTTCGTTAAGCCTAATCGTTATTAAAGAGTGATGCGGTCGTCTTCTCTCTAACAATTTTCGGACTCAATTCCAAGATAATTCTAGGGTTTATTTTAAGAATTCAATTAATTAAGAGAACTAACACTAAACATCACTAATTATCCTAATTACGTACCAACATCCTACTTCTACGAGTTCATCCTACCCTAAGCATGCAAGGGTTCTAGCCTAACATGGTGAATGAAATAATGGAATCTATAATACGAATGATAAACATAAACATGGTGAATTTAAAGAAAGAACTCAAGATCATAAACTAGGGTTAAAATAATAAATCGAAGTCTCAAAACGAATCTCAATAAGTTACAAAAACTAGGTTCAATAGTATCAAGTGTTGAAGAAAGAAATAATGAAATAAAACTATAATCTATGAATTCGTAAGATCAAAAACCTTGATTACACGTTAAAACTCTTGCCAAACTTTTCCAAGCTCTTCTCTATCAAAATCTATCTCTAAGTATGAAGTGGTGTCTAAAAATATGCTTGGAAAGATATATATATATATATATATATATATATAGGCACGGCCCGAGTTGGAATGCATTAGGCTCAAATTTGCACGACTACTCGAGCACCTACTCGAGCGCCTAGTGCTCGAGTGGTGCTCACTCGAGCGCTTGAATCTTCCAGCATGTTTGTACCGCTCGAGCAGGGCTACTCAAGCACTTGGCGCTCGACTCGTGACTACTCGAGTGCCCCACTTAAGTGCTCGAGCACTAAGTGCTCGAGTTGGCCTTGCTCGAGTGCTCTTCACTTCCAGAACTTAAGTGGCGCTCGACCCCTCTTTGCTGAGCACTAGGTGCTCGACTTGAATCCACTCGAGTGCTTGAGCGTTTGGTGCTCGAGTCCATATGCTTGATCACCTCCAAGTGACACTTTTGCTTGCTCGAACTAATACTCTTCGTATTTCTTCAATATCTTCTCATCTGGGCATCCGTTTGAGTCGATTCAAAGTCCTACGAACTTCATTTTTTGCCCTCTATCCATCTATGAGCATCATAGAGGCAAATTCATCAGTTTATGAAAATAGTACTCAATTGACACTAAATACTAAACGAATTCACTCAAAACACGGGCAAATCGAGCCATAAATCATAAAAAATTCATGCCTAATCAATCCGTCTGCCTCCATGGCGTCGATTTCTCATCCATCTTTTTAGGTATTGATGTCTTTATCTGTCTTTACCGGCGTTGATCCGTCCGCCCCCATGGCGTCGACATCTCGTCCGCCTTTTTAGGCGTTGACATTTTTATCCGCCATTTCGGTGTTGATCCGTCTGTCTCCATGATTTTGACGTCTCGTTCGCCTTTATAGGCATTGGTATTTTTTGTCCGCCTTCACCGGTATAGTTCGTCCGCCATTTCAGCGTGTCTTTTCTGCCTTCATTGGCGAGGATTATCGTCCTCCTTCACTGGCGTAGACCAGTCCGCCATTTAGGCGTGATCTTTCCGCCTTTCTTAGCGAGGATTTTTATCCGCCTTCACCGGCGTAGACCAGTCCGCCATTCCGGTGTGACTCTTTCACTTTGTTTAGCGAATATATTATCCGTCTTTTTAGCGAAGTAAGAAGATAAAATCCCCAAGTCGCGCCTAATAGGTCGACCTTCAAAAGGGAAACGGGGGACTCCGGAGGTCCAAGCTCTTTTCCTGGAAATAGAAAAAAAGGGAGGCCCGAAAAAGGGTAGAAGTGCACAACTTGGTCAGAGGCTTTCGCCATTTTCGACCAAGGTGCTACCCGCCGTAAGAGAAACGACAAAAGTTCTCATGGCGAGCTAGCTCCCGTTCAAGCAAACCCCTCGATTTCTGCCCAGCTAGTTGCCAAGACGCAACATAATCGGCAACAACGAGACCCGGGTAAAACGTTTCATTCTCCAAACAAAGTAGAGGAAAAGAAAACGCAATGACATACACGCTAATGTGTAAAGGCTAAAGCCAAGAGTCGAATTACCTATATATGGCCAAACGACCAACAATTAGTCTCGTAAAAAAAGCCTCGCCTCGAGTACAAGCATAGATTAACCTTGTACAAAGAGCCACACCTCGAATACGAGCACAAATTAACCTCGTACAAGGAGCCTCGCCTCAATTACGAGCACATATTAGTCTCATGAAAAGAGCCTAGCCTCAAGCACGAGCACAGATTAGCTTCGTACAAAGAGCCTCGCCTCGAGTACGAGAAAAAATTAGCCTCGTACAAATAGCCACGCCTCGAGTACGAGCACAAATTAGACTAGTAAAAAGAGCCTCGCCTCGACTACGAGCACATATTAACCTCGTACAAAGAGCCACACCTCGAATATTAGCACTGATTAGTCTCATGCAAAGAGCCTAGCCTCAAGAACGAACACAGATTAACCTCGTACAAGAGCCTCGCCTTGAGTACAAGCACAATTCAGTCTCGTACAAAGAGCCTTGTCTCACGTACGAGAATAGATTAACCTCATACGAAGAGCCTAGCCTCGAGTACAACACAGATTAGCCTTGTACAAAGAGCCTCGCATCGAGTACGAGTACATATTAGCCTCGTAAAAAGAGCCTCGCCTCGAGTACGAGCACAATTTAGTCTCATACAAAGAACCTTGCCTCGAGTACGAGCACATATTAACCTCGTACAAAGAGCTTCGCCTCGAGTACAAGCACAAATTTGTCTCGTGCAAAGAGCCTTGCCTCAAGCACGAGCACTATTTAGCCTCGTACAAAGAGCCTCATCACAAGTACGAGCACATATTAGCCTCGTACAAAGAGCCTCATCACAAGTACGAGCACAGATTAGCCTCGTACAAAGAGCCTCGCCTTGAGTACGAGCATAGATTAGCCTCGTAGAAAGAGCCTCGCCTCGAGTACGAGCATAGATTAATCTTGTGCAAAGAGTCTCGCCTCGAGTACGAGTACCTATTAGTCTCGTACAAAGAGCCTCACCTCGAGTACGAGCATAGATTAGTCTCGTATAAAGAGCATTACCTCGACTACGAGCACTTATTAGCCTCATACAAAGAGCCTTACCTTGAGTACGAGCACATATTAGCCTCGTACAAAGAGCCTCGCCTTGAGTACGAGCACAAATTAGCTTCGTACAAAGAGACTCGCCTTGAGTATGAGCACAGATTAGCCTCGTACAAAGAGCCTCGCCTCGAGTACGAGCATAGATTAGCCTCGTACAAAAAGCTTCGCCTCGAGTAGGAGCACAGTTTAGGCTTGTACAAAGAGCCTTGGCTCGAGTACGAGCACATACTAGCATCGTACCAAGAGCCTCGTCTTGAGTACGAGCACAAATTAATCTCATGCAAAGAGTCTTTCCTTTAGCACGAGCACATATTAACCTCATACAAAGAGCCACACCTCAAGTATGAGCACAGATTAGCCTCGTACAAAGAGCCTCGGCTCGAGTACGAGCATAGATTAGTCTCTTGTAAAGAGCCTCGCCTCGAGTTTGAGCACAGGTTAGTCTCTTGCAAAGAGTCTTGCCTCTAGTACGCGCACAAATTAGTCTTGTACAAAGAGTCTCGCCTCGAATTCGAGCACAATTTAGTCTCGTACAAAGAGCCTTACCTCGAGTACGAGCACATTTTAGTCTCATGCAAAGAGCCTTACCTCAAGCACGAGCACAGATTAGTTTCGTACAAAGAGCCTCACCTTGAATACGAGTACAGATTAGCCTCGTACAAAGAGCCTCGCCTCGAGTACGAGCACATATTAGCCTTGTACAAAGAGCCTCGTCTCGAGTACGAGCACAAATTAGTCTCGTACAAAGAGCCTCGCCTTGAGTACGAGCATAGATCAGTCTCGTTAAAAAAGACTCGCCTCGAGTATGAGCATATATTAACTTCGTACAAAGAGCCATGCCTCGAGTACGAGAACAAATTAACCTCGTACAAAGAGCCTCGCCTCGAGTACGAGCACAGATTAGCCTCGTATAAAGAGCCTCGCCTCGAGTATGAGCACAGATTAGCCTCGTACAAAGAGCCTCGCCTCGAGTACGAGCAAAGAATAGCCTCGTACAAAATAGTTTGCCTCGAGTATGAGCACATATTAGTTTCGTGCAAAGAGCCTTGCCTCAAGCACGAGCATAAATTAGCTACGTACAAAGAGCCTCGCCTCGAGTACGAGCACAAATTAACCTCATACAAAGAGCCTCGCCTCGAGTACGAGCACAATTTAGTCTCGTACAAAGAGTCTTACATTGAGTACAAGCACAGATTAGCCTCGTACAAAGAGCCCCGCCTTGAGTACGAGCACATATTAGTCTCGTACAAAGAGCCTCACCTCGAGTATGGGCCCATATTAGCCTCGTACAAAGAGCCTCGCCTCGAGTACGAGCACAAATTAGCCTTGTACAAAGAGCCTCCCCTCGAGTATGAGCACATATTAGCCTCGCACAAAGAGCCTCACCTTGAGTACAAGCACAAATTAGCCTCATACAAAGGGCCTCACCTCGAGTACGAGCATATATTAGCCTTGTACAAAGTGCCTTGCCTCGAGTACGAGCATAATTTAGTCTCGTACAAAGATCCTTACCTCGAGTACGAGCATAATTTAGACTCTTACAAGGATCCTTGCCTCGAGTACGAGCACATATTAGCCTCGTACAAAGAGCGTTACCTCGAGTACGAGCACATATTAGCCTCGTACAAAGGGCCTCGCCTGTACGAGTACAGATTAACCTCGTACAAACAGCCTTACCTCGAGTATGAGCACAGTTTAGTCTCGTACAAAGAGCCTCGCCTCAAGTACGAGCACAAATTAGTCTCGTACAAAGAGCCTTGCCTCAAGTACAAGCACAAATTAGTCTCGTACAGAGAGCCTCGCCTCAAGTACAAGCAAAGATTAGTCTCGTACAAAGAGCTTTGCCTCGAGTACGAGCAAAGAGGAGCTATCAACTTGGGGGCACGATGGGGAATCGTACCCCACCAAATGTGAAAGGTCTCAACGTTCACCAAACTCAAGATGAGACAGAAGAAGTTTCCTGCAAGGTCTCCACCATCAAAGATCCACCGGGGCACCCTAGTTATCCTACCTGCAGACTTGGTGGCAAATTTTGTAACCTCTGACACAGTGAGGAGCAAAATTTATTAGAAGCCAAGAACAAGATTGAACTCCGACTAAAGTCATACCCCAATCTTGGGGGAAATTGGTGTAGCACAAATTATCTAGTAATGTGCTTTAATCCTGTCACAAAACTAGGGTCCAGTAAAATTATGGTTCAAAGCCTGCCACATCACCATAGCCAGTCAGTTTTGAGGTTTGAAGCTCACCCTATCAGTGAGGTCCGCAGATCCTGAGACGATCCTGACCGTACGAAGATTAGATTCTCTCTTGATATACTGGTCAACATCGAGAAAGACATCGAAGAACTACAAAACAAAGACATTTAATTAAAAGTAGATCTTAGATCATATGTTGTAATTAAATCCCTAAAATAAATGGATAAAATCAATTTTGGGCTACTCATGGCTACTAGGCTTGATCCTCTATAAATAGTGGGTCTCATCCACATTGTAAGGGACATCTCCCACATCCTAAAAAACACACATAAATAAAACCACTCTCTAGGCAAGAGGGACCCTTCTTAGGGACTCCCAAAGCCATCTTCATGGGAAGAACCGAACCCACATTCTCGTGTTCTTCGTGTTCATACTATTTTATATATTTGTTACCCGATAATAGGGACTACTCCTACAGCCACATAAATTCATCATCTAAACTCGATATAATCGGTAGCAACACTCTTCAATGATCTCAAGTAGTAGGATAACATTCTAAAATAAAAATCTAGATGCAAGTGGATCAAAGAGGGTGATACAAATACCAACTTTTTCCATAAAATCATCAACTCAAGACGCAAAGAAATGAAATAATGGGACTAATGGTGGATGGTGAATGGCAAGAAGAGGTGGAGGATGTCAAGAAAGAAGTATTTAATTTCTTTAAATCTCACTTCAGTGCTAATCAGTCGGTGAGACTAATCTTGGGCAGAATTTTACGGAGAAAAAGGTCTCAACAGGGGATAACCAAATGTTGATTGCAACTTTTAGTGAGGAAAAGGTTAAGGAAGCTATTTGGGCGTGCTATGGCTCAAAGAGCCCAGAATCAAAGGGGTTCAATTTCACCTTCTTAAAAGGACATTGGGAGCTGTTTAAATCGGATTTTATGAAGATGATGGACAAATTCCACCAAAACGGGAGACTGGTGAGAGGATTAAACCCATTGTTCATTGTGCTCATCCCAAAGAAAGAAGAAGCAACAGAGCTGTTCGATTTCAGACCCATTTCTTTAATTGGAGGAGTTTACAAAATCATATCGAAGATACTTTCAAGGAGGCTTATTAGAGTCTTGAGTTCTCTTATCTCGGACCAACAAAGTGCATTCGTGGGTGAGAGATAAATTCTAGACGGCGTCGTTGTTTTAAATGAATTGATTGAGAACGTGAAAATGAAGAAAGAGAAATGCTTTTTTGTCGAGATCGACTTTGCAAAGGCCTATGACACTGTTGATTTCAGATACTTGAGAAAGATGATGGAAAGCTTTGAGTTCTATGAAAAATGGATCATTTGGATCATGGAATGCATTTCAACTACTCGAGCTTCGATACTTATTAATGGGAGTCCTACAGACGAATTTCAATTGGAACGAGAGCTTAGACTAGGAGACCCTCTATCCCTCTTTCTGTTTCTCATGGTGGCAGAGGGTTTAATTTTAATGCTGAACAAAGCAGTCAGAAATAACTTATTTGACCTGGTCGAGGTTTGAAGAGATGATATTCAAATCTCACACTTACAGTTCACAGATGACACCATATTTAGGGGAAAGGCTTCGGCTTCAAATATATGCTTTTTGAAACCTTTTTTACTCAATTTAGAACTTGTGTCAGGGCTTAAAGTGAACATAAGAAAATGCTCGCTGATTGGTTTAAATATGGTTGGGGATGAGCTGCAAGATTTTGCAAACTCTTTGGGCTGCAATAGAGGATCCCTTCCTTTTGTGTATCTTGGAGTCAAAGTGGGCAGCTCTCATAGACTGATTTCAGATTGGGAGAAAGGTTAAAAACAGATTGAGAAAGTGGGACGAATTGAAGATTTCTATTGGAGGTCGGCTTGTACTGGTTAATGCGGTTCTATCATCTCTCCCTGTATATATTCTTTCCGCTTATCGTGCACCTAAAGCTGTCTTGTGTGAATTAACTAAACTCTAGAGCATGAGAAAAATTTCATGGGTCAAATGGAAATCTATTTGTAAATCTAAATCATTAGGGGGACTTGGGGCAAGGGACTTGGAGAGCTTCAATAAAACGCTTCTAGGAAAGTGGTTATGGAGGTTTTTTAGTTAGAAATGGAGTCTTTGGGTGCGGGTGATCAAGTCTAGATGGGGTTCAAGGTGGGGAGTGGGGAATAGAGGGTCGGGTAGGTCGTGTAGTCCTAAAGGTTGGTGGGGGGATGTTTTAAAAGCTGTTGGGGGTACCCAATGGGGCTGGTTATTTGGTGGGTTAGTAAGGAAAGTGGGAGAAGGGAGAGAAATTAGGTTTTGGGAGGACTGCTGGGCGGGGAAAGGTTCTTTGAAAGCTAGATGTTATTCAACTTAAGTAGGGATAAGGAGAGTAAAGTTAGTGAAATGGGGGTTTGGATGGGGGATGAATGGGTATGTGAATGGAGGTGGAGAAGGAACTTATTTCATAGAGAAGTCAATTTACTTAAATAATTGATTGTTGTAATTAATAGGTATCCATTAAAGGCTGGGGTGGAGGATAGTTGGAGATGGAGCAGATCCGAGGATGAAAGATATTCAACAAAAGGAGCATACAAATGACTATTGAGACAGAAGCTAACCAATCAAGACGTAGAGAAGAAAAAGTTCAAGGCGGTGTGGAACAAGTGGGTACCTAATAAAGTGCGATTTCATGCTTGGCTGGTTGTTTGGGGAAGGCTTCCAATGATGACAAAGCTTCAAAGTAAAAATAGTCTTCCAAACAATGCAGACTTGAATTGTGTATTTTGCAAACGAGAACAAGAGACGGTAAGACATGCTCTATTTGAATGCGAATTCCCGTATCATATTTGGATGTAGTGTGCGAAATGGTTGGGATTGGAAATAGCTTTACCCTCTGATCCTTCGAGTAGTTTATTATTGTTTGGTAGACTCTTGCACTGAAAAAAGGGTAAATTATCATCGAGGTGCATCTAGGATTGTGTTGTTTGGATTATTTGGGAGTTGTTATTCGTAGGGAGCTTCTCAATTCACATAAGCTCATGGAGGATATCAAAGCATTTGCTTGAAGTTGGATTGTGGTGAAAGAATCGAGATTTAGAGAAATAGGTATTGAAAGGTGGATTTTAGATCCACGAAGCATATTTGTTTAGCAGTTTTTGGTACAGGAAGACTAGTTGGATTATGAGTTATGTTTTCTGCTGGGATGTTTATGATGAATCTGGTGGTGTAAAAATTTTGTAACTACTTTGGGTGTTACTTGTACCCAAATATGAATAAGTTCGTCTTAAAAAAAAATCATGTGAAATATTTTTTAAATGAAAATTAAAATGGAATGTGGGGCATAAAATTTATGCCTTCAACTTCTCTGGAGTTCAGCTGAGAATTACATATCACCAAATTATAGTGGTATTAAGATCACAAAACCTATTAATTTTTTAATACTCCCGATATGTTTTATTTGGATGTGCATCAAAAGCGTGTTTCGGTGTTTATCTCATAAATGACAACAATTACTTTATCTCACTCTTTAGTCTCTATTTTATTCATATGAACCTACAATACTGTTACTTTATCCATTTACTTTATTAAATTTTATCTTAAAACCTATCCCCAAACAATTAAATACAGTTTTGGCGGACAAAGAGCGCAGAAAGTTATCATTTAGGAAAATAAAAGCAATTGCTTATATTTATTTTCCTCTTATAAATTATCTTTTACTATTATTTTGAAAAATATTTTTTACCTTCTATTGACAAGTGATTTATGCATATCCTTCATTGTACGAACACATTATATAAAACGTATCACACAAACTTATATAAAAAAGATTCTAATAGTCCGAAGTTGCATTCGTATTACCTACTTACGGTCTGATCATGTAATATATATGAATTGTAATAGCGAATTAGCTACCTTCTTGATTGCTCTATCTATATATCTCTATTATGAACATACATATTAAAGTTGTTAGTGGCACGACACTGCTTTATAATGAAAATTCGTAATACTGTTTAAAAGTGTATTTGGTGCCAATCGATACACAAGACACCTATACATTTTAAATTGGCTTCAAAAGAATTCAAAATTAGAGTAATTTTCGTTATTGCACATAGTAAAACATCATATCATATGAAATAAAGGTAAACATTTCTGGAAAATTTTGATTCATTTTTAATGGGTCATACTATTCACAAAAAATATAATGGGACTCAAGGTTTTATCTTGTACATTTTTTCAAAGAATTGCGTAACAATTGTTGTAATAAAATTAACTCTATGAAGAATTGTTTATAGTTGTAGAACACAATTTTCCATTAAAAAAAATATAAAGCTATAATTCTTTGAAGAATGTACGAGATAGGGTTCACTGGAAGTTGCATTCATTTTACATGCTCACAGTATATCTCTGATCATGTAATATTTATGAATTGTAATTGCGATTAATTAGTTACCTTCTTTGATTGCTCAATATATATATCTCCATCGTGAACATGCATATTAAAATTGTTACCGACAACTCTACTTTACTTTTAGTGAAAATAATTAAATTATATTGTTAAAAAATAAATTTAAATTGTATAATGCACTGTCGCAAAAGAGGCTCATTTTAAGTGGGGCTTCCAAAGAATTTAACAGTAGGGTACTCATTTTATTACTAGCACTCAACAAATTATCATATAAAATAAAGGCAAACACTTAGTGCAAAATTTTGATTCACCGGAATGGATCATAGGATCCATAAGCATTAGTTCATATAGATAAAAGTATTAGTTCATATATATTGAACAATATTAGTATATATTCAAACATACGCGCGAACTGCTTCTGTGAAAAATATAAAAAATTAAAATTCTGGGAATTAAATTTGGGTCAAAATTAATTGCATCAATTGAAACTAATCGCTATAATTTTATTCCAAAAAGAAGGCGACAAAATAAGGGTAATAGAAATAAAGCGAAAAATCCCGAAATTGATTAAGAAAACTATTCCGTTGGGTTAATCAAAACTCGTTTAAATTAGACCAAAAAACTGATTCTATTATTGTGGCAGGAATAAAGGACGATTTCCATATGGGCCAGCAGGAAACATGGAATTTGCCGTATTAGTACACAGCTCATCACTTGCAATTTACGCTTTGTATAATTTCTGTTCTAAGTAATCATCAATTTTACTAATTTGACCAACCAAATTAATTAATATCATTATGGTGTTAGTTAAGTGCCCGATTTTCATCCCCTGCCGTGCCGTTGCAGCTACTCATGTTTCTTTAATTTTCATTGGTTCTAAATTTACAATTATACCCCAAAAAAATAGGGGAAATTAGTAATATTGATCCTGCATCATTAATTAACCATCGTAAAAAGAAAAAAGAATCATTTCATGAGATATATTGATACAAATTCTACACTTCTCATCATACACAATTTATATAATAATGATCTCCTGAAAAATGCAATAGATTTGATACCTAAATCAATTAAACAATGAAACCACATTTCACTAACCATGCATTTTCTTTAAGTACGTAGCACTTCTTCTTTTGTTCTTCATCTCTCTCAAATCTTAGCTAATGATGCAAAGGGTTCGGACCGGTAGGTACAAGGCGCTTCTCAACACCGTAACGAGGATCGATCTCGCTTCCACGCGGTGGCTCAGGTGGAAGTTTCCGGTGGTGGAGGAACGGCGTGAAGTCGAAATCGGCAGCCAACGCTTTCCTATGGTTGATCAAATTTCGGTGCCCTAATAAAGATGGTGGGTTGTTGATGATTGGTGTGTTCTCGAGGAATTTGAATTTGTATAATCCATGAAAAAATAGTAAGAAGAAAAATAGCCAAAAGAATGGGAGCAAAAGGAGAGGGATTTTCATGTTGATTATGAAATGAAGAATAGTGATGAAGGGGAAGGGTTTGAAGGGGAAGCATGGAGCAATGAAATAGGGAGAAATTAAGGCAAGATTTTTTTAGTAGATTGAGAAATATTACAAGGGCCGAAAGTTTGAGCCTATATAGATCGACCTATATGTACATATAAATATATTCAAAAAGAGGGTTGAATTAGATGGTACGTTCTTGCTTCCATATGAGAGACTTGGGAGCTAGTTTATATTGTAATTTAAGGTTGAGAGAAGGAGAAGAAAAGGGGTTGAAGATAGGTTCAATTTCCTATAAATGTTCCTTAAAAATCAAGGAACAAAAAGGTGGTGTTAACTTATTATGTGGATTTTCAAACCATGGATTATATAATGTTTGATTATGTCGAGTATTAGTTTAGGCTTGACCGACCAAATATTTGGGATTTTGTTTTTGGAATGAGATTTTTCATATATATATATATATATATATATATATATATATATATATATATATATATATATATTGTAGTAAATCAGTGCGTAAATAAAGAGACAACGTTTGTTGACCCAGTTCGTCGGGAACGACTACGTCTGGGAGAGATCCAAGCCAGGAGTTCTACTATTATTCTTGTGTATATGTATTTACAATAATGAATACAAAGGTATATTTATAATACTAAAACCCTAGTCTAATAGATAAAGCTCATTGGGTTTCTTGGTCCATAAGTAATGTCCACATCAAATCTTCTAGATTTGGAATAATAAATCTTCTAGATTTACAACACTCCCCCTTGGACATTACGACATAATATAAATGTCTTGTCATGAAAACTCAACGTGCTAGGGATCGGCCAAATAATAAGTAGGGAGGAATGTCATCGGTCTTCTAGATCTAAATCTTCTAGATTTATTTCGGGGTTACCGCTCCCCCTGAAGACAACAACACTTTAAGTCTTTGCATCCCAATGCCACGAACGTACTTTTCAAAAGTAGACGTAGGTAAGGATTTAGTAAACATATCTGCTAGATTGTTACTAGATTGCACCTTTTGAATGGTAATCACGCCACTCTTCTGGAGTTCGTATGGGTAGAAAAACTTAGGTGAAATATGTTTTGTCAGGTTTCCCTTGACGTACCCATTACTCATTTGTGTGATGCAAGCAGCGTTGTCTTCAAATATAACGGTGGGAGATGTATCGCCTTTGGCGATACCACACGAGTCACTAATGTGTTTTACCAAGGACCTTAACCAAACACATTCTCGTGCGGCTTTAAATAAAGTTATTATCTCTGAGTGGTTTGAAGACGTGGTAACCATGAATTGTTTAACCGATCTCCATGAGATCGCGGTTCCACCACAGAGAAAAACATAACCAGTCTGGGATATGGCGTTGTGGGGATCAGACAAATAGTCAGCATCCGCATAACCTACTAAGGCTTTGTCTTGGTTCTTACGGTAGAACAGTCCAAGAGCTTGAGATCCTTGGAGGTACCGTAGAACGTGCTTAACACCATTCCAATGTCTCCTCGTAGGAGAAGCGCTATATCTCGCAAGTAAGTTGACAATAAATGCAATGTCCGGCCGGGTGCAATTTGCGAGATAGAGCAAAGCTCCAACAACGCTAAGATAAGAAACTTCTGGTCCCAAATTTCTTCTGAATCTTCTCTTGGCCTAAATGGGTCCTTATCCACTTCAAGGGATCGGACAACCATCGGGGTGCTAAGTGGATTAGATTTATCCATGTGAAATCTCTCCAATACCTTCTTTACGTAGGTCGACTGATGAATAAGGACTCCTTCTGGGAGGTGCTCGATCTGCAAGCCGAGGCAGTACTTGGTTTTACCCAAGGACTTCATTTCGAATTCAGCTTTCAAGATTGAACTGACTTCTTCAATCTCTTTGCATGTTCCGATTATGTTTAGGTCATCAACATATACGAATATGATGCAAAAACCATCTTGCGATTTCTTCGAGAATACGCATGGGAAAGCTTTATCGAATGTGTATCCCTTCTTCTGAAGGAATTCACTAAGTCGGTTGTACCACATGAGGCCTAATTGCTTTAGGCCATACAACGACTTTTGCAGTTGTATGCTATACATATTGCGGTTTTCACCATCCCTCATCTGAGGAATGTCAAATCCATCTGGGATTTTCATGTAAATATCGGCATCTAGTGATCCGTATAAGTACGCAGTTACTACGTCCATTAATCTCATTTGAAGATTTAACTTAACTGTCAAAGATATCAAGTAGCGGAATGTTATTGAGTCCATGACGGGAGAATAGGTTTGATCAAAATCAATCCCGGGTCTCTGCGAAAACCCTTGTGCTACCAGCCTCGCTTTATACATCTCCACAGTATTGTTCTCATTTTGTTTTCGTACAAATATCCATTTATATCTTACGGGGATAGCGCGTGTGGGTGTACGAACGATAGAGCCAAATACTTGTCTTTTGTTAAGCGAGGCGAGCTCTGCATCAATTGCCTCTTTCCATTTAACCCAATCGGAGCGCTTTCGACACTCAGCGATTGTTTTGGGTTCTGGATCAAGATTATTTATAATGGAAAGGGCGATTAACGCTGCAAATGTGTCGTCGACGACAGTAATATTTCTATTGTATGTTTCTCCCGTATCTGTGAAGTTCACAGAGACTTCGACGTTTATGTCAACCAGACCTTCCTCATTTCCCATTGTATTTGGGTCTGGTCATTCCACGGTCCTAGTGCATGGAATATTTTGTGCACGTGCTTCATCACTAGGACTCTCGTCTCCTAGAGACTTGGAGTTATCTAGACGGATCTCTTCTAGAGATTTTCCATTCGACTGACCAGATTTGCTAGCTTTTCGTTTAGGTGTGTTACTATCTCTTGAGGGTCCCTTACGCTTTTGGCGTGTGGGGGCATGGGTACTCATTTTGCTTGGGACCTCAACCCTTTGGGGAGCATTTACTGCAGGTATATGCGATCTAGTCACACCTCTATGGTCAGTGAACGCGTCTGGCAAGTTATTTGCTAAGTTTTGCAAGTTAATGATCTTCTGAACTTCTAGTTCAGATTGATTAGTGCGCGGATCTATATACTGAAGATTACTTACGTTCCACGTAAGTTCCCGGCATTCATTCAATTTTGAATTCGGATCTCCCCCTAATGCCAGGAAGTAATCTTTATCGAACGTGCAATCAGCGAACCGAGCCGTTAATTGATCCCCGGATAAAGGCTTGAGGTATTTCACGATGGAGGAGAGTTGTATCCGACGTAAATACCGAGTTTTCTTTGTGGGCCCATAGAGGTTCGCTTGGGTATCGTTATAGGTACGTATACCGCACATCCGAAAATATGCAGATGGGAAATGCTAGGTTCTTTCCCACGCACTAACTGTAGGGTGGAATGAGCATTATATGCAGTTGGACGGATTTGAATTAAGTGCGATGCATGTAGGACTGCATGCCCCCAACATGAGGTGGGTAGTTTGGAGTTCATAAGCAATGGTCTCGCGATAAGTTTGATACGTTTTATTAGCGCCTCAGCAAGACTATTTTGGGTATGGACGTAGGGGACCGAATGCTCCACTTTAATTTCCAAGGCCATACAATAATATGTAAAGGCCTTCGAGCTAAACTCAGCTGCATTATCCATGGCCATGCGAATCGATTTAATTGAATAATTCGGGAATTGAGCTCTAAGCTCGATAGCCTTCGCAATGAGCTTCGCAAAAGCTTGATTGCGGGTGGATAGCAAACATGCAAATGTCCACCTAGTGAAGGCATCAATAAGGACCATGAAATAACGAAATGGTCCTGATGCTGGGTGAATCGGTCCGCAAATGTCTCCTTGAATTCGCTCAAGGAAAACCGAAGACTCTAGTCCAACCTTGGTGCGCGACGAGTGCACTATCAACTTACCCTTAGAACATGCATCACAGGAATATTCGTCGACGGGAGGGATTCTATTATTCGAAATATTATGACCGGTTGAATTAGATAGAATCCTACGTATCATTGTTTGTCCCGGATGACCTAACCGCTGATGCCACAAATTAAAGGAATTTGGGTCATGGAATTTCATACTCATCGCTAGATGGAAATTAGACAGACGGATGTAGGAATAGTACAAACCGGAGGAGAAGGAAGGAAGTTTTTCTATAACTTGCTTACGGCTACCTCGAGTACTAGTCATCAAAAGGTATTCGTTATCGTTCTCAGTTTTAGTTTCAATTTGATACTCGTTCATCCTAATATCTCTAAAACTGAGTAGGGTACGCTTAGATTGCGGAAACAACAAAGCATTATCAATTATTAATTAGGTACCCATGGGGAGGACAATGGAAGCTCTTCCATAGCCCACTATCAACGAACTATCATTAGCAATTGTCGTTATACTCACCTTACGTTCTATCAAGTTATGAAAATACTTCATATCCTTTAGGATCGTATGTGTGGTGGCGCTATCTACTAGACATAAATCACTATGGGCGTCCATCATGCAAGAGGAAATAGTCCAAACCTAATAGCTGATTTGTTTACAAGCCATAAATGAGAACAACAATATCCAAAATAAACACATGGACAACTATTAATGTAAACATATCAAATCTAATAAATTCATTCATAAATAAAATATGCGAAAGAAGGATCCAAAACATAATGAGAAATTATTTTATTCAGAAAATAAAATACTAGGAATAACTAAATACGTAAATCTACTCGTCATCTCCAAAATCCTTAAGCTCAATACCCGTATGATCTACGTTGTCTAGGCCAGAGTCTGCTTCGGGCAGACTGGCATGGTGAGATTCAACTCTAGGAGCCTTCCCTTTATCGTACTTCTGCTGCTTTTGATAAGCCTCGACCAAATGTTTGGGATTGCGACACGTGCGAGACCAATGGCCCTTGCATCTGCATCTGTAGCAGGACTGTTCAACCTTATCTTGATTATCAGATTTTCTGGTAGCGGAGTTCGTGTTAGATGCAGCCTTCCCACGAACCTGAGCTTGATTGTCATTCAAGGCACCTGAACCACCGGATTTATTACGACCTCGACCTTGGCTACGAGTTCGTTTACTTCCTCTCCCCCTTCCACGCTTGCGACCTCTTGTATCACTTTGAGCTACAGCATGTGCTTCGGGCACCACTTTCGAGCCAACCAGCCTCGCATTATGATTCTGCATAAGGAGCTGGTTGTGCTTTTCCGCTACTAGAAGTGCAGAAATTAGCTCAGAGTGTATAGTGTAGTTCTTAGCCCTATACTGCTGCTTGAGTACAAGGTTGCTTGCGTGGAAAGTCAACAAAGTCTTCTGGATTAAGTCGTCCTCCGTTACAGTTTTCTTACATAACTTTAACTGAGATACAATACGATGTAGGGTTGAGTTGTACTCCGTAACGGACTTAAAGTCTTGGAAACGGAGGTTCAACCAATCGTATTGTGCTTGAGGGAGGAGTATGTCATTTTGTTGTTGGAAACGGTCCTTCAGGGACTTCCACAACGTTCCGGGGTCTCTCTCAGTGAGATACTCATTTTTCAGGTCCTGATTGAGATGATGCCTAAGGAAAATCAAAGCTTTCGCCTTCTGGGCGTCAGTTGATTTTGGATCATCGACAATCGTGCCGCTAAAGTTATTTGAGGCTAGATGTATTTCAACATCTAGCGCCCATGTCAGGTAGTTACTACCATCAAGAGTAAGCTCAACAAATTCTCTTTTGGTAATATCAGACATAATTCACTACAATTAAAGTGACATGGGTAAGAGGATTGACCAAATTCATAGACAACGGAGAGACAATAATTTATTTAGTTATTCTAAGGCACATAGATGCACGTACTGGGCGCCGTCTACCCAAGACATAAATTTACGGTCCGTCAAGTACCGGGCGTCGCCTACCCGGGCATAAAAGCGGATTATAAAGAAAATAAACTATGTGCAAAAAATAATGCACGTAGGATAATTAAAATCACGTAAACATGCAAAAATAAATAAGGGAGATAATCACATGAAAATAATTTGCAGAAAATATACGATTTAATAGACAGAGGAAATAATCATAAGGATAATTATTTCATGTATATTAACACAATTTAACGAAATATTTTCAGGATTAAAAATAAATTTTGTGATACCATAAAACGAAACCGAAGTTAGGTTAGGATTTCACAAAATTCAGGGGGGAACAGCGCTACATGTGACATAGCGGAAGGAGAGAAGCGCCGCCTCGACGCTGTTCACGGAGGCGAGTGGAGGCGGCGGGCCACGAAGGGAGCTACGCCGGCAGGCGGCACATGGAGGATCGCTATGGCGCGTGCGGCGGTGCGGGCCCACGTTGTGCGCGGTGGCTACTGGCCACGAAGTGCGCTCGTGGTGGCAACGCAGCAGCGCAATGGGGTCGTGGTCGCACGGCGGCGCATGGCAGGAGGCGTGGCGGCAACGCATCGGCGCAACGGGGTCGTGGTTGCGCGGCGGTGCTCGACAGGAGGTGGGACGGCGACGCAGCGGTGCATTGGGGCCGTGGTCGCGCGGCGACGCAGCAGCGCACTGGGCCGTGCTCGCGCGGCGCGCTCGACAGGAGGCACGACGGCGACGCAACAGCACACCGGGGCCGCGATCGCGTGGGGGCGCTCGGCAGGAGGCGCGCCGGCGATGCAGCGGCGCACAGGGGGCCATGGACGCGCGCGCGACGGCGCTGGGGTGGCGGCGGTGGCCTTGCGGCCTAGGGCGGCAGTCGTTGCTCCGTTTAATCGTTTAATCTCGATCCAAAAATAAATTAATTTTAATTCAACGAACAAGCATAATCCAATTAATTGCAAATATAAGTATAAATCGAATTAGCAATATTATGGCATATAAATCATGCAATACAAGGATCAAATAATTTGGTACGGGAATTAATTCATATAATCTATAGAAAATTTAATTCTAGGGCATACCGTTTAATCTCGGGCAGAGTCTCGTGCTGATAACGTGTTGTAAATCAGTGCATAAATAAAGAGACAACGTTTGTTGACCCAGTTCGTCGGGAACGACTACGTCTGGGGGCGATCCAAGCCAGGAGTTCCACTATTATTCTTGTATATATGTATTTACAATAATGAATACAAAAGTATATTTATAATACTAAAACCTCATTCTAGTAGATAAAGCCCATTGAGTTTCTTGGTCCATAAGTAATGTCCACATCAAATATTCTAGATTTGGAATAATAAATCTTCTAGATTTACAACATATATAAATGATAAAATTTAGACGAAACTTGTGTGAGTTGGGTACGAAGTTTACTGTGAACTCACTAATACCTTTTAGCGTAGAAAGTAATACATATTAACATATGAAATATTACATTTTAGTAATTTTGAGATGGAAAAACTCTTAAAATCAAATATTTTTTAAACTGTGATATTTTATATGTTAAAATATATGAGTAACAGTGTGAAATTTGTTGTAATTGAGTGCGTAAATTAAATAGACAGCGTTTGTTTACCCAGTTCGTCCGAAAGGACTACGTCTGGGGGCGATCCAAGCCAGAAGTTCCACTAATGTTGTTGTGTATGTGAGTACATAATTCATGAATACAATGGGATATATATAATAGTAAAAACCCTAGTCTAATGGGTAAGGCCCAATATGATTCTTGGTCCTCAAGTAATGTCCACACCAAATCTCCTAGATTTGGAATATCAAATCTTCCAGATTTACAACACTCCCCCTTGGACATTACGACATAAATGTCTTGTCATAAAAACTCCACGTGCTAAGGATCGGCCACAATAATAAGTGGGAGGAATGTCATTGATCTTCTAGATCTAAATCTTCCAGATTCATTTCGAGGTTACCGCTCCCCCTGAAGACAACAACACTTTAAGTCTTTGCATCCCAATACCACGAACGTACTTTTCAAAAGTAGACGTAGGTAAGGATTTAGTAAACAAATCTGCAAGATTGTTACTAGATTGCACCTTTTGAATGGTAATCACGCCACTCTTCTGGAGTTCGTATGGGTAGAAAAACTTAGGTGAAATATGTTTCGTCAAGTTTCCCTTGACTTACCATTACTCATTTGTGCGATGCAAGCAGCGTTGTCTTCAAATATAATGGTGGGAGATGTATCGCCCTTGGCGATACCACACGAGTCACCAATGTGTTTTACCAAGGACCTTAACCTAACACATTCTCGTGCGGCTTCAAATAAAGCTATGATCTCTGAGTGGTTTGAAGACGTGGTAACCATGGATTGTTTAACCGATCTCCACGAGATTGCGGTTCCACCACAGAGAAAAACATAACCAGTCTTGGATACGGCGTTGTGGGGATCAGACAAATAGCCAGCATCCGCATAACCTACCAAGGTCTTGTCTTGGTTCTTACGATAAAACTGTCCAAGATCTTGAGATCCTTAGAGGTATCGTAGAACATGCTTAACACCATTCCAATGTCTCCTCGTAGGAGAAGCGCTATATCTCGCAAGCAAGTTTACTGCAAATGCAATGTCCGGCCGGGTACAATTTGTAAGATAGAGCAAAGCTCCAACAGCGCTAAGATAAGGAACTTCTGGTCCCAGAATTTCTTCTGAATCTTCTCTTGGCCTAAATGGATCCTTATCCACTTCGAGGGATCGGACAACCATTGGGGTGCTAAGTGGATGAGATTTATCCATGTTAAATCTATCCAATACCTTCTTCACGTAGGTCGACTGATGAACAAGGACTCCTTCTGGGAGGTGCTCGATATGCAAGCCGAGGCAGTACTTGGTTTTACCCAAGGACTTCATTTCGAATTCAGCTCTCAAGATTGAACTGGCTTCTTCAATCTCTTTGCATGTTCCGATTATGTTCAGGTCATCAACATATACGGATATGATGCAAAAACCGTCTTGCGATTTCTTCGAGAATACGCACGGGAAAGCTTTATCGAACGTGTATCCCTTCTTCTGAAGGAATTCACTAAGTCGGTTGTACCACATAAGGCCCGATTGCTTCAGGCCATACAACGACTTACGCAGATGTATGCTATACATACTGCGATTTTCTCCATCCCTTAACTGAGGAATGTTTAATCCATCTGAGATTTTCATATAAATGTCGGCATCGAGTGATCCGTATAAGTACGCGGTTACTACGTCCATTAATCTCATTTGGAGATTCAACTTAACTGCCAAAGATATCAAATAGCGGAACGTTATTGAGTCCATGACGGGAGAATAGGTTTGATCGAAATCAATCCCGGGTCTCTGCGAAAACCCTTGCGCTACCAGCCTCGCTTTGTACCTCTCCACAGTATTGTTCTCATTTCGTTTTCGTACAAATACCCATTTATATCCTACAGGGATAGCGCGCGCGGGTGTATGAACGATTGAGCCAAATACTTGTCTTTTGTTAAGCGAGGCGAGCTCCGCATCAATTGCCTCTTTCCATTTAACCCAATCGTGGCGCTTCCGGCACTCTGTGATTGTTTTGGGTTCAGGATCTAGATCATTAATAATGGAAAGAGCTATTGTCGCTGCAAATGTATCGTCGACGACAATAATATTTCTATTATATGTTTCTCCCATATCTGTAAAGTTCACAGAGACCTCGACGTTTACGTCAACCAGACCTTCCTCATTTCCCATTGTATCTGGGTCTGGTCGTTCCACGGTCCTAGTGCATGGAATGTTTTGTGCACGTGCTTCATCACTAGGACTCTCGTCTTCTTGAGACTTGGGATTATCTAGACGGATCTCTTCTAGAGATTTTCCATTCGACTGACCAGATTTGATAGCCTTTCGTTTAGGTGTGTTACTATCTCTTGAGGATCCCTTACGCTTTTGGCGTGTGGGGACATGAGTACTCATTTTACTTGGGACCTCAACCCTTTGGGGAGCATTTACTGCAGGTATATGCGATCTAGTCACACCTCTATGGTCAGTGAACGCGTCTGGCAGGTTATTTGCTAAGTTCTACAGGTTAATGATCTTCTGAACTTCTAGTTCAGATTGGTTAGTGCGTGGATCTAGATACTGAAGATTACTTACGTTCCACGTAAGTTCCCGGCATTCATTCAATTTTGAATTCGGATCTCCCCCTAATGCCAGGAAGTAATCTTCATCGAACATGCAATCAGCGAACCGGGCCGAGTCGTATCCAATGTAAATACCGAGTTTTCTTTGTGGGCCCATAGAGGTTCGCTTGGGTATCGTAATCGGTACGTATACCGCACATCCGAAAATACGCAGATGGGAAATGCTAGGTTCTTTCCCACGCACTAATTGAAGGGGGGAATGATCATGATATGCAGTTGAACGGATTTGGATTAGTTGTGATGCATGAAGGACTGCATACCCCCAGCATGATGTGGGTAGTTTAGAGTTCATGAGCAATGGTCTCGCGATAAATTTGATACGTTTTATTAGCGCCTCAGCAAGACCATTTTGGGTATGGACGTAGGGGACCGAATGCTCCACTTTAATTCCCAGGGCCATACAGTAATCTGTAAAGGCATTCGAGCTAAACTCGGCTGCGTTATCCATGCGAATCGATTTAATTGGATAATCTGGGAATTAAGCTCTAAGCTCGATAACCTTCGCAATGAGCTTCGCAAAAGCTTGATTACGGGTGGACAGCAAACATGCAAATGTCCACCTAGTGGAGGCATCAATAAGGACCATGAAATAACGAAATGGTCCTGATGCTGGGTGAATCCGTCCGCAAATGTCTCCTTGAATTCGCTCTAGGAAAACCGGAGACTCTAGTCCAACCTTAGTGCGCGACGGGCGCACTATCAACTTACCCTTTGAACATGCATCACAGAAATATTCATCGACGGGAGGGATTCTATTATTCGTAATATTATGACCAGTTGAATTAGATAGAATCCTACGTATCATTGTTTGTCCCGGATGACCTAACCGCTGATGCCATAATTTAAAAGAATTTGGGTCATGGAATTTCATACTCATCGCTAGATGGGAACTAGACGGCCGGATGTAGGTATAGTACAAACCGGAGGAGAAGGATGGAAGCTTTTCTATAACTTGCTTACGGCTACCTCGAGTATAAGTCATCAAAAGGTATTCGTTATCGCTTTCAGTTTTAGTTTCAATATGATAACCGTTATTTTTAATGTCTCTAAAACTGAGTAGGGTACGCTTAGATTGCGGAAACAATAAAGCATTTTCAATTATTAATTCGGTACCCATGGGGAGGACAATGAAAGCTCTTCCAGAGCCCACTATCAATGTACTGTCATTCGCAATTGTACTTATACTCCACAATGATGAAAATACTTCCTATCCTTTAGGATCATATGTGTGGTGGCGCTATATACCAGATATAAATCGCTATGGGCGTCCATCATGCAAGAGGAAATGGTCCAAACCTAATAGCTGATTTGTTTACAAGCCATAAATCAAAACAGCAATATCCGAATAAACTCATGGACAGCTATTACGGTAAACACATCAAAGCTAATTTATTCATAAATAAAATATCCGAAAGAAAGGATCCAAAACATAATAAGTAATTATTTTATTCAGAAAACAAACTACTAGGAATAATCAAATACGCGAATCTACTTGTTTATCCTAAAATTTGAGTTACGGGATCAAGAGGTCATCGTTGTCTGGGTCAAAATCTGCTTCGGGCAGGTTGTCATCCATAGGTTCATCAACTGGAGCCTTCCCTTTGTCGTCCTTTTGCATCATTAAATAAGCCTCAACCAGGTGTTTGGGAGTACGATACGTGCGCGACCAATGGCCTTTACACCCGCATCTGAAGCAGGACTGCTTAATCATTCTTTGAGAGCTGGGTTTCTCAGGAGCGTTAAATCGGGTCTTGTGACCACCGGGTGAACTACGGCCTTGGTCGTTAGTTCGGGATTTCTTACTCGCTCTCCCTCTTCCACGATTGCGACGACCAGATGTGGGCTTATGCCTGTATCGCTGCAGGCGTACAGGGTCGCTAGCGTGAAACATTGATACAGAATCCTGGATCAGGTTGGTCACAACATGCTGCAATGCAGAGCTGTACTTCGTTATGGACTTCAGGTCCTCATAACGGACGTTCAACCTTTCATGTTGTGATGGGGGTAGGAGTGAAAAATCATATCGTTGGAAACGTTCCTTCAGGGTTTTCCACAATATCTCGGGGTCCTTTACTGTGACATATTGGAATTTTAGACCTTCATTCATGTGGTTCCTCAGAAAAATCAATACCTTCGCCTTCTGGGCGTCAGTAGATTTTGAACCTTCCATGATGGTTTCGCTTAACCCATTTGATGCTAGATAATACTCTATATCTAGCACCCATGTCGGGTAATTGCTACCGTCGAGAGCAAGCTCATCGAACTCTTTCATAGTGATATCAGACATTATTCACTACAAGAGAAGCGACATGGTGAGGGGGATGAACAAGACGCATAGACAATGAGGGAAAAAATAAGGATTCATTTAATTATTCTAAGGCACATAGATGCACATACTGGGCGTCGTCTACCCAAGGCATAAAATTACGGTCCGACAAATATCGGGCGCCGCCTACCCGGGCATGAAGAGCGGACTATAAACTATGAGCGCAGTGTTAATGCACGTAGGATAATAAAATCACTTAAGCATGCAATAACAATAAAATAACGATAATCGCATGAAAATAATTTACAGAAAATATACGGTTTAATAGACTGAGAAAATAATCATTAGAATAATTATTTCATGTATATTAACACAATTTAACAAAATATTTTCAGGATTTTGTAATATAAATTTTGTGACACAAAGACCGTAGTAAAATCGGGATTATCACAAAATTCACAAGGTATAATCGCAACATGTGTCTAAAAGTGCACGTACAATTATGCAGGGAACACACGGCGAGGGGGGAGCATCGAAAAACAAAAGGAAAAATGAAAAAAATAAAAATTGAGAAATCGGGGCTGATCGCGCTTAGGGGACGCGACCAGCCCGGAAGATCGCGCTTCCCATGCGCGACTTCCTGCCTCCGATCGCGTCTGCCAGGCGCGATCGAGGCCGATCTCTGGGCTTCTTCCTCGGCGCGATTTCAGCCGCGATAAGATGAGCGCCGCCTCAACGCGACCCCCGGAGGCGCGCGGAGGTGGCTGGGTGAGGAGGCGCCGGCGACCGCTCCGTCGGGGGAAGCCACCTGCGTCACGGCGGCATAAGGCCGCGTCACGCGCGGTGGCTTCCAGCCACGGCGGCGACACATCGCGCAGGTGAGAAGGCGGAGACGGGGGGCTGCGCTAGCACGACAGAGGCGGCGCACGGGTTCGGGCCTCGTGGCGGGGCCGCGCCAAGTGCTGCAGCGGCGCACAAAGGGGACGGCGGTGGAGCGACGGCCACGTCAAGTGGTGGCGGCGGGGCGCTGCTACGGGCGGCGCTTCGGGGCCGTTTCGGGCAGCGCGACGTCGTGCGTCTCACGGCGTCAGTTTTTCGATCTCGATCCGTAAACGAATTTGATACAAGAACACATATAATTCAAGCAAGAACAAAAATTGTAATCAAATATGATAATTAAATTCATGCATATAGATCATGCAAAACGTGGATTGAATCATTCAAATACGTGAATTAATTCATGAGATTTAAAGGGGAATAATTCTGAGGCGTACCGTTTTATCTCGGGCAGAGACTCGTGCTGATAACGTGTTGTAATTGAGTGCGTAAATTAAATAGACAGCGTTTGTTTACCCAGTTCGTCCGGAAGGACTACGTCTGGGGGCGATCCAAGCCAGGAGTTCCACTAATGTTGTTGTGTATGTGAGTACATAATTCATGAATACAATGAGATATATATAATAGTAAAAACCCTAGTCTAATGGGTAAGACCCAATATGATTCTTGGTCCTCAAGTAATGTCCACACCAAATCTCCTAGATTTGGAATATCAAATCTTCCAAATTTACAACAAAATTGACTCACATGAATTTCAAAACACATCTCATTTAATTAACCTTGCCACATCATATATTTGAATTTAAAAGAAATTACTGACATATGAGGTAGAGATTATATACATAATTCTAATAGAAGAAAAACCCCAAGCTAAGATTTCCGGCCTTGAATAATTTCTTTTATACTCGTATCCGAATTAAGGATATAACACTCACTAATAGGGGTGACCATTTTAAGGCAGAATAAAACTATCTATGGATACAGTTTATTCATCTCATAATATTTTTTTATAGCAGTCCATCAAAAAAATTGATCGAAAATTGGGAATGAGATTTGCGAAAGTGATTGCAACCATAATGCTCTACTTCCATGAAGCCACCTCAATCGCCGGACACTTCTTACCAAAATCCATGGCTGACGTTGGTAGCAGTGATGGATCAAGAATTTTACATTTGGGGTATGGAAGATAATTAAAGTAGTGAAAGAACAACTCATAACATATCTATCTATCTACCTTTCTATATGTATACAAAATTATTTGAATTTAATGTAAATTGTCATTTTGGCAATAATTGAATTTTCCCTTCAAAATTATTGTCAAATAAAAAATGATATTTAGAATTTATTTTTGATAAATTATGAAAAGTAATATACAAATATAATATTTAATGTAAATTGATAATACAAGATTCATGAATCAAGTCATAAATTCAAATAGAAAGAAATAAATATATTTTGATAAGATATTTGGAATTTATGATAAATATTCAAAAAAATATTACGTACCTTTGTAGATTTTATATATATCACTAAAATAAAAAAGCAGTTAGCAACTGACTTAGTGACCAATTTTTTTTTATCACAAATTAGAATTTGTGATCGATAAATGACAGTCGCTAAAACGCGGGTAGCTAATATTAACGACCACTTTTTTTTTCTCGGTCGCGATCAACGACCGCCTAGACGGTGCTAATATTTAAGGATCGCCTCCGATCGGTCACTGATCTGGCTGGGTATGAACCGGTTGGGTCGTGGATTTTGCAACCGCCTGAGCTGGCGGTTGCTACCCTTATTTCTAATAAAAATAATTATTTAAATTAAAATTTACGATTAGAGATCGCCGAAATGATCGATATTCCGGGGATCGCTAATCGTCGAATCTGCGAAAAAAATATGGCTCAGTGGTTCGCGCCCTGCCCGGACCCACTGAGTCACCGACCCATTAGCTTATATTTGGCGAGTCATATTGTATATAAACCTTTGTAAGGCTTGTAGAAATAATTGAGCATATATTCGCCCTAGGGGAATCGAACCACCGACCTCTGGGTTACCCGAAGGAGGTGTGAACCACTTGGACACTTGCATTTATTGTTCATTTTTATGCATTTAATTGTATATAACTTCAAATTGAATCCCTTTTTTTAATTTTAAATTCATTAACTTAATTCCTTTTTGTTTCTAATTCATATATATATATATATATTTACTAACTTTTTTTATTTTGTAAATTTAATATTTTAAACTAATATAAATAATTAATTTATTCGTTTTTTATGCATTTAATTGTATAGAACTTCAAATTGAGTCTTTTTTTTTTTTTTAAATTCATCAAATTAATTCTTTTTTGTTTCTAATTCATTTATATATATATATATGTATATGTATATATATATTTACTAACTTGTTTTTATTTTGTAAATTTAATATTTTAGACTAATATAAATTATTCATTTATTCATTTTTTTTATGCATTTAATTGTATAGAACTCTAAATTGAGTCTCATTTTTTTTAATTCGTCAAATTAAATCCTTTTTTTTTGTTTCTAGTTCATTTATATAGATATTTTCACATATCAATATTTATACAATATATGTAAATCTATATTGATTCATAAAAATTAATTATAAAATCATAATAAAAACATAAATTAAAAAATCTGAAATATTCAATAAAAAAATATAAAATATTTTAAAAAATACAAATTAAATAAATTGTTTAATCTCTCTCTCTCTCTCTCTCTCTCTCTCCCCCCCCCCCCCCCCCCCCCGCGATCCTCTTAATGAATCACTATTTCAGTGATCCACCAGAGCATCACAGATGGAATGCCCGTCTGGCGCTCGGCCCAACTCCACCTGCTCCTTCCGCTTCTTCAGCCTGTAGATAATGTTTTTGTACCGCTCCTGCGCTTTTCCGCAGAACAAGCCGTACATAACACTATCGTGGGCGGGATCCCAGACGCACCGCCTCTGCAATTAAATTAAAAATCAAATATTAACAAATAAATTCAAAATTAAAAATTAAAATAATAATAAATAAATTTTTTATACCTTGAACTAGAGATGTTAAACGGGCTAGCCCTAATCCTACAGGATCGGCCCTAACGGGCTTCGGGCTAAACAGGTTAAGGCCTTATCCGGTTCACTCTTAACGGACCTCTAATAATTAAGACCTAACCCTAACCCTAGCGGGCCTCGGGCTAAACGGGCCACAAACGGGTTATGTCGAAAAAAATAAAATTCAATACAAAATTTAAAATAGTGGCAATAAAATGTTAATGAATTTAAATATTGTTCATAAATTTATTAAAATTACATAAACAATAATTCAACGTAATTATAAAAATTTAAACATCAATACTTAAAAAATATAAAACACCAACACGTAATAGTTCAAACATTAATATGTAATTCATAAACTGATAAATGTCTTCACTCTTCAGCATTCGATCCTACCTTAGACAAATGTGAGTATATTAATACTTTAATAGTAATAATTAATACACTTATTATATAATATAAATAATTTTAAAAAAAAATATATATGTATATAACCGGGCTGACGGGCTGGCCTGTTTAGCCCGCAGGCTAATAGGATCGGGCCAAAAAGGCCCGGATGTAAACGGGCCTCTTAAACCATGGCCCTAACCCTACATTTTTAGGGGTAAACGGGTCGGCCCGTTTAGCCCGGCCCGAATTATCATCTCTACTTTGAACTCCTCGAAGTACTCCATCCTCTTTCGCTCGGGCACCAGGGTCTACGAGTAGGCATCAAGCTCGAACGAGATCCTCTTAATGGCCTCTGAGAAGCAAAAGCTAGCCTCATAGCCTTGAAGCAGCCCATGACAACAAAATAAAAATTCAAATTAATATGAATAATTAATATTAATATAACTAAAAGTATATAATTCATTAAAAAACATTAAAAAAAATGCGGATTAGAGACCAAAATAGCGACCGATTTTCGGTCACAAAACGGTATTAGCGATTGATTTCTGACCGATAAAAGTCAGTCGCTAAAACGCGGGTAGCTAATATTAGCGACCGCCTTTGGAAGTCGGTCGCCAATCAGCGACCGCCGAGGCCGTGGCTAAAGTTTAGAGACCGATGACCTTCAGTCGCTGATCTGACCGGGTCTGGCCCGGTTGGGTTAGGTTAGCCAGGTGGTTGCTATATATTTTTTTAATAAAACAATTGTTTAATTTGGCATTTTTGATTAACGACCGACATGAAGGCGGTCGCTAATCGTCGAACCTGTGAAAAAAATTATAATAGCTCAGTGGGTTTGAACCCAAGCCCATAACGGTTCGGGCGGTACGCAAATGATTAAGCATGATATTATTATATTTTGTTGCCCGATTTGCCCGTGTTTTGAGTGAATTTGGTGAGTATTTAGAGTCAATTGAGTATTATTTTTATAAACTAATGAATTTACATATTTGATGGCCGTAGATGAATAGAGGGTGAAAAATGGAGTTTGTAGGACTTTGAATCGATTCAAATTGACTTCCGGATGAGAAGATATGAAGAAAATACTAAAAGTATTAGTTCGGGCGAAGAAAAGTGCTAATTGGCTAAAAAAAGGGAAGAGCTCGAGCGCTAGAGCGCCTAGCGCTCGAGTGAGATGGAGTCGAGCGCGGGACGTGTTCTGTTGATGAGAGGCGCACGGCTGTTACTAGGTCGAGCGCTAGGCGCACGACTAGTGCAGGTCGAGCGCCAAATGTGTGCTGTATAACGAGAGCGCACGAGCTAATGAAGGTCGAGCGCTTAGCGCACGACCAATACCCCAGGTCGTGTGTTATCGGGAATTTCAGGTCCAAATTGATCCCAAACCTATAAATACCCCTTCCAAGCATATTTTGAGAGACTTTTGACCACCACTTGATACCAATTGATACTTTACCATATTTGGAGATAGAAGAAGAGCTTGGGAAGGAAGATAGGGAGATTTGGCAAGAATTTCAACGTGTAATCGAGGTTTTGAGAGTACGAATATATAGTTTATTGTTTTATTCTTCTTTCTTAGATTCTTGAGACTTCTAAACCTACTTTTCCAGATTTCTATAAATTTAATTTTGAGACTTGATTTAATTTCTTTCATAATTAGTTTATGCTCTTGAGTTTCTTGACTCTTTTAAATATGTTGATGATTGTTTATCTTGTTATTGCTTCTGTTCATCAAACACCCATGCTAGGCTAGAACCCTTGCATGCTTAGGATAGGATGAACTCGTAGAAGTAGGACGTTGGTACGTAAATAGGATAATTCGTGATGTTTAGTTTTGAGTCTCTTAGTTATTGAATTCTTCTAATAAATTCTGGAATAATCTTGAAATTGAGTACGGAAATTGTTAGAGAGAAGACGAACACATCACTCTTTAATAACGAATAAGCTTAAGGAAAGGGTTTTAGAAGGGGTTTATCATCTACCGGTTTATCTAGGGAGGATGACCGCATCACCTTAGTTAAATTAGGGTCTCAATAATTAAGCACAATCCATATAACTTGATTAGTGGATTTGTGAAGTAGGTTGATAGAACGAAGTATTAAGGTTAATTCTTGAGCTTTTAGTCTTTCAATCTTGTGCTAGATTAGGGAAGTTGATTGCCTAGTTTTAGTATACTTAGGATTATTACTTGCACATCACGATTATTATTGTTATTGTACCAACTCCGTTAGTATACGTAGGAATTCCTATCCCGAGCATCATTATCCCTTATTTGCATTAGAACTTAAGTTATTTATTCAGTTTAAATTAATTATTAGCATAGAAGTAGAATATAGAGTAGTATAATATAATTCTTAAACCCATAACATACATTCATATTAGCTATGAGACATCAGCCTGTGAAGGGATTCCCTGCCCTGAGGCAAAGGAGGATAATGTGGAGGCACCAAAGAAGACTCCTAGTTCTGAGGGTATTTTACCCAAAGTTCGAGATGGCTCAGCTATACCTGAGCACGCGGCTGTGACCACTCAACAACTGCCTTCAGTGCACCCTGAAGAGGGGACTGATGCTGCAGGGGCTGACAAGGGAAAGCAGCCAATGATGGAGGAGGAAGAGGCTGCTGATAAAGTGGTCATCACTGACATCCGGAGAGGCAACTTTACCAGTATCATCAAGGTAAAGCAAGAAAAGACTACAGAGAACTTGGCTGAGCTAAGGGAAGAGATCCAGAGGATCAGGGATGAAAAGGAAAAAACAGCAAGGGCTCTCCGCAGGCATATCCGGTGGACCAAGTCAGCCTACAACATTCTCACCAACAAAGAACTTCTTGCACTGAAAAAGACCATGGTTGACACTGCTAAGTCAGTGAGGCTGGAGAGGAGGAAAATGAAGAAGCAGTTCAAGTAGACGCTGACCCTACTCGAAGAGAAACATGAGCAAAGAATGACTAAGGCAGTGGAGCTCCTGGAAAGTCAGGCTGGAGAGCTTTTCACTCAGGCCCTAAATGACTCAGTGGCCAAGCTGGCACTGGAGTCAGGGAAGATTGCTCAAATCTCTGAGAGTGTCACTCAGGGTTTGGCCAAGGCAGCTCAGGAGTCTGCTCGATTTGTCTCAGAATCAACCGGATCAGCGAAGAAATTGGGAAGGTGGAAGCCAGAATCACACAGACTGAGGAGAAACTCCACAACAATATGGAGATTTTTGGTAAGAAGGTGGAGGCGACCATAGCCAGTGATTCGTTCGTTGGATCTGGGATTGCAAATAGAGTTGACATGTTGAAGGAAGGTGTGCTGGAGGTTCAGTCCTTAGCATCTTTCATAGTCAACAACGGGCAGGAGGTCCTCACGGAGGCTCTGTCTGCGGCCAAGGATGATGCCAAAAGGGGGAAGAAAAGATCCCGCCCTGAGGCATTTGAGGCTCAGTCTACTCCAAGGAAGTCAGCAAGGTTGGCTGCAGTGGCAAAGGCTAATGGCCCTTCAGAAGAACAAGTTCAAGCTCAACTTCCATCTATCCCTGAAGGAAGCTCAGAGCGCTCACCTCTTAGCACAAGGAAGAATCCGATCTCCTTAGACACCAATGAAGTGGCGTCCTTGTGTGAAGAAGCTTGGGGTCTACCCCATGAGAAGAGTGAGGCTTAGCGCAGGACAGAAATAGCTGAAAAAGAGAAAATGCACATCCTTGAGAAGAAGGTTGAAAAACTTTCAGATATTACTGAACTTCAACAAAGGGAGCTGGATGATGGGATTCTGAGCATGCTGAGGAGAAAGAAGGCGAAGCCTGAGCCAAGGAAGTACAGAAAGAGGCAAACAGCAAGGAAATCAACAATCCTTTAAGTCAGAAAGCCGGAGGTGACACTGACGAAAGCTCTTGTTGATGAGTTCATCTCAGAAGCATTAAAAGAGTTTTGGGTTGATGCAAGGGATGAGTTCGTTAGACTCTGGTACGTTGTGAAGAAATAGGGCGACACTTAAGACATCAATGCCCACTTCACTGACTACATGATGGACAATCACCCTGAACTCATTCAGAAGATCTTGGAGGAAGCTGATGCAACCAATGTCCAAGTGAAGGCTCCCGAGTTCATTGCTCGACCACCACCTCTAGTCCCCGGAACAAGCAAGCATGATACAAAGGCGATTATGACTGAAGTGTTGAATATAGCCAAGGCTGAAGGATATGTGAACCAACCTAAGAGAGTAGATGAGTTGAAGGTCAGAGTCTATGCTGGTTATGGACTCGAGCCTGAAATGAGATTAGTATAGATGTTCACAACCTCTTGTAATAGATTAAGTCATTGTACTCATTCTCATATTATCAATGAAATCTATTACTTTGCCCACAGACAAAAACTCATTGTCTTTTTGGCGGTTATTTAAATTATGTACTTTATCAAGAATTGCTCTAACACTGACTTATCTTATAGATAAGACTTTGTTTTTCCTCTAAGTGTTTTGAGGATCTTTTCAGTGTTTTGGCATCATCAAAAAGGGGAAAATTGTTGGGACAATGTCAGTTTTAATTTGATCTCAAATCCCCTGAAAAGATGTTTTGTGTTAGTAGTAAGACTAGTCTTGGTTAGATTAGCACTTAGTTATTTTACAATTCACAGGAACTCAATGAGAGGAGTACTCATTGATGACAATCAAGACTGAAGCCTGAAGATGCAGAGCACCATCCTGGACTTACGACAGTCTCTCTAAGCTGGCTGAGTAAGTGTCAGTAATGAAGAGTATGACCCTGAGGTCATTACTAACTCAGTCTTGAAGGGAACATGATGATACTGAGTAATGGGAAAAGGCTTGGAGTAGGGCCAAGCAATGCAAAAGGAATTTCAGGGTCAGGACAAGACCGTTGTGCTTCAGACAAAAAGAACTGAATAAGACAAGCCTGAAGCCCAGGAATGAGTTCTGACATTCTCACCAACCTGATGACGTGGACCAATCCAGGAAGGACACACACGTACGGACCTGACATGAAGACTGAGTTCAGACTGCACTTTTCAACGGGCAAGCATTAAATGGAGCATTAAATACATTACCAAATCCATGCAAGAACGATTGCTACATGGGATATGTATCCGTTGAACAACCCTACGTAGATGACTAGGAGGCTATCTTTTCCAACAGATAGTTTTCAAATCCATCTATAAATATAGAAGGCCTTGAACCCATTCAAGGTTACGGGAAATTTCCAAGCCAGAAACTACTCAAACTCTCAAGCATTCAAAGCACTCAACGTTAGAAAGAAGCACTAGAAAACCTTAAATTTCCCAAGTGTTTCTTAGCAAAGAGAGTTATTATGTACTCCACTGAGCGAACCTAGTTATATCATAAGCTTAGAGTGATTATCCATCCTTAGCATAGCCTTGTCTTGTAAGGATAATCACAATCTTAGTTGGAAACAAAACTTAAACCAAAACCCTTTTGTTAGGTTTGTTGGTTGAAGTCAGTTAGTGAGTTAGGAAGGAGTTTGTAAGGGTCGGTGAGTTAGCTGATCTGGGTGCACCTTGGCACGTTAAAAATAAGCTAATCCTTAGTGGATTATCCTGTTCAATCAGGACCGTGGACGTAGGAGCTTAAGTCTCTGAACCACGTTAAACTCCTTGTGTTTTTTACTGCTTTGATATTATTCTTATTGCTTATTCATTAAGTCAATCATTGCATCAGTTTTATCAGGTTTGAATCAATCAGTCTGATCATTAACTTGAACACTGCCCTACTAATCACTACTTCAGAATTAAGTAATCAAGTTTTCAGAAAGCAAACATTAACAAGACTATAAACTTTCAGGGCTCACGCATTTCTGCACTGAACTCAAGTTGATAGTTTACCAACTGACCAGCACTCAGTGCAGTTAGTAGGTGTGTTATCAACCCTGAGTTCTTTACCACTCTGAGCTAAGGGGACTCAGTCAGTTTAAAAAAAAATTGTATACGTGTATTCCCCCCCATACACGTATCCCTCAATCTTGTACCGGGACCAACACCAACTATATTGGAGTGCAACTCTTGAGCCAATCTCCCCCAACATAAGATCACACCCCTCTGTCTCTAATAGCCTTAGATTATAGTTGAAATCACGACCTTGCATTTTCCACTTAAAAGGTTGCACCTGTTGGTCACTAACCAACCTTTGTCCATGGCTACCTTCACTAGTAGTGGAGTAGCTGCTGTTAATGGACACTTCAGCTTCTTTGCAATACTAGCTTGTATGAAACTTAGAGTACTACCCGAGTCAATGAGAATGTGAAGCCTATGAGTGCCATACTCTCCAAATAGCCTCATAGTAGTGACCCCATTCTCTCTAGTAATGACATTTACTGACATCTGTACCTCATCCATGGGAATGGAATTAGGTACCAATTTTGTACAACCTTCAGGATTTAGTTGGTCACATGTCACCATTTCTTCTTCATCTGCAATAATCATATAAGTTTTTTTTTTTTTTTTTGCACTTGTGACCAAAGGAATAAGGCTCATCACAATTGTAACATAGCCCCTTTGCCCTCCTTGCTGCCATCTCAGTAAGTGTGAGGACCTTGAAAGGAGCCTTGAGTGAGGAAACTTGTGGTTTACCCTGCCCAACTATAGCCATTTTACCCTTCTTCCATGGAAAAGAGTTAGAACTGGATGTGGGGTTTTTTTGAAAAGGGCTTGAACCTCTTAGTCATAGCAGATAGTGTGAATTTCTGTTTCTTTCCAAGTTTGATAGCATTTTGCAATGTAGTAGGCTCAAACAAAGACATGAATGACTGCATATCATCACTTAACCCACTAATGAAACTATCAATGAAATAAGATTCAGAGAACTCTTCTCCTTTAAACAACAACAAACATGCCTTAAGTTCCTCAAATTTATCTACGTAATCATCATATGATCCAGTCTGTTTCAGTTTATTAAACTCAGCAACCACAGAGTGATCCTTCATGTCTTCAAATCTCACAGCAATAATATCAATAAATTGTGCCCAAGTAATGTCAACTTTTTTCTGATTAAAGTTTTGATAACACAAAGCAGCTCTACCATCAAAATGAATGGATGCTAATGTTACCTTTTATGAATCTGTCAGGCCAGGCACTGGCTGGAAGTATCTATAATATTTGAGGATCCAAGACCTAGGTTTAGACCCATCAAACCTAGGGAAATCCACCTTAGGGGTTGGGCTTCGAAAAATAGCTCCATCTGATGACTGCTTAAGCTTTGGGGTGTCCTGGAATTGCTGGATTAGACCCGCACTAGAGGAGCCAATATTAGGGGTTCCCAAAAGGGATTCCCTCTCTGATTGTGATTTTCCTTTGTCGGTATTCAATAACTGCAACTGAAGGGCTGCTAGAGTAGCAGTAACATGATCCAGCCTTCCAAAAATACCGCCCATCTGGTCATCCACCTTCGAGGTAAGAGTATTAACAGCTTCCTTAATCTTTGCCTCTGACGCCTCCCAATTCATAGATTCAGTTTGTAGTAACTGCTCTAATTTCTTTTGTGACTCTTGTAGGTCCTTGAAGCTTGTTCCCTCCGCCATGGCCAAGGAAAGACAACTCTGATACCAATTGTCATGTTTAGATGAATTTGTTAAGGATTTTCAGGGTAAATTGTAGAAGATGATAGATTGAATGAGGGAGAGAGAGAAATAACAGAATAGAGAGAGAAGAAGAATAATTTGGTACGAATTTTATGTTGCTCATTCTACTGCCCAAAACAGGTCTTTGTACCCAACAATGGGGTCCACCCCTTACAAAAGTAATTACCAAGAACTAAGTGTTTCCAAAAGTGAAACACATTTAATTGAAGGACTAAATTGCAATATTAAAAGCTGATAGATAATGGGACAGTTGGATGTCCTTGATTTAATTTATTTCTTCCTCATCAATGTCTTGAGAATGCCACGCATTTCCACTATTTCTTTCAGACCAATATCATATTTATTTTCTTCTTCATCAGTACTCCCTTTTGCATCTTCTGGTCTTCCTTCTCCTTCACTGGAAATTACTAAATTCTTTCCATCTTCCTTCTTACACTTGACCATATCTTTCACCTTAGGACCTGTTATCATGACAGATGTCTCATTAAAAAGGGCAGCAAACTAAATTTAATCAAATCAAATTTGATTAATCTGCAAATTAAGCCAATCAAATGACACCGACCAATTAGACGGCGCCACGTGGCATTGCAGGAAAGGAAGGTTTCTCACTGTAATGCCCCAAATCCAGAAATACTACTTTGTGAAACTTGCACTCCGAATTCGTGATGTTACTTAGTGAAATAGAAAAATGAACCATTTTTTAAATAAACAAAACAATTAAATAGACAAATACTAACAGATAAACATTTGCGACTACTTAGATTAGATTAAATTGGTCATTTAAATTACTTGCCCAAATTAGATATAGTAAACATGCATAAATCCAAAGGTAGTTAAGTTACATAACTTAGTCAGAATATGATAGTCATAGCAGCAGAAGATTTAACATAAACATAATTAAACATTTTGTTCTGATATAATACAACGGTGGAAGTGTGGGGAGTGGCATGACTACTGCAAATCCGGGGTCTCGCCATCGTAACCTGAAAATGTTTAAATAGTTGGGGTGAAATATAAATCTCAGTGAGTAACCCGTAAGCTGTCATGCAGTTTGGTAGTATCCTAAGTCATCGTACACATTACGTTCAACACATCTATCATTGCTTCTCTCATACTTAATGCACTCCACTCATACTCTCACATGTCATTCACTCCGCTCATTCTCTCATTAGTTATTCACTCCGCTCATTCTCTCATTAGTTATTCACTCCGCTCATTCTCTCGTAAGTTATTCACTCCGCTCATTCTTTCACATATCACCCGAAGGTCGTAACCCTAATGTTACCATGAGATATTACTACCGTGCAATGGGTACCCTTTGGTTGATACCGTGCAATGGGTACCCTTTGGTTGATACCCGGTAGCTGAACATGTCTTGGGCGATGTGTCGACGTAACCTGGACCATCCGGGTCAACGGGTTTAGAAACATCTAGTCATACAATTAAATAAAAAGATCCACCAACGGACCACATGACATTACAACCGCAATACAGATAGCATCACCCACCTTTTATGCAGAAAAAAACCTAAGCTTGAGGACCTAGCAACGTTCGAGTCTGAGCCGAGAGACAACACTTCTACCTAGCACATTCTTATTCATTTTAGTTATCGATATTTTATAAGCTTCTTTGATGATTAAACAAGTTGGTCCGATAAGGACTTGTGTCGCACTTACTATTTTATATCGTGTTATAGAGTTTACCAAAAGCTTTTAATATTAACGAGTTTATCTTTAATTAAAGATTCTTGAAATACTTAAAAGTTTTGGAAATTTTATAAGGTTTCTTTCATTTATCTTTTTTAAGGACACTTGAGGAACTTAAAGTCCTTAATTCGAAATGCACGTCGTACCACATGCCATTTGTTTAAAAACAAGTATTTTCATTGCATTTGAACATTATAAATTATTATTATTATTAGTATGCTTATCAAGTATAAGCCATTTAAACAAGAATCTAAAACTAAGGACATTAAGTTTAAAAGAAGCAGTTTGCTACTTATGGTGTTTTTCCTCTAACTTTAACCATTTTTGAAAAATACTTAGACGCATTCAATTGTAACGAAATTTATACAGTAGGTACCTAATCAAGTATATTTTACATATAAAAAAATTCTATATTATTTGGTTCACGAAAATATAATTTCTAAACTCGTTTTTAAAACGTGACACTAAATTACAGCAACTGTCCAGTGCGTTCTTTGTGTGAACAGTGACAAAAATATTTTTAGTAAATTGTTTTTTACCTACACATAAATCATGGAAAAATTCATGGTGATAGCTAACTTAACATATTATTTTATTATGATTTTTATAAAATTCCATAGTTAACGTATCAAAGCAGTTTTATACGTGAACATGAAAAATATCACAGATTGTCACACTTTCTTTAAAAATTCATAGCTTATAAAAAAAAAATCTGAATAACATGAAACCAGTGGAAATGAAAGTTAACTCATTATAGTTTCATAATATGTAAACAAAATACTCATAATCTAAGTGTGCAAAATCTCATTTTACTCTAGAAGCACCAGGTTGCTCCAAAACTGAGAATTTTCAACATACTTGTGTGATTACTTACTTCTATTCTTATACCTATCATGCCGTACAATTTTCACCACTTAATACACATTAAATAACATCTCCTAGCATGCATCTAAACATCCATACTCATATTTTGTACAAGACTTTAACATATTCTAACATACAAACCTATCATGCTCACAAGATCACATATAACACATACTTAAAGAGTATGAAGTTAGGGTTGTTTCCAACCTTTTGGGGACTTTTTTTTTTAGCTAAGAGGGCCTAATTAGCTCTTGAAGTTCTCGTGAATGGGTGGGAATCAAGCTCCTTGGATGAAAGAATGCTAAAACAACAAGAATATAAGTTAGAATTCTATAGTTGGAAGATAACTTGGAAGATTGAAAGAATGGAGGAAATTGGTGGCACAAAAAGCCTCAAACCTTAAACCTTTTTACCAATGGGAACTTATACTTCAACTTTGGGGCCTCCTATGGATGCAAAGGGGAGAAGAAAATAATTTTCTTCTCCCAAATATGTTGTTGCCGAATTGGAAGAAGAAGAAAGGGAATAGTCCAGCTTTTTTATTAACTCTTGGGAAGATTTGGGCAAAGTGAATACATGAATGAGTTTGAGGTTATTTATATAGGGGAGGGGGAGGTATGGACGTCCCTAGGCTGATGGGAAGAAATAAAGTCAAGACTAGTACATGCACTAATGATAAAAAATGGAAGTACTTGTGCATGAATTAGGGGGAGAGATGGAGGGCTGATGTTTGCCCTTCCCTAGCAGCTGCTGGACAAAATTTGTAGTCCCCATGAGAGGACTTTTGAGTCCTCTCATTATTATCGAACACGATATAGTTTTCGATTTTGCGATCGGATGTTTTTAGGTTAAGTTTCGAGCTCCGAAAATGAAGTTTTGGATCGATTTTCATAAGAATAAATTAGGATTTTAATTTTAATAATTCAAAATTATTATTTAACTTATATTATTAATTGGGTATTAATTCGGGTCCGTATTTATTCATCGGATAAAAATCGAGGATTTTTCGCCCAACTTTTGGCGACAAGTATTTAATTTTTGTTCAATAATAATAAGCGTTATTAGAGCATTGATATGCCCATTTGGAACTTGTATTTTATTCATTTTATTATTTCTTGATATAATTTCATCAGTATTAGTGCTGGGAGTGCCTCCGGTTCGACTTTCTCATTCGTCGCTTGCAAAATCAATGAAATAGAGTTATTGTCCTCCTTTCGAAAATAAAACATGAATGCATGAACACAACAATGTTAAATATTTATTTATATGACTCAAAATGGGGCGGGGTATTACACTCACCCTCCACCCTATAAATAGGGCTCTTCCTTTGTTCATTTCAACATCGAAATCAATGAGCATTCAGACAATCAAGCATCCAAGCAAGCGAATCTTCTGCAACCATTCTTGAAGACTGGAAGTGTTCATCAAACTTGAAGCATTCTTTACGAAAAGAAATCAGAAATAACTTTCAATCCGAATATAAGGCCCAAAAACCCTCTGATTCGGTATTTCTTTTCGAAGGAGCGCTTAAAGATTCGAAGAAGCTTCGAGAGCGTTCTTTAAGGCCTTTGAAGATTCAAAGGCGCTCGTCATGCAAATCCATCAAAAACAGCCTTTAATTCGAGACTAAGGTCCTAAAATCCTCCGATCAAGCGTTTTTCCAAAAGGATTCTTGAAGATTCGAGGACGTTCTTCACCAAACTCGAAGAAGTTCATCCTACATTCAAAGACGTTCAACAATTACATCTTTACAAATCAACGTTCAATCCAAAGCAAGGCATGCCGCCTTTGGGTAAAATGTTACAAATATCCAAATCCAACTCCAAACAAGATCGAAGACAAAGATTTCGTTCGAGTCAAAGTCAACTTGAAAAGAAGAATCAGAGGAACAAGTTTAGAGTCAAGAATCTACATAATTTCTCGATTCGGTCTAAATAAATTTAATTGTAAATATTTTTCGTGTTTATTATATTAATAATACAAAATTTACAGTTGCATCCACCACTATGATGGATAGCCAAATCCTCCAGGCAAGGAAATTTGGCCGAGAAATCATTGAAAAACAAGGTATGGACATTGACCCAATTCAAAAACAAACACTTCAGCTTACGAAACTCATACATATTGATTGGCCCATCAACAACTGATCCCACATCTACTTTACCATATTCAATAAACGGACTCAACACCAACGGGCTAATACTCGTATTCAAAACAACATTATTAGAAGCAGAGAATAAGAAGCTGGAACCTGACAATGACAAATTCTCAATCAAGTGGCAGCTTGAAATTATATTTCAAATTACATCACCTTCTACATACATTTTGTCTAAACTGAGGGATTTAAGTCCCCAACAACGAACCTTCTAATTTGTCCCTGGATCACTTTCGCACCCACTCACACATAATTTGATAAGATTTTCGGATCCAAGCACCTCATGTAGTAAATCAAATTCAATACTTGAGCAGTTAATTTTAAAATTGAGATCGACAACACCCATTTTCATTGCTTTCATAATCAATTCATTGGCCAGAGGAAAACAATAATGTTTTGCCTTATCATGGGATATACCAAGAATCCATAACCTAAAACTCTCTATCTTTAGGTTAAATTTCTCATACCTGTCTGCAGTCTTGTTCACGAATTTTCAGAAGCCATTATCGCCAAGATCACATTGGATCCATACAAAGTCATTTTGATCAAAATCGAGGTCGGAGCGAGTTAACCAGGCCTTGTACCAAGATTTGGAGAGGATTGTTGTTTGAGCAGCCTCCTTTTTCACTTAGGAACGATTGCATGTGTTGAATAATGGCTTCGGTTAATTGGAATTCTACTTCAATTATTTTGCCCCTCTCCATATCAAACCCTAGCTCAAATAGAGGAATCTATTGATTCATGTTGATGCTAGAGAGATAACGATAAGACCAAAAAAGAGCTTTCAAAATTCAATAACTTTTGTATGGGAAAGAACTAAGATTTGGGGGTTTTTTTTTATTCTGGGTTTTTAATTGAATGGTATTTTTGTAACAAAAGACATTTTTTTCCACCTTCTTTATTAAGATCAAGATAAAGTATAGTGCAAAAATGTTTCATGTATAAACCATTGAAGGATATTGATCAGTTTTAATAAAGAGTACTAGTAGTTTTCAATAAAGAGTTTTAGTTGTTTGCAAACAAACTAACTCGGGGTTTTCTTAGGTCAGACACCCTATCGAGTTGTCTGATATCAGATATGGTTTATAAATCATCAGATCTAAAATCTAATAAAATCTAATGGTTTAAAATTGATGACCTGAAACCTGTTGAGTTAATCATATAACTTTCTATCGTTTTGCATCTAGTACTATCGAGTTATGTCGTATTATAAAAAAATAATCTAAAAAAGATCAATATAAATTTACAAATTTATCCTCATATAATTTTAATTAATTAATTAATTAACTCATCCATTAAAATCTTTAATCTTTAAAATTCATGTTCTTATCGTTCTCTGGAGTCTCAAATCTTCAAACCTGACGTTGGCCGCTATGATCATTGCAGCTGGATGCAATTCGCCGTTCATTCTATTCTCCTCCTGCTACAGTAGCCACCGTCCGTCTTCTTAGTTAATATACCAAAAACTTTACAACTACAACTATTACAAGAGCTCTCCCAGTGCTTATTCCTCCACCCATTCCAGCCTGCAAGTTATAAGAGGTTGGTGGATGACAGAATGAGTAACCGGAAGTAGCAATTTATAAAGTGGAAAAAATAGTTCGGCTTGAAAGCTAGTCCCCCAAGAAAAAAAAAAGAAGGAAAATGAACAAGTCATATATATTTCACTCTTAAAACTACGTAATCAATTCATGGAAAAATTCAGAGGAAATCCACAAATTAAAATTAAAATTGCTATATAAAATACATCATAAATCAATTAAATTAGGAAGTTTACTATTGCTCAATAATCTAGACTGGCGGCGTGAGCGACGATGGGTGGTGAGACTGGCATTGGGAGCGACAGAGGCGCGCGGCAGGAGGGACGGCGGCGACCAGTGGGATCGCCATTATTTTTGTCGAGTTCCTTTAGCGTTGTCAAAGTTGTATAAAACTAGACTGGCGGCGGATGGTGGAAGTTTCGGTATAAGCAGCATCGGGAGCGACGAAGGTGGGCGGCGGGGTTGGGGGTGGCGACAGATGATGTGAGTACCCCTGTTTTCGTCATTCATGGTTTGAAATTATCCTTAATTCATTATGTGGTGTTAGACGTTTCAATTAATATGGATGAATATTAATTAAAAGAAAAAAATCCAAAATTTTAATTAATATATGGATAATAACATTTTTGTAATTTTATTTAAAAGGGGTATAAGAGTAAATTAAAAATTACAATTTAAAAATTATTTTATAACATTATATTAACTCAACAGGTAGCAGGTCAGTGCGACACAGTGCGATGACACGTGGCACAATTCTAAACTGTATCTGATATCAGACAACTCAATAAGATGTCTGTCCTAAGAAAAACCCAACCAACTCTTCAGTGAAATAACCAATATTCTTTAGTATAAATAACTAATATTCTTAAATGATTCATATATGAATCAATTTTACTCTATACGTACTCAAAGGTTAATAACTTGACGGGTATAATTAGGGTGGTTCATGGAGTTTGGAGAATATTGAACCCGTATCGAAATTTATTCGGAATCCATATAATTAGGGTTGATCACTTGACTTTTTTACTTTAACCGTCTAAAAAATCGAACCGAATTTTTTTTGTACGGATCTAGATATTACTAAATTAACTGTACTGAAAAACGAAATGAGACTATACCGAACTGAACGGAATTAAATTTGTACTCCTATAATTTTTTTTAATTATAGTTTATTTTGTATTTATCAAATTATGTTATAATATTATTGAATTTAAGTACAATCAGTGATGCAGAAATCGGTCTAGCCGCTGCCTAGACCCCGACTAGGTGCTAGACGGTCATTAACCGACTCAATTTTGGTATATTCCGTCTAGGCGGGTCAGACGTCCATTATTTTATTTTTTTCCACTGCGAAACAACGTCGTTTAGGGAATTATACTTAATTTAATGTAAAATATGTAATTAGTTGTCTAATTGGGTTATTCGCATTTTGAAATTTGGAATTATGTAGTTAACATTTTGTGTAATTTTGTTTGTCATTTAATTTCTATTATTTTTTAATATATATATATATATATTGATTGATTGATTGATTGATTATTTTTCGTTAATCATTGATTTATGTCGTTATAAATACTAATTTTTTAAAGTCGTATTTAAATTGTTATCAAATGACTTTTTGATCATATTAGTAAGATATAGAGCTGCAAAAAAATTCAAATCGACTAGTCCCGACTAGGCGGCCTAGGTGCTAGGCGTTCAAAATCCGTCCGACTAACGATTTCCAACTTCTACACCCTTGAGTACAACTATACGATAACATAATTTATCTCTCTTTTTAGAATATGAACACTATTTATTTATTTTATTAAATTCTTAAAATGTTAGCTTATATTTAGGTTTATAGCAAAATTATTCAAATTTAATTTGTTTCATATTTTAATTTAATTTTAAATGTAATTCGTTACTTAATAAAAATTTAGATATGATGTACCTCGTGTCGGGAATCACGATTAATGTGATTTTAATTGTACATTGGCGGAGTTTATGTCTTTGGGTGTTTTTTACCCAATAATTACGAAATTAAACCAGTAAAGGGGAAGAGAACAATGTAATTTTTACCTTAAGTATTCGGAATTGAAGAAATCGTCGTCGGATTTGAAGCAAAGTCGCCGATTTTTTTTGAAAGAGTGATGGAACAGTTTCGAGCTCAGATTGTGATGTGAAAAAGTGAAGGTTTGGAAAAAATTTCCTTTTATAGCATCTCGAAAAATGGGGTCTCAGGCGAATAAAATCGAAAAATATGGGGACTATTTTGCAAATAGCGAGCGCGTGCAGCCCTACCCCGACAAAATTGGAGGTGCGTCACCTCGGTTTCACGTGCGCGTGGACGACAGCAATCATTCCACCCACGTCACACCTCGAGTCGTGCCCGGGCCTTGGGATTCCAACCGTCACCCGTCTAAGTCTGCTCAACCATGATAGTCCGCCCGTATGAGGTAGTTCGCTCCATGTAGGATCAGCTCGCCATCATAAGTCCGAATAGTTGTCAGCCCATAAGTTGCTCGCTTTGCTTCATCACAACACAATGACTGGCAAGGGGGCAATTATTGATAGGCGAGCAGAAATACCATTTGGGCGAGCAGAATTACCCAAAGTACCCACACTTAAGATGAAATTAAGCCAACAAAACCAAGCTGAGTTGGAAGTGACAAGCGAACAGATCTTGCTCGACGAACAATAATGATCAGACAGATAGCTTTAAGCCAAGAGATCACATGGACCACAATAATGTCCTGGCGAGCATATCTAGCACATCGGCGAATATATTTGATCACAATATCAAGACATCAAACTATCAAGAAGGATGACCCACAAAATCAAGCTAAAGACTCCCCAAGGACAAGTCCAATAGGACGAACAACTCTTAAATACGAGCAAGTCCAGCATTAAGGGATATAATTTAGTTTAGATAAGGTCAAATAGTCAACATTCCAAATGTCATGCATGCACACTTGGAATGTCAAAGGTTTTGTGCACCTCCTGCTAGGCAAACATGTATAAATACCTTGATTTTCAGCTAATAAAATAAGCACAAATTAATATACACGTCCAAACTTTGACTATACATCCAAAGCACCTCGATTATCGAACATACGAATTAAATATGAAATCGACTTACGTATTTACTTCCAATCTATCTAATTTTCGTATTCACTAATTACGTTAGTGATCAATCACACGTAATTGTTTGGTGATCTAATTAGTATATAAAAATAGCCACTAATCCTCACGTTTAGATACGATCATCAACAAAATTGACTCCTTTTTTTTTTCAAAAATTTATCAAATTAATTCATTTTTGTTTCTAATTCATTTATATATATATTTACTAAACTTTTTTTTTAATTTTGTAAATAATATTTTAGACTATTATAAATTATTAATTTATTAGATTTTATGCATTTAATTGTATATAACTTCAAATTGAGTCCCGTTTTTTTAAAAGTTCATCAAATTAATTCATTTTTTATTTCTAATTCATTTATATATATATATATATATATATATATATATATATATATTTACTAACTTTTTTTTTAATTTTGTAAATTTAATATTTTAGACTATTATAAATTATTAATTCATTCGATTTTATGCATTTAATTGTATATAACCTCAAATCGAGTCCCAATTTTTTTTTTAAATTCATCAAACTAATTCCTTTTTTTTGTTTTTAGTTCATTTATATAGATTCATAAAATATGCAAATCTAAAATATTCAACAAAAAAACTAAATTGTTCAACAAAAAACTTCCTCTCCCCATCTCTCTCTCTTCACCTAAGTGTCATCATCAGAGAGAAAATAGTTTATCTCCTCGTCATCCTCACCACCTGCCCCACCGGCTCCACTCCCTCCATGCCCGCTCCCCCCGACATCAAGATGTGATGGAGGTGGGGGTGGAGGTGGATTGATGAATCCCATCTGTTGAGAGATATTGGAGAACTAGTTACGAAGAGTCTCGTTGTAGCTCGCCAGGGCCTCCATCTGCTTCCGGACGTCTCTCAGCTCACGCTCCATCTGAGAGGGAGCAGAGTCGAAAGAGGAGGACTATCCACTGGTCTGGCGGTAGGACTGCAGGATGGTCTTACTGTGACCGCCCTGCCTAATGACCTTCCCCTTATTGACTCCGGCCACATCTAAATAGATGCGGTCCTCGTCAATCCGGAGAGGGGTGGGGTTCTCCCCGCTGTCGTCTGTGGGAGCCACCTGCTGCGGGGCCTAGGCGACCCGATCCTTAAACTGGTTCTGAAAATTATATAAATAAAATACAATTATAATTAAATTACAATTATAATAATTAAATTATAATTAAAATTTAAAAAAATACTTACGTGGATCTCGATGGTGCAGGCGTAGATAGACGTCCCAGTCTCCGGGTTCACTGGGTGGGAGATCTCCATCTGCTCATAGAGAGAGGACTTTCATCCGTGCTCCCTCTCATGCTGCGAACCAAATTCAATAGATATTTAAATATTAAACATTTAAAAATTTATTAATATTCAAATGTAAATAAAAATTATAATACTTACAAAGGCGAGGGAGTGCTCGTAGATGGACCGGGATCTAACCCGATGTCTGGCTACGCCATGCCTGGTGGGGTCCTTCAACCGGTTCTCTCTGGACTTCATGGACTTGGCTTTGAATGCATCACTATTCCAGTGAGCAACCAAAGCGTCCTAGAAAGAACGCCCGTCTGGCCCTCGGCCCAGCTCCAACTGTTTCCCATCATCGAACTGCTTCTTCAGCCCGTAGATAATGTTTTTGTACCGCTCCTGCACTTTTGCGCAGAACAAGCCGTACATAACACTATCAAAGGCAGGGCCCCAGACGCACAACTTCTGCAATTAAATTAGAAATAAAATATTAACAAATAAATTTAAAATAAAAAATTATAATTATAATAAATATACCTTGAACTCCTCGAAGTAGTCCATTCTCTTTCGCTCGGACACCATGGACCACGAGGAGGCACCAACCTCGAACAGGATCTTCTTAATGGTCTCTGAGACGCGAGAGCTAGTCTCATGGCCTAGAAGCATACTGTGACATCAAAAATAAAAAAATCAAGTTAATATTAATAATTAATATTAATGAATATAATTAAAATTATTTAATTCATTATAAAATACTTACATGTTGTCGCAAGGAACAACAGTGAGACGGTTATCAAATGCAGTATGCTGTCGTGAAGCCGAAGATCCAGCTACTGAAGTAGAGTGATTAGTGTGAAAATTGTTTGAAATTCGTGCATTTAATTCGCCTTGGATTTCTTGCATTTTTTTACATTACTTTGGTTATTTACGCTTAATTGCCGAGAAAGGTGTTTGTGTTTATTTTGTAGGAAATTGGAGAATTTTAGAAAGAAATACGAGCCTTTAATTTATTGAGGTCAAGTGAAGAAAATAAATCGAGAAGGAAGTGAAGTGGGCCTTAATTTAACTAAAAGTTTCCGGCCCAAGTTAAAACCATTCAAACCCGGTCTTTTAAGGCCCATTTGCATTTGAAAATGCAGTAGCCCATGAAGGAATTTAATAAGGAAGCTAATTTTCCATTCCTTATGCCACTCACGTGATTTACTTGGGAAGCAACAAGCAAGTATATGCAGCTTATGGGGCCCATGTCCATTTTGACCAAGTCAATGGCGCCGTTGCCGGGGATTTAGTTTAATGCCTTAGGTGAGACTTAGGGTTAGTTGAGTGGTACTACTAGTGACATTTTACTTGCTTTGTTTTTATTTTGTTTATGTTTGAATTTAATACTTCTTATTTTTGTAGGTGTGCTTTGAATTCAAAAGATGGATGCATATCACATATATTTGTTGAAGACGGGTCATTACCATTCTAATACGGTTTATCCTCCGGATCCTCCACCACACCCTCACCCATATCCATATCCATATCCATATCCATATCCCTACCCATACTCGTATCCAACACAACAGCCCCCACAATACCAACAACCTCCTCCATATCAACAATATCCACAATATCCATATTACCCTTCTCCACAATACTCAAACTCATACCTCTATCCTTATCCACCACAACAACAAGAAGATGACCACGATAATGGGAAGAGCTTTGAGTATAATTCTCAAATGCAACAAGCTCCATCACATTATCAAGAGTGGGGAAACAACACGACTTGGTCTTATGCCAACTTAAGCGATGAATATCTACACCAATAATTATATGATAAGTTCTTGTCTTCTTTACCCAAAGAAAGATAAATCTTATTTAAAGAGATGGTTGTAGCCGTGTTGATAGAAATGAAAGAAGTGATATGAGGAATGGATGGTTTGAATTTTTCAAATTTCATTGGGGAAATTTTCCATCTTCTTGGAAAGTCTATTAGGAGAGGAGAATAAGGAAGCTGGAGAAAAAGATGATGAGGAGGAAGAAAATAATGAACAAGTAGAAATCGAAGAGGTGATTGTGGAAGAGATGCGAGAAGAAGATGAGAGGGAAGAAGAAGAAAGAGAAGAGCCCAAGTGAGAAGAATGAAGACGACAACTCAACTGTCGAAAGTGATGAAAAGGAATGTCCATTGATGGACTTGAGCAACCATGAGCAAGAAAATCAAGAAGCATCGAAAGAAGAGTTGAAGAATGAAATGAACATTTCTAAACCTTTAAACTTTTCAATTTGCACTTTACTTGATATTGATGCTTCTATTGATTTTATTTTACTTTTTTAGACTTTTAATCATAGGAAAGAAGTTGAGAAAAACTTGGGAATCTTTGGAAAAAGAAGAAAAGAGTGGAATGAGAATATGGAAAGTTTCATTGTAGAAAAGTCTTGTAAGAAGGATATAGGTGATTGGTCAAATTTTCATGAGAGCCTCCATGCTCTTGAAGCTCAAAGATTTAGATACAGTGGAAAGAATGACCAATATTCTTGGCCATTTCGATGACTGAAGTTAGAATTCCGTTAATAAAGTCCGGTGTAGGACGTTAAACCTAGTGCTTAATGGGAGACAACCCATTTTTACTTTCTTTCTTTCATTTTTGTCTTGTGCGTTTGATTTTATTTTTATGCTTTGTTTTGTGTAGGTGTTGGGGTCATGTGTTGAGGCTCGGTGAGGATTTCGAGCCCTATGGAAAGATACGTGCTTGAGGGAAACTTGAGGTACAAACACTTCTTCCTAAACTTAGGCAATGATATGCAAAGTCTAAGTTTGGGGGATGTTTGTCTTTTCACGCATAATTCTTGAATTGCATCGGTGCACCCCCATTTTAGAGCTTATTGATTATCATTTTTGTTGAGAATTTTGGGTTTAATTGCTAATATATACTTGTACATGAATTTTTTCTTGATATACGTGATGAGAATTTGAGGGTGAATTGCTTTATAAGGGGTTTTGTGAGTTTAATTGTCGAATTTTTGAGTGGCTTGCAGTTGCTTGGTGAGTAGTTGGTTGCAAATCTCATTGTGGCACTATTTTTCCAAACTTTTAATTGCTTAGCAATGAAAAAGTTTAGGGGGTATGTTCGTTTTACAATTCCATTTGCACCAACTTACTTTGCTCAATTTTGAAAAATGTGTGCTTAGTTGTGGGCTCATTGTATGTTTTTTAGTATATTCCTTGGGTTTAAGATTGTGTGGCTTGGTGTTTGAGAATCAATTGATGATAATTGTTTGGTTTTTGAGATTTAGTTGAGCTTGATGGTATTGATTGGGACTTGCTTGCTTACTCGTTTATGTGACGTTTATGCTTGATTTTATGCTCGATCCATGATTAGACAAACCCGTGAGCTTTAGAGCCTTTAAATTTGCATATTTTGGTCTAATTTCTTTCTTGTGAGTATTGTTCATGCTTGTGTGCTCTAGAACTTGCCAATTGTCTTGTTTGAGGCTACATTAAGTGTGAAATTTTTGAAAGTGATCTTTGATTTGAATAGTCACTTAACCAAATTTTCCATGCCAAATGAAAATTTTCCGTAGTTAGCCCTTTTGAGGCTATTGACATATTTTCTTGGTAATCTACAAATTTAGCCTAATTATCCTTCTTGTGAGCCTAGTTTTTTCATATTAGTTAGTGGAGCTTGAAGGTCGATAGTGAGGTTGAGTTGAACTTACATTGAAATTTGGTGGATGAATTTTTGTGATAGTGAAAAGTTTGAAAAAGATGAGTGAAAAGTTGTACAAGAAAAAGATTGAGTTGATTTGTGAAAAAAAAATGAGAAGAAACTCTCAATTGTATAGCTACTTGGTTGAGTTTCAAGTTCAAAAGGTGCTTGATAGTTGATGGTGAAGAATGTGCTTAAAAAATGAGACAAGTAAATTGTTGGGGTTTGAGATTTTGAGTTTCAACTTGATCACGTGCAATTTTATTTTGAGAGTTTAGAGATGTACTATAGGTGTCTTTGACCTCTCGCTCCACTAGTTTATGAGTTACTTTATCCAAATTTTCCCCACCTTAACCAAAGAGCCCAACATTACAACCAAATGCAAAGTCCTCATTGATTCTTAGATGGATCACTTAGTAAGTGGTGGAGAACTTAGATGATTGACAAGCGTATGGTAGTGCACTTGTGTGAATTAATTGTTGAGAGTATACATTCCTTGATACACTTTTAAGTGATGAGTGATACACATACTTGAGGGGAAATTGTGGATTGAGTCTTGATCTTGCATTGATTTGAACATAACTTGTGAACTTGCTAGTTGATATTTATACTTAATGGTTTGCCTAGATTGAAGGAACTTGACAATTGCTACTTACGTCTTTGACACTCATTTCTGCGCAATCCTCCCACTTGTTCTATTTTTTTTCATTGCTCGGGAACGAGCAACATTTTAAGTTTGGGGGGGGGGGGGGGGTGATTAGTGTGAAAATTGCTTGAAATTCGTGCATTTAATTCGCCTAATTTAATTAGATTTCTTGTATTTTTTACATTAATTTGGTTATTTACGCTTAATTGTCGAGAAAGTTGTTTGTGTTTATTTTGTAGGAAATTGGAGAATTTTAGAAAGAAATATGAGCGTTTAATTTATTGAGGTCGAGTGAAGAAAATAAATCGAGAAGGAGGTGAAGTGGGCCTTAATTTAACTAAAAGTTTCCGGCCTAAGTTAAAAACATTCAAGCCCGGTCTTTTAAGGCCATTTGCATTTGAAAATGCAGTAGCCCATGAAGAAAATTAATAAGGAAGCTAATTTCCCATTTCTTATGCCACTCACGTGATTTACTTGGGAATCAACAAGCAAGTATATGCAGCTTATGGGGCCCACGTCCATTTTGACCAAGTCATAGAGCCAACAGCACTGGACTACTGTGAAGAGGATGATGTCATCTTCGGGGCCCGTCTAACCTCCGGGATCTCGTGTCTCAACGACCCCGACCTCCTCTTACCCCTCCCACTCCCCCGACCCTGACCCTGACCCCAACCCTGGCCCTGCCCCCCATTCTGATCAGGGTTATCTTGAAAACACATCTGTAATACTTATAAATTCAACAGATCAACATACCATATTATATTTATATACATTCAACTAAATTCATACCTACGTATATCAATCAACTAAATTTATAACTACGTATATCAATCAACTAAATTCATACCTATGTATATCAATCAACTAAATTCATACCAACGTATATCATTAATCAACTAAATTCATACCTAGCTACGTATATCAATAAACTAAATTCATACCTAAGAATATCAATCAACTAACATATCAATCAACATGTAAAGATGTATAACATACCAACTAATTAAATATATACCAAATAACATACCAACTAAAATACTTACGGTTATTGTGCAGACATATATATATATATATATATATATATATATATATATATAAAAATACAGATATATGTAAATACTAAACATATATATACATGATTTTATATACAAACATATAAATACATATATATATATATATAATTAAATCCTATAAATAAACATGCATATACAAACATATATACAAATATATATATATATATATATATATATATATATATATATATATAACATGCATATACAAAACACACACACATATATATAAACATGATATATAAATCCTATATAAATTTAAAAACATGATATACAAACATAATAAACGGTTGAAACTTAAAAAACTTATGGTTATTGTGTAGACGGGGAAGCAACGAGTGATTTGACCGGAACATAATGCTTGACGGAGGTAGCGGCGATGACGGTGGCGGTGGATTTTAGATGTAGGTGGAGAAATGAAGTACAGGCCCAGCCTAAAAAGGGTAAAAAAAATTAGCAACCGCCAAAGTCGGTCGCTAATCACAGATTATAACGGTCCCGACTGACCAATTTTAGTATAGCGACCGCTGGAGTAACCAACATTAGTGACCATCACCCGTTTCTAAGAACGGGTCAAACTGAGCATTCTGCGACCACCTTGACCGTTTTGCGACCGCCTACAGGCGATCGCTGAATGCAAAATTGAATTCAGCGACCGCCAAGGCGGTCGCTGATACGGCGGTTAAAATTATTGATCAATTTTAACCGGCTTTTAAGTTTGGTGACCGCTTAGGCAGTCGTTAATTGTGTTACAATAGTGACTGACGCCTACTGGCGGTTTCTATACGTCTAATTTAGAGACCGATTTTGTTGTCGGTCGCAAATTTTTTAGTTTGAGACCACCAATCTTTTCGGTCGTTGATTGGTCCCTAATACACGATTTAGAGACCGGTGTATTGGCGGTCGCTAAAATCGGTCGCAAAAATACAATTTTTTTGTAGTGAAATACTTATTTATTGTCGATCGGGACAACAGTGAGACGATTATCTTGAGGGTTTATCTGTAATAATCATAAATTCAACATATCAACATACCATTTTATATTTATACCCATTCAACTAAATTCATAGCTACGTATACCAATCAACTAAATTAATACCTACGTATACAAATCAACTAAATTCATACATACGTATACCAATAAACTAAATTCATATACCTACGTATATATACTAATCAACTAAATTTCATATCAATCACCTAACATATATATAAAATTTGATAACATGTATACATATATAATTTCAAGTAACATATATATCAACTACCAAACAACATGTAAACATGTATATTCTTAACAACATATATAATTTCATATATAAAACATGTATTTCAATTCCAACAAACACATAAATATATAATTTCATAATAAATGTATGTATAACTATCCTACAAACATATATAATTGTCTCAACATTATAATTCATAAAACATAACTTAAAAATAATCTAAACGGTTAAAATTTAAAAAAACTTACGGTTATTGCGTAGATGGGGATGCAACGAGTGTTTTGATCGGAATGAAATCCTCGACGGAGGCGGCGACGGCGGTGTGGAAAAAAAATTATGCGTGAATAAAATGGGTACAAATTCAAAATAAAAAGGGTAAAAAAAATTAGCGACCACCAAAGACGGTCTATTTTGATCGATTTATTGGTCCTTATGACCAATTTTATTGGTCCATTTGACCATTTTAAGATTAGCGACTTGTCATCCATAATGACCCTCAGTCGTTACCAAGAACGGGTCAAAACTTACCAATCTGCGACCGCCAAGTGGCTGTTGCTGATTATAAAATTGAATTTAGCGACTGCCTGATCGGACGGTTAAAATTACGGGTCCTTTTGACCGACCTTTCAGTTTAGCAACCGCCAAGACGGTCGTTAATCTTGTTCGATTAGGGATCGATCGACCTGCCTAGGCGGTCACTAATCTTTCGATTTAAATACCGATTTCTTTGGCGGTCACATTTTTTTAGACTACCGGTAATACTTGGTCGCTGATCGGTCGCTAATACATTATTTTGAGATTAATTCTTAGACGGTCGCTAAAATCGGTCGCAAAAATGCATTTTTTTGTAGTGTATGTATATATTCACTATGAAGTATATTATATGGAATTTGAAATATTATATACATAGATTGAATTGATACATAATAGATCTTAAATCCAAATACCCCTATGTATCATGCATGTACCACTTAGGCTATATAAGTGGCTATATAGAATGAAAATTACGATATAATCCCCATCGTTTATATTTTGAAGTAATAAAAACATTAGTAAAAGGAGTGAGAGTTGGATAAAGAATGAAAAAATAGGTATGTACATATTATTCCAGAGCTTCTATTCATTGATTATGTTAGTTGTTAAAATTTTCATCCAAAGATAATTATTATCTTTAGTTGTATAATTATGGTCGTGCATAGCACAGATTCAGTTACTAGTATTCTATAAAAAATAATACTCTTAACAAACAAGTTCATTTCTTCAATAAGTTAACCCAAAAATCAATTAAATACTCTCTACTTTCCGTTTTAAATTGCTTAAAACTATAAAAAAAAATAACAACTATACCCTCTTAAGTTAATCACTTACAAACATCTCATATACACACCTCATGTGAATACAGTTTTCAATATACCCTTAAACAATAAACTAATCTCCCTTAAATAAAGTGGAAATAATCAATATATCATTTGATTTTACACCTTTTAGTACTAAAAAATATATTTTCATTTAATATTGTATCATTTTATTTTAATAAGCAAATCTAAAATGGGGCGTAGGAAGTAGCATGCAAACTACTACTTTATTACTATTTTGCCTTTTCTTTAGCTTGGAAAAGTAATTTTGTAAATAATGGATCTACACATCATTTTTTCTATGAAATTAATTTAATAAAAAAAAAACATCAAAGAATGTAAATGTTAAAAAGTGAAAGTTTTGGTTATGGAGTCTAACACATGTTAAGTTGATAGGGGAAGGAAGCATGAACTACACCACTAAGACAAAACAACTAATAATAGTATATATCTAGTTGGAGTTTTTTCATTTTGGGGGTACAACTGTATCCCCATGTACCTCATTAGCCCCGCCACTTGCTGGTAGGTATGATGAGTCATAGCGTCAAACTCGAACTCGATTCGATATATGTTTAAAAATTAACACTTTATTCGAATTTGATCGAACTTAATTCTTTTGAACTTATTTCAATGAAAACACAAAATACTCAGGATCGACTCGGTTCGACTTGGTTAACTTATATAATATTAATTATATTCTTTTATTTTATTTATAACTAGAGTATATTTGTAATAATTATAATATTATGGGTAAAATGTAAAAATATGTGAGCTTGTTAGGCTCGCGAGACTAACAAGTCTAGTATTACTGAGCTCGAATTCAAGCTCGGCTCAATTAAATTTAACTAAGACATTTTAAAAAAAAATCCGAGTCGAGCTCGTAGCTCACGAGTTGGTGATTTCCCCCTTTCTTTTAACTAGTTTATTACCACGTGCATTGCACGATGTTACATAAGTTGCCTGTAAGAAGTAATTGAATTTTCGTCATGTTGAACTTTTACGTAAAAATATTATGTCACTAATTCTATAACAATTCTTTAAAAAAAGGGTTAATTGTGAAAAATCACGAACTTTATCGGTTTTATCAATTACAACATGAACTTTTAAAGTTTGCAATTTGAGATATGATGTAAATTTCTGGCAATATGTACCCTTACGTGGCAGTTCTAGCCGATACCAAAGACGCGTCACACACCACGTCAAAGACCAAATTTGCAAAATTTTATTTTTTTAATTTTTCAAAAAGTTCTTTTATAAAAAAATTGCTCAAATACGTTTAATAATGGATCATAAATATTGGTGTTGTCTAGTTTAGGTAGAAAAAATATCTTACATAATAAAAACTTGTACAGATACTAGAATTTTTTTATTATCTTTCACTATTATTAAACCGTGTTTGAGCAATGTTTTATTAAAAAAAATTGAAATTAATTTTTTTTCCTTCTAGATTTGATATTTGAGGTAGCGTATGACGTGTTTTTAGTGGCGGCTTCAGCTTCCACGTAGCTTTAGTATTGCCGAAAATTACACCATGTATAGAGTATCACAAAAAATTATATTATGTATCAAATTGCAAAAATAAATTAGTTCGTGCATCGATTTGCAAACTTAAAAAATTCATGTTGGAATTAATAAAGACTCAAAAGTTCGTGAATTTTATTGCAATTAACCCTTAAAAAATCATAGTCAAAGGAACAATATGTTGTTGTGACTTGAATTTATTTATTGATTTATTAAAGGAAAATATCAGATGTGGCTCGAGATATACAATAAATATCTGAAGAGTTGATTTTTGGCCCAACATCAATCCTCATTCTTTTCCTATCTGATTCAATTATTATGTCTGGTGGAAAAGAAAACAAACTGTTCACCACCTAAAATAATTAGTAGTCATTTCAACACTTATTTGAGAAAAAAACAGATAAAAATATCAATGAATTATAGTAAAATAGAAAGTGATAAAAATGGACAGAGTATTTCAAGTTTTTCAATGAGTATTCAAGAAAATTTTCATCCTTTATTCATATAATTTTATGTTTTCTAATTATTAATTTAATATATGACAATCTGCAAATTCCCTCCGATACTCAATTTAGTACGTTCTAAACTTCATAATCTTCGTTAAAACAAAGTTACAACATGAACAAAGTAAACAATCTCATTTCTTAAACCTTCTAAAACCTTACATATAATCTTTATTAAACAAAGTTGCAATATGAACAAAGTAAACAACTTAGAGAAGCAGACCAAGCCATAAATTTTTATTATTGAAAGATCGTAAAAGATATATAGGACTTTCCAAGTTTTCATCAAATAAACTATACAAGAAATGAGAGGTAGAGAGAGAATTTTTAGAGATATGGGTGAGAGGGTAAGGTTTCGGGTAGATCTTAGGAGAACCCATTCCGAGAGATTCCCGGTGATCAGGCAGATATTGAACCCGAGAGTGGAGCCGTATAGGTGGATGAAAGGGAGCCGGATTGATAGGAAGAGCAATGAGTTAACTTGGAGTAAGTCAAACTTTGATGTTAGATATACCAAATCTTTCTTCTTTCGAAACTTCCCAGAAAACTGTAGCATAGAGACGTTGAAGGCGAAATTCAGTGAAGTCGGTGAGGTAGTAGATATATTTTGTCCCAAGAAGAAGGATAAGGTGGGCAAAAGATTTGGCTTTGTTCGTTTCTGGGAGAAAAGAATTCGTAATGAGGCTGAAACATTGAGGAAACTCAACAATCTTTGGATTGACACCTATAAACTCCAAGTTTTTTGCCCTAAATATTCTAGAAACCAAAATGTTGCGGGAATTTTCACTACAAAAAAAACATTGTTCTGCGACGGAATTTGCGACGGAAAATCCATCGCAAACAGTGTTTTGCGACGGATTCTGCGACGGACACGAATCCATCCTTAAAACACCCGTAGCTAATTTTTGCGACGCATTTCGCCGTCCGTCGCAAATTACCGACGGATAAATCTGTCGCAAAAATGGCGGGTTAGACCCGGCCGGGTCACACAGAATTTGCGACGGACTGTAGTCCGTCGCAAACCTTTCGGGTCAGACCCGTTCGGGTCAACAACATTTGCGACGGCCACATTCCGTCGCAAATGTTTATATATGTTTTTTTTATGTTTTTCTATTATAATTTGCGATGGACTGTTTTCCGTCGCAAAATTCAATATTTGCGACGGAATATGACCGTCGCAAATTACCGAGCCTATACAAAAAAAAAGTGGCTCGCGTGGTTAGAGCCCGGGCACCTGGGGCGACCAGGGCGGGCGCGGACCACTGGGCCAACCGGCCCATTCCTTGTTATATGCGGCCCACCTTCTATATTAGTCTTATTAGGCCTTGAACAATTAATCCATTTTTTGCGTCCAAGGGGAATCGAACACGGGACCTCTTGTGCAAAAGGAGGGGGCGCGCGCCACTAGGGCACAAGCTACTTTCGTTTATTTTTATGCAATTAGTTGTATATGTATTCAAATTAAGTCATTTTTTTTATAATTCACCAAATTAATTTCTTTTCGTATCTAAGTTGTTTATTAAAATATTTTGTCCAACTATTTTTTTTATTTTGTAAAATTATTTATTTCGACAATGCATAATTTTATAATTAGTTCATTTGTACGCAATTAATTGTATATGTATCCAAATTGACTCTTTTTTTTTTCTATAATTCACCAAATTAATTCATTTTCATTTCTAACTTGTTTTTATAAATATTGGGGCCATTTAATTTTTATTATTTCTGTAAAATTATTTATTTCGACTCCCGCTTAAATTTATAATTCGTTCATTTGTACGCAATTAATTGTATATGTATCCAAATTGACTCATTTTTTTTCTATAATTCACCAAATTAATTCATTTTCGTTTCTAACTTTTTTTTATAAATATTGGGCCCATTTAATTTTTATTATTTCTGTAAAATTATTTATTTCGACTCCCGCTTAAATTTATAATTCGTTCATTTGTACGCAATTAATTGTATATGTATCCAAATTGACTCATTTTTTTTTCTACAATTCACCAAATTAATTCATTTTTGTTTCTAACTTGTTTTTATAAATATTGGGGCCATTTAATTTTTATTATTTCTGTAAAATTATTTATTTCGACTCCCGCTTAAAATTATAATTTGTTCATTTGTATGCAATTAATTGTATATGTATCCAAATTGACTCGTTTTTTTTTCCATAATTCACCAAATTAATTCATTTTCGTTTTTCACTTGTTTTTATAAATGTTGTGTCCATTAAATAAAAGTAAATTAAAACTAAAATAAATTCACAAAATTATAAATTAAAGTAACAATTCAAAAATTAAATTAAAGTAACAATTTAAACTAAAAAAAAATTGTACTTCATAGTTATTAAAAATCAAAATTTTTTAACCATCGGAATTAAATCCGTCTTCCTCTTCCTCCTCATCCTCGCCCAGGTTAACAATCGGCGGCATCGATGGCTGGGTCGGCGGGATCGACGGCATTGATGGCTGAGTCGGCGGGATCGGTGGCATCGGTGGCGCAGGTATTTGCGCTCGTGGCATTGAATCAGAGGCGAATATCTGCCACCATGCCTGCATGGCGGTTGTATACTGCTGCACCTCAACTGAATACCGCTGCATCTCGGTTGTATACCAGCGTGCGCCTCTCGTTACTGCCTCTCATACTCTTCCTTCTCTCGCTGCTGCCTCTGCATGTTCTTCATCTGCTCCACCACCGTGGCAAGCTGCCTCTAGACCTCACTGGGATGAGAGTCGATGGAAGACTGAGAGGAGGATGAGCCTGAGCCACAAGGTCGGAAAAAGTTCTTTCCGAAGCTGCCCAATCCAGCGAACCGCCCCTTTTTAGCCTTGACGTTCTTGAAGTACAATTCATTTTGAACGTCAACAGAAGGCTGTGTGGGGGGCATCGACCCCGACCCCGACCCCTCTGCCGTTTCCTCAGGCTGAGGCTGAGAGGCAAAGTCCTCGAGCATCTTTCTCTGCAAATTAATTATATAAAAAATTAAATAAATTGAACACAAAATATAAAAAATACTTTTAATATTAAAATTTTAAACAATACTATTAATATTGAAATAATACTTACGTGAATCTCGGTGGTACGGCCGTAGGTAGACTTCCCAGTCTCCTCGACGAATGGGTGGGCGAGCTGCAATCTCTCAAAATGAGAGGGCTCGCGTCCTTGCTCCGCCGCCTAATTTGAAAAAAAAGATAGTAAAAATTAATAACACTCATAAAAATTAGGAAAAAAATAATATAAATTCAAAAACTATAAAATTGAAGATGAAACTTACAAATCTCAACCCGTGCTCATAAATGGACCGAGAACCGGCCCGATGTCTTGCCATCCCTTCTCCATCAGGGTCACTACGCCGATTCGTCTTGTTTTTTGCCGACTTCTCTTGGAATTCAGGGGAATCCCAGTAGCGTAGGAATTGGTCCCAAATCGACCGTCTTTCACTGTCAAGCCCCAAGTCGGTGGCAATTCCCTTCTTGTACCACCTCTCCCTCATTCTGTAAAGGAGGTCCCTGTATCTCTCCGTCGCATATTTTTCAAAATTCCTCAACATTTGGTCATCGTGCTCCGGTGCCCAGACACATTCTTTCTGCAATTACGATTTAAATGTAAATATTTGTTTATATATTTGATATTAATAAACGGTGAATTAATAATTTAAATTAATACCTTAAACTCCTCGAAGTATATCTTTTTTCTTGCATCGGACACTAACCCCCAACTGTAAGCGGTGGGCTCGAATCCACCGCGAAAGATGGACTTGGAAACCTGATTAGCAGTCTCATGACCCGGAATCCAACTGTAAAATTAAAACTTCAAAGTTAGTAAAATAGTTAGGTTTTAATTAATAAAAAAATTGAGTATAAAATATTAAAACTTACGTATGACCACATGGCTGAACAGGCATCCGTGCTTGAACAACCGGATGCTGGCGGGAGAAGGATGAGCCCTCAGCAGTCTGCTGTGAGGAGGAGGAGGAGGAGGAGGAGCCCGCACCAGGTTGTGAAGAGGTCTCTGATAGAGACCTCGGCCTGAAAATAGGTGGAACCACGGGTCTTAGTGAGGCCCGTCGTCTCCTCCCTCCTCGTCCTCCTCGACTCGCCTCCTCATCCCTCGGAGGCTGCCGACTGTCGTTGCCACTGCCTTGTCCGCTCATCTATAACAAATATCACGAATTATTCAATCAACTAAACTAAAATCAATCAACTAATAATATTATTTTATAAAATTATTAAACTTAAATCAAGCAACTAATATTATTCAAACTACCTACTCAACTAAATTAATTCTAAACTTAACAAATTCAACTATTTCTAAACATGCTTTAAAATTAAATTAAAATTCGATCAACTAATCTAATTCAACTAAAATCAATTCTAAACTTAACAAATTCTAAACATGCTTTAAAATTAAATTAAAATTCACACAATTCAACTAAAATCAATTCTAAACTTAACAAATTCTAAACATGCTTTAAAATTAAATTATAATTCAAACAATTCAACTAAAATCAATTCTAAACTTAACAAATTCTAAACATGCTTTAAAATTAAATTATAATTCAAACAATTCACTAGTACAAATTAGACCTTAGAAAGCGGTTGATTTCCCCTTAGAAAGCGGTTAAACCCGCTTTCTAAGAAACAGCTATGTTAGTCTAAGAGAGCGGTTAAGAAACCGCTGTGCAAGGTAGGAGCTAAGAGAGCGGTTCTGAACCGCTCTCCAAGAGGAAGAACTAAAAGAGCGGTTAAAAACCGCTCTCCAAGTGCCACACTAAGAGAGCGGTTAATAACCGCTATCCAAGCCTCACTCTTAGATAGCGGTTAATAACCGCTCTCCAAGAGCCTTTTCTATTTTTTTTTTATTTGTTTAGACAGCGGTTATTAACCGCTCTCCAAGAGCTTTTTTAATTTTTTTTATTTATATATATATATAAATAAACCTGCTTTTTTAACCGTTTTTTTTTCAATTATATATATATTTTATTCAATTATATATATATTTTTTTGAATTAAATAATAAACCTGCTAATATATACAAAGTTACCAAAACACATATACTAATAATTTATTCGTAACATCAAATAAATATAATATAAGATCCAATAACATGAAATATTAATTCATCACAAATTAATATATAAGTTATATGATGCTATCAAAAGTTACAATAATGTTACAAGAATCGATTGTAAAGATACCCAATCCAATCCATCTTCCATTTCTCAATTTGAGCGTTGTTGTAAAAAGGGATCTGAGGCCTATGCACAAACTGCAAATTACATAGAAAATTTAATTAAATAATAAACATTTTTTATTCAATCATATTTAAAATAAATCGATAATCGACTTACTTCTTCAGGAATGGTCGTCCGAGAAGTCAAGATTATATCTTCAATGTAGCAACACACAAAATGTCCACAGTGATTGCCATCTTGCTGCCTCGGAACCTATTGATTAACAATTACAATCATGTACTATAACTATGATTATTTTCTATAGATTTGCTAATTTTCTAAAGTAACTTACCTTAATGTTTTTCCACAGCACTTTACTAATATTGGTGGTATCTGATTTTTTACCTGGAAGACTAGTCTGATACATTGCCATCACACTATATAATTATTTTAAAAAATAAATATACATTTGATATGTATAATCTTAAAAGTAAAACAAATCATAATATGAGAATATTAAAAATTAACTTACGTACCCTTCCATAAATGCTATAAGATCGGGACGATTTGTATACACCCCATCCGTAGCTGGATCCAAATAATACACAGTAAGATCCCTCATTCTTATGGCCAACATCACCCAATGATTACTACATTATATTAACAAAATTAAAATTAATCGCTTGTTCGTATAAATAAATTTTTTAGAAATATTTATTATACTTACCCCACATTGTTTGGCCAAAAAATGAGATGGTCTCTCTCTCTATATTTCAACATATGTTCAACAATGCCGTTCATATACTGTGTCCTATTACCAAAAATGCTACACACTTGGGGGCAGATGAAGGAATATTTTGCACTTGCAACGACATCTACGGTTAAATATACCTCGCCCAAATACCTTTAACCAACATTCGCTAATATTAATATTTAATAAGTAAGTTAAACTATAAATGAAGTAAATGTTGAGAATTAAGAAAACACACCTGAGGTAAAAAGTCATGGTAGTTGCACTCAACCACTTGTCACCGAAGACTTCTTCGACATAATCTCGTATGATGAACTCCTCATATCCAACATAGTTAAAGTAAGCATTAATGGGCACTGTGATTGTATTGAAGCTGGAGGACACCATGTAGTGCACCGTACTCATTACAGTGACATCGTGGGGTACGTCTCCGGCCAGGGGGTACCCTAATCGCCGTCTGCGCACACCAACAGTTGGTTCCCCTGGTCTCTCCCTCTGTATAGTCTTTTGTAGAGTCGGGAGTATCTACAATCAATATTTGTAATATTATTTAAAATAAATTGACTTATTAATTACTTTAATAACATGTATTTTACCTTTTTTGTTAGAGAAACCAAGTTTTGCGGCCATTCGAGGAAATGCCCGATCGCGTCTCCGACTGTGGTGGCCACATCTTCTGGTTTTGGCAACAGTGAAGTCTCTTGTCCAATTTCAGGTACAGTGAGGGTGACTTTCACAAAACCAGGAGTGATTGGGTGACCATGGATCACTCCACTGGAGCTATCGAACAACATTCCAGTGGCCACCAACCGAAGAGGATAATCCAAATAAAGGTAACAAGGAGTCGTCTGTTCGAAGAGGATATTCAGTTAGAAAATTTATACTAGTATTTAATTAAAACAAATACGAGATACATCTGATACCTTGGAGACGTTTTGAAGTGCATCATGAAAGTCGTCTGAAGCATTGTTTCTAACAGCACTCTCTCTAGCCTCAGCGGAAAACATAGGAGCACTGTTTTCACAGCTAGCACCACTAGATGACATCCCGTATCTCATTCGATGGTTTGATATCATCGAAACTTGTTTAGCTAAGTCGGCAACCTGTGCTGAAAGTTGATCCACCTTAGACATAGCCGCCATACCAGGTGCCATACTCAATGATTTCTTCGTGACGCCAAATCCAAGTCCCCGTATGCGTCCGGGATGCTCCTGACAATTTATTGCCCGTGCAAACAGATCATCAGTCCCCACAGTGCGAGCCTCGTCGGGCGTCATGCTCTGAGATATGCGCTCCTAAATAACAAACAAATATTATTAAATCATTTCAAATTAAATAATAGTTTATAATGTTAAAGATAAAAATAATGGATGAATTACCGCTTCATCAATGATATGCTGTGTTTTGGGATCGTGAACATTCCCATCTCGAGTCTTTCTTGTAGTCTGAAATAACTCATAACGGGTAACAACAGGTGCACTCTCTCCACCTTTCCTTTTTTCTTCTTTCTACGATAATAATAAACATGTAAAAAATCATTAAAACTGAATATATATTAATGAAGTGAATGGTCATAAAAAAAATTAAAAGTTAGCAAATCTCACCAAATCTTCCCTAATGCGTGCATAACCTCTGGAAGATCCACGATATCGCATCTCCATATTCTTAGCTTGTATGCTATTTCTGTTACTTTTTTCCTACAGTGTAATATAAATACGATAAATACTGAAAAAAAAAATAATAGGTGAAATAACATTAATCAATTTTACCTTGAAATCATCAAGCATAGATCTACGCACAAACTCCTGCCAATAAGGAGCCACCATAGGGGATTCCGCATAGTCTTTAGGCGGCGTAGGCGAATACAAACCAGTCTTCGGGTCTCGTGCCTTATTCCTCAAAAAGTCCGAAATTTTTTGACCTTATTTCCAGCTTGTTTAAGTATATCATGTTTCTTTGTGTGATCAAGGCCGATGAATGTTGACTGCATATACATATAGAATATAACAATTTATATTTAGTAATTTCACATAAAAAAATAAATTATACAACAATTTTAATATGCACTACAATTAATTAACATACCACGAGCTCATCCCATATCGCTTCCTTGAAAGGAGTCATCTCAGGCTTACGCCAGTCATTGCATGACAGCACGATAGGGACAACTCTCATGACTGCAGGCCCAATGAAGTACGCCAACTTCGCACTCTCTGGTCCTATCGGCTGCCCATACTCATTGAATGATAACTGCAATTCAATGATATCATTAGGTCAACATACAATTAATTAATATAATATCAATTAAACTGTTCAATTGTATTAAAATTACCTTCAGTAATTTTCCTTTGCTACGGTCTTTTTTCAGTGAAGTCATCGTGACTATACCCCTCTTGCGCTTCTCTCCAGAGCTACTAGAGGTGGGAGCATCAGTGTTATCCTGTCTTGTGTCATAATCTCCGTCATCTGGATCATCTCCATCATCTGGCTCATCTCCAGCATATGGAAAATAAGCTGGATCATCTCCATCATCTCTATCATAGGGCAAATAATCCATAATCCTGCGAAGTAAAATAAAAAATATGTAAGAATTATAAAGAAACAACATTTAATAAAGTACAAACAATAACATTCAATAAAGTCATACATTTCTTTTTAGTACTGATTTTTCTTTTTCGTTTTTTGGTTGACTTTTCTTGTTCATGACCATGAATGTTGACGAGATCCGGATTGATATACTCATCATCACTTGTAAGTTTTCTCTGGTACGGACGGGGATTTGCAGAAACATCGAAAGAGGGTACATAATGAGTGAAGTTCTGGAAAGGATCATCAATCATGTCAACATCTTCATCGACGTGATCGCTGATCTGGTAACTATGGTTAAATTTGTTTGACAGAAGCACAATTGACCATTTCTTGTTAACTGGGTCGGGGACATAGAAAATTTGTTGAGCTTGACTAGCCATTATGTAAGAGTCATCTCTGTATCCCACATTCTTCAAATCAACGCGTACGAACCCAGAACGTTCAACTTGGACCCCATTTGGGATCCTCACCCAACTACAATCGAAAATTGGCTCACGGTGACCAACATAGTCGAGTTCCCAAATGTTGACAATCTGTCCAAAGTAAGTGGTATTCGACTGATTCTATGCAGTTGCAGTAATAGACACCCCACTATTCTGCATTGTACTTGTGGCATCATGATCTCTGGTATAAAACGTGTATCCATTAATAAGATAACACTTGTATGAATACACATGTCTATCAGGTAATCTAGATAACCACTTAACTCTTTCTTTCACCGAGTCTTTATCCTGTGACAACATATTTGCAACTTAACCATTGAACCAGTCAACAAACGTGCGATTGTGCTCAATTTCAATCCATGATCTAGCTCTGGTGGGAAAAGACTCAGAAAGTGCCTGCATGTGCAGGTCAATAAAAGGAAGCACGTCGACCGTGTTGTGAAGTACACACAAGTGCATCCGTGTTAGCTCCTTCATACTAACACTTACAGGTTGGCCACCGGTAATGCCTTCACCATCCATTCTATTGGTGTATCGGGTACTTGGAAGTCCAATTGCATCGACATTCGGAATAAATTCAGACCAGTACTCGACTGCTTCTTCCACTAAATAGCGTTCTGCAATGCATCCCTCCGGCCTGTACATATTCATCACATACCCTTTCAACACTTTCATATATCTCTCTACACCATACATCCATCGTATACGAGCAGGACCACACATCCTTGTCTCGTGAACCAAATGAACGGTTAAGTGAATCATTATATCAAAAAATGAAGGAGGAAAATACATTTCAAGCTCACAAAGCGTCCCCACAATCTGTCTCTGAAAACCAAGCAATTTTCTAGGATCAATAACTTTGCTACTCATTGCCTTGAAGAACCAACAAAGTTTTGTTATGGTTATGCGCACATTTTCAGGCAAGATAGAACGTATTGCAATGGGCAAGAAATTCTCCATGATGACATGATAGTCATGCGATTTCAGATTCATCAACTTCACGCCATCATCTGAAACAAGTCTCTGTATGTTGGACGAATAACCCTCTGGTACTTTCACATCCTTTAGTGTTTGAAGAAGAATTTTTCTCTCACTCTTGGACAAGGTGTGTGCAGCAGGAGGTAATTTCGGTGGTTTACCTTCTTCATACACAGGTGTCAGTTCAGCTCTTATACCCATATCAACAATATCCATTCTTGCATTGTAACCATCCTTAGACTTGTTATCAGCTAGCAGAGTATTGAGCAAACTAGCACAAACATTCTTCTCAACGTGCATTAGATCAATGAAGTGTCTAACATACAACTCTTTTCAATAGGGCAATTGAAAGAAAATTGATTCCTTCTTCCAGCCTCTAGTTGGGAGACTCTTTGCAAAGTGTTTTCCGTATTGTGTGTTGATATTCTTCATCTCGTTCAATACATCTGTACCTGATAATAAACGTGGTGCTCCACGTGTCTCGATTGTGCCATCGAATGCATCGGCCATTCTTCTGTACTCATGTGTTGGCTCCAACCACCTTCTATGCCCCATATAAACAGTCTTCCTACAATGACATAAACGAATGTGATCTGTGTTCGTGGTACACCAAGGACATGCATCGGCCCCCTTCACACTATATCCAGATACATTCCCATAAGCGGGGAAGTCATTGATAGTTCCAAACAACATGGCCTTCAACTTGAAATTCTCCTTTCTATAAGCATCATACACATCGGCGCCCTCATCCCACAGGAGCTTCAAGTCCTCTATCAAAGAAGCCAGATATACATCTATGTCGTTACCAGGTTGTTTGGGTCCTGATATCAATATAGACAACATCATATAAGTGCGCTTCATGCACAACTCCGGTGAAAGATTATAAACCATCAGAATCACTGGCCATGTACTGTGGTTGGTACTTTGGATACCAAACAGATTCATTCTGTCAGTTGAGAGTGCAAGACGCAAGTGTCGTGGCTCGTCACCAAATTCTGGATGTCTGGCATCGAATGTCTTCCACTGGGGTGAATCAGCAGGGTGTCTTAGCATTCCATCATCGATCCTATCATCATGATGCCAAGTTAAATTTCTAGCATCCACACCGCTACTATACATTCTCCTGAACCTTGGTATTATTGGGAAGTACCACATCACCTTCGCTGGAGATTTATTCTTCAGATATCTCTTCTTTCCACACTTGGGACATTCATCGAGGTCTTCGTACTCCTTCCGAAATAAGATACAATCACCCGGGCAAGCATGAATTTTCTGATGTGTTAACCGATGGACTTAAGCATTTGCTCAGCCTCATATGCTTTCGTATGCAGTACATTTCCATCGGGCAATAGACCACTAATTGCTTCCAGCATACTTGAGAATCACACATCAGATAACTCATGTGCTGCTTTTAGGTTGAACAATATCAACACAGCTGACACTTTTGTTGCCTTCTTACACCCGGGCCAAAGGGGCAATCCAGCGTCATCCCTTAATTTTTCAGACATATAAGGGTGATCTCGCAGATTGGTGTCATCCCCACTCGATGTATCAACATTCGGTACATCTCTGAAACTATCCTCATCCACTGTATCTTCAAACCTAAAGTCAGTTCTTATGTTGCTAGAGCTACATCCATCTCTTCCCTCACCATGAAATGTCCAAACGGTATATATTTTATCAATACCGTGACACATCAAGTGGTCAAACAAACTTTCTCGACCACTAACAGTTTTTCCATTCATACATTTCCAACACGGACATAGAATGTATCGATGGTCGGTGCAGTGTCTAATTGCATGATTACAAAACTCTTCCACCCCATTCCTATACTCCTCTGATAATCTATCTGCCCGAACCCACTTTCGATCCATATAGAACTAGAGATGCCTATATAGATTAATCGAAAAACACACGTGTTGAGTCTAACATATTAATCCTAACATGCACCCTAAAACAATTTCATCTAAAATTTCAACATATGAATCCTAACATGCATTCTAACAATTTCATCTAAAAATATTCTTAAAGCCTTCAATATTTCCCATCTATAAACCTCTTGAAATAAATTCTAACATTTTAATACTATAATTAGCATGCACACTAAAATAATTTCATCTAAAATTCTAACATATTAATCCTAACATTCATTCTAACAATTCCATCTAAAATTATTCCTAAAGCCTTCAATATTTCTCATCTATAAACCTCTTGAAATAAAGTCTAACATTTTAATACTAATTAACATGCATCTAAAATTCTAAAAAATTATAATATGTCCATAAAAAATTCTAACAAACTATAACAATTTCATCTAAAATTCTAACAATATATTTCATCTAAAATAATTTAACATATTAAACCTAACTTGCAACAATTTCATCTAAAATTAATCCTAAAACCTTCAATTAACCAATGTTTCACCAATACATGCATATACATTTTCATACATATATATTTTCATACATGTTCATATATATATACATATACTCATTTCATAATTTCTACATAATTTACTGTCCAATATAAGCATTAATCTCATTCACAAATATATTTTCATTAATTTGAGGTTAACAATTCATACATTCATATATATATATACAATTTATTTCATTTAAAATATGTATTATATACATACCTGAAAGAGAACGACGGAGAGGCGGCGGTGGAGGGGCGGCGCGCGATGGGTCGTCGCGTCGGTGGAGGGGCGGCGCACGGTGGCTCGTCGCTGGCGGCGGAATGGGCCGCGGACTGGGCTCGCGCGGGGGAGGGGCGGCGCACGGTGGCTCTTCGCGGGGGAGGAATGCTACGGTGGTGGTGGTGGTGGCAGTGGGGGAGGATGCTTCGACGGCGACGGGAGGGGAGGAAATATGGTGAAAACGCGTCTGAAAATTAGGGATTTACGCTGGTCAATTGGGGATAAAGGGTCAAAGGCTAAGACAGCGGTTAAAAACCGCTATCCAAGGGATACACTAAGACAGCGGTTAAAAACCGCTATCCAAGACCCACTTAGACAGCGGTTTAAAACCGCTCTGCAAGTCCTCACTTAGAAAGCGGTTATAAACCGCTCTCTTGCATTTTTCCTCTTACACAGCGGTTATAAACCGCTCTCTTAGCCTAGAACTTGGACAGCGGTTAATAACCGCTGTCTTAGCCTTTTTTTTTTTATATATATAATTATGTTAAACCGCTCTCCAAGCTATGTCTTGGAGAGCGGTTTTTTTAACAGCTCTCCAAGTATAGCTCTCCAAGTCCAAATGTGTAGTAGTGTCAACTAAAATCAATTCTAAAATTAAATTATAATTCAAACAATTCAACTAAAATCAATTATAAACTTAACAAATTCAACTATTTCTAAATATGCTTTAAAATTAAATTAAAATTTGATCAACTAAGCTAATTCAACTAAAATCAATTCATTTCTAATATAACTCAAACAATTCAACTAATTCAATTATAAGCTTAAGAAATTCTAAACATGCTTTAAAATTAAATTAAAATTCAATCAACTAATTAAATTATAATTCAACTAAAATCAATGCATTTCTAATATAATTCAAACAATTCAACTAATTCAATTATAAGCTTAAGAAATTCTAAACATGCTTTAAAATTAAATTAAAATTCAATCAACTAATTAAATTATAATTCAACTAAAAACAATTCATTTCTAATATAATTCAAACAATTCAACTAATTCAATTCTAAACTTAACAAAAATTAAACATGCTTTAAATTAAAATTCGATCAACTAAGCTAATTCAACTAAAATCAATTCATTTCTAACATAATTCAAACAATTCAACTAATTCAATTATAAGCTTAAGAAATTCTAAACATGCTTTAAAATTAAATTAAAATTCAATCAACTAATTAAATTATAATTCAACTAATTCAACTAAAATCAATTCATTTCTAATATAATTCAAACAATTCAACTAATTCAATTATAAGCTTAAGAAATTCTAAACATGCTTTAAAATTAAATTAAAATTCAATCAACTAATTAAATTATAATTCAACTAAAAGCAATTCATTTCTAATATAATTCAACTAATTCAATTCTAAACTTAACAAAAATTAAACATGCTTTAAATTAAAATTCGATCAACTAAATCAACCAAAATCAATTCATTACTAATATAATTCAACTAAAATCAATACTCAACTAAAATCAATTCTCTAAACATGCTTTAAAATTAAATTTTAAATGGTAAAAATGAAGAAAACTTACAGTTTATTTGTAGAAAATATCGAAACTAGAACTCGGTGGGGACGGACGGCTCTACAATCAACTAAACCCCACTTCTCCTTCCTTTTCCTTTCGTTTTCCTCCTCCTCTTCTTTTTTCTCGCACTCTCCATCTGTTTCGCGAGGAGAGCTTTATAATTGTAAAAAAATTTGCGACGGACGACTATCCGTCGCAAATAAGTCAACGCACCGTTTCCCTAGAAGACGCATAAAAACGGTTCGGATTTGCAACGGACATTCCGTCGCAAATCAGTCAATGGACCGTTTCACGAAAGGTCGCAAATATAAATGTAAGATTTGCGACGGCTTTTATCCGTCGCAAATACAAAGTTTAAATTTGCGACGACCTGTTCCGTCGCAAATCATTTAAACGGGTTGCTTCCCGAACGGTCACCTTTAAACGGGTATGTTTTGCGACGGAAGTGTCCGTCGCAAAATCGAAGTTGAAATTTGCGACGACCTATCCGTCGCAAATGTAGCCGGTTTAAGACGAAGGCGGTGGGCCCTAGTGTTTGCGACGGCGTTTCCGTCGCAAATTACTAATTTTTGCGACGGACTTCCTAAGTCGTCGCAAAGCGTCATCTTTTTCGACGGCTTACCAAAATCCGTCGCAAATTCACGCAATTTGCGACGGATATTTTGGCGTCGCTAATCTCCGTCTTTTTTGTAGTGTTTGGGTCTTGAACCAAAGACGATCGATATTAATAGAGGTAGAAGAGTTGAAGGGAGATCATACAAAGTAGCCTTGGGGGATCGTAATAGCGGAGGAGCGATGGAGAAAGAAGCGGTTAGTAAAGAAGATTCTTTTATGTTCAACACAAAAGAAGAGGAGAGAAGTTGGCTAAGTAGCTGTTGGTTGGGAGTGTTAAGAAAGGAATTCTCGTGGGACGGAAATTGGTTTTCTTTAAAATATGCAGGAGATAATGCAGTTCTGATTCAAAACTTAAGGGAAAACTCTCTTTCGGAGGCAGCAAAAGAGATGGAGGAGTGGCTTAATTATTGGTTCGAATGGTTTCGACCCTGGCAGAAATCAGATGTTAGTCATAAAAGGAAAGTCTGGACTCATTGGATAGGGGTTCCTTTTCAAGCTTGTCACTCTAGATTTTTTCAAGTGGCATGTTCGAAGATCGGGGTATTTGTTAAGATGGATTCGTGCACGGAAAAGAAGATGAGATTAGATGTTTCGATACCGTTTTTGAACGAGATCAACATGTCTTTTACAGCTATTATTGATGGCAGTCCGTTCAAGATTAAAATCTTTAAAAAATATCCGTCATTTTTTTAGATGAAATCTGATGGGAATAATGAAGTTTTTGGGGATGATTCTTCAACTCAAGATGGTGATTCGATGTGTTCGTCGTATCTAGAACCGGCAATGGCAGTAGTACGCTACCGAAGCAATCTAAGCGAGGAATTATCCGATGATCACTGGAAATTTTGTACCGGAGATGATGATGGAGGGATTTCCGAGGGGTATGGTGGCGTAGAGATTTCGAATCGCTTTGGTGTTCTTGGGAATCTTAAAGGTCTTGTAGGGAAAGGGACGGCGGGCACAACAACGAAAACAGAAGGGAAGCATGTATCGAGTGGGATGCTAGTGGGGCCCATGTGGTAGAAGAATTGGTCGAGCTATGTGATAGAAGGAATTCCCTGACTCTAGGGAATAAGGATATATCTGGTTCTGTAAAAAGGAATAAGTCAAAGAAAATCTTGAATAATGGGCCTGGGGTGATTTTTATTCCTCCAGGATCTAAAGATCCTCATGGGCTTAAAGGCCCAACCTTGACTTCTCCTAAAAAACAAAGAAATCTGTTGGCCTAATAATATTAAAGGTACCCAAAACCAAAACAGTCCATTGGAAAAGATAAATTGGTGCAGGGGATTGAATTGAATCGCAACTCAGAAATAATAGAAGAAATCCCTGATGTTGTTCCTCAGAATCTACCGTACCTTCACAAGAAAGAAGTGAGCCCTAAATTCTCTAAGAAAGTTTTATCCCAACAGTGTGCGAAGGGCATTTCGGCGGGAGATGGTTCGGTAGTGATGTATTCTTCGTCGAGCAGTGATCTTTTAGTCACGGGAAGGAGAATTCCGAAAACACATAATCCTTTATCAAAGCAGGCAAGAGGAAAGAGCACAATTTAAAGATTTTGTTTCAGGCATGCTTTCGCCCGGCGATAAAGTAGAGGCACACATTTCAAGAAAAGGAACTTCCACGGTCTGGATCCCGATGAACAACAAGAATATGAAATCTTTGGCAGCTGCGAAGGATTAAGAAATATGGGAAATGGGTGTAGCTTTGAGTCTCTCGGCTGATGGAAATGAAGAGGCGATAATTGAGCAATTGGAGGATATGAGGGTGGAGGCAGAGAGAGCCGGTTCTAATGGCAAGGAGTCTATAGAGCAGGTTAATAAATGAAGATACTCTCATATAATATTCGTGGCTTGGGGAGCAAAGCAAAACAAACATAGATTAGAGAAATTATCAAAGGCCAAGGTATTGATTTCTGCTGTATTCAAGAGTCTAAGAAAGAAAATGTAGATGAATCTTTTTGTAGGCCTTTGTGGGGTGTTGGCAATTTTGGTTGGTCATTTAGGGAATCAGAGGGGAGGTCAAGGGGTATTATTTCAATTTGGAATTCTGATTTATTCACTGTAGCGAGTTGTTGGCATATGGAAGCCGCCGTTGTGGTGAACGGATACTGGGGAAAAGATAGGGTGGGTGGTTGTATTTTAAATATTTATGCGTCGTGTCCTTTTAATGAAAGGAGAAATCTTTGGGGAAGACTGCTTCAGGTGATATCACATAATCAAAATGTTTGTGTATGCTTAGCTGGTGATTTCAACTCTATTCGAAGAGGGTCGGAGAGGGTGGGCAGGAGAGATGAGGTGGGCAGAGTAGATTTATTGGCTTTCGGGACGCTGAATTAATTGATTTGCCTTTTCACGCCCGATCTTACACGTGGTACAAACCAGGCGGTTCTTGCAAAAGCAGATTAGATCATTTTCTGGTAAATAATGAATGGTTGTTGCAGTGGCCTAACACAGCTAAAAAGGGAACGAGAAGATCACTTTCAGATCATTGTCCTGTTCGACTTGAAATGGATGTTAAGGATTGGGGGCCAAAACCTTTTAGGTTTATTAATGCTTGGCTTTATCATCGTGGTTTTTCAGATTTGGTGGAGAAGTTATGCGATTGAGGGCTGGGGAGGATTCTCTATCAAAGAGAAGTTTAAACTCCTTAAAAACAACTAGAAAAAATGGAATAAAGAGCATTTTGGAGTTTTAGACAAAATAATTGAAGACAGAAGAGAGGAAATACGTAGGCTCGACATTATTGATGACACTTTGGGGCTGTCTGAGGAGGAAATTATGAGAATAAATGAACAGCGAGCAAGACTTTTTCAAGATATCAAGAGCAAAGAGAGTTTAATCTATCAAAAGGCGAAGTGCAAATGGTTAAAGGAAGGAGATGCAAACTCCAGTTTTTTTTTTCACAAAGTGATTAATAGAAGAAGAAAGAAAAATGTAATTGTTGGGCTGCACTTAGAAAGAGGATGGAGTGAAGATGTCGTTGGAGTGAAGAATGGAATTTTTTAATTTTTCAAAAATCATTTCAGGGCTGAGAATTGCAACAGACCAAGGCCGGAAGTTGGGTTCGCAAAGAAGAAAATATCAGAGGCGGAAAATCAGCTGCTCATTGCTCCTTTTTCAGAGGAAGAAGCAGCGGAGGCAATTAATGAGTGTGATGGCTCGAAGAGGATATGATGAGGTTTCTTAGGGAGTTCCATGAGAATGGCAAGCTGGTTAGAGGTCTGAACGATTCATTCATTGTGCTAATACAAAAAAAGGAAGAGGCAGAAGAACTCCAGGATTATAGGCCTATTTCGTTAGTGGGCGGGGCATATAAGATATTATCAAAAATCCTTTCGAGAAGGCTGAGCAAAGTTTTAGGATCAATTATGTTGGATCAACAATCGGCGTTCGTAGGAGATAAACATATTTTGGACTCAGTGGATATCTTAAATGAGGCCATTTAGGATGCTAGAAAAAGGAAGAAGAAATGCTTACTTTTTAAGATTGATTTTGCGAAGGCTTATGACTCGGTAGATTGGGGTTTTCTTGAGGCTATGATGAAGAGTTTTAATTTTGATCATAAATGGATTTCTTGGATAATGGAGTGTGTTTCTACTGCGACGGCATCTATTCTCGTTAATGGCAGCCCAATGGAGTCGTTTCATTTGGAAAAAGGCCTAAGGCAAGGAGATCCCTTATCTCCATTTCTTTTCCTTCTGGCAGCTGAAGGTGTTTCAATTTTGATGAATAATGCAATTGAGAGAGGTCTTTTTGATCCAGTGCAAGTTGGGAGGAAAAATGTGGTGGTGTCTTTTCTCAAGTTTCCAGATGATACGATTTTTTTGGAAATGGCAAAGGAAGAGAATGTGAGATTTTTGAAGAACTTTTTTATTATTCTTGAATTGGTCTCGGGGCTAAAGATAAATAGGAGTAAATGTTGTTTGTTCGGTGTAAATTTGGAGTCGAATACTCTGGATGAGTTTGCAGCTATTTTGAGGTATATGACTGGGTCCATCCCATTTATGTATTTGGGTGTGAAGGTCGGGTGTGCTCATAGACAATACTCTGAATGGGAGTATGTGTTACAAAAAATAAAAAATCGTTTGAAAAAGTGGGAAGGTTTGAAAATCTCTATTGGAGGGAGGCTTACTCTAATTAATGTTGTGCTTTCTTCAATCTCGGTTTATTTTCTGTCCACCTTTCGTGCTCCCAAAAATGTGTTGAGTGAAATAGTGAGTATGCAAAGAAAGTTCCTTTGAGGAGGAGGGGAGTGAGAGCTCAAATAAAATTGCATGGTTGAAATGGTCTGAGGTTTGTAAACCTAAGTTGGCAGGGGGCCTAGGGGTTAAAGATGTTGAATGCTTTAATAAAGCTTTACTGGGTAAATGGGTGTGGAGGTTTTATTAGGAGAGAGATTGTCTATGGGCTAGAGTAATAGAGTCTAGATGGGGTACGTCTTGGGGAAAAGGGTTGGGTTCATCAAGAAGGGGGAGGGGGGGGGTTCTCCGGTTGGTTGGTGGGGTGAGATTTTGAAAGCAATAGGGGTGGGGACGGGGGAGTGGTTCTTTAAAAACCTGAGGAAGGTGGTGGGGGATGGGAAACAAACCTTGTTTTGGGATGAGCCATGGGCAGGGAAAATTCCTCTTAAAGAGCGTTTCCCCAGGCTTTATCAGCTATCCTCAAACAACTATGGTGTGTGATTTGGGAGAATGGAGAAATGGGGAATGGAATTGGGTGTGGAGATGGAGAAGGGGTCTATTTGAGAGAGAAAGCGATGTTCTTAATAATTTGTTGAATGTTATTAACAGGTACCCGCTGAAAAGAAACGAGGAGGACATTTGGAGATGGAACCTGAGCGAGAACGGGATGTACAAGACGAAAGAGGTATACGATTGGATTTTTGATCAAAAAGTCGCAGATTCAAAAGAGGTAAAACAAGAGTTCAAGCTGATATGGATCAATTTGATACCATCGAAGGTGAGAGTTCACGCTTGGAGGGTGTTGTGGGAGAGATTGCCAACGATTTCAAAGCTTCAAAGATTTAATGTCATTCCAAGTAATTCAAATTTGAAAATACCTTCTGCAAGGAGAAAGATGAGACGGTTAGACATATCTTTTTCGAATGCTCATTTTCTTACAATGTGTGGATGAAATGTTGTGATTGGTTAGGGGTGACGACGACATTACTGTCAAATCCTTCAATTAATCTACAAAATTTTTGTAATCTCTTGAAAATGAAAAAAGGAAAATCGGTGTTTTCATGTGTTTGGAGTTGTTTGGTGTGGCTGCTGTGGAAGAAACGGAATGAGATCATCTTTAACAACGCCCAGGCTGTGGAGGAAGATGTTGTAAGAGAACTGAAAAGCAGAACTTGGAGCTGGTTGCAATCGAAGGAATCGAGACTGAGTAATATTAGTTTTAAGAACTGGTATAGAAAATTGGAGGTGTATTGATATTGAATTAGTAAGGAATCAAATAGTATTGAACTGAACGACATTTGTTTGTAAATGGGTATTTATTATACCCTTGAGCTTTGATTGTCGAATACAAATTTCTTTTAGCTGATAAAAAAAAAGTTTTCATCAAATAAAATTACAAGCATCAAACAACACATGTTAAAGTAGTTACACAGGTGGTGCAAACTATAGAATCAAGTTGTATTATCCAAAAGTTGTTCAAAATAAACAATTCTTTTCATTTTACTTGAGTTTGCGAACACCACCGCAATGTATTTGAAATTTATTCTCTCCTGCCAATAAAACCATAGCATATCAATCTCATAAAGAGAAAATATTTACACATAAAGAGATTTTAGAATTGGGAAAACCAATGTTCCATCCTTTTTATTTTTCTCAGCGGACATTAATATGTTTAGAAAACTTTCTCGCCTAAGTACATAATTAAAGCTATTTCTCGCCTAAGTACATAACTAAAGCTATTTGATTAAATTGCAAAAATTATATCGAGTTTTGGGTGTTCACAAAATCACTCAAAGAAATCTATATGTATAAATGTTAAAAGGAAGTCCACTATAAAGTCTGTAATTATGTATTAAGAAAGTGTTTGACCAAAAAGATAGAAAAGGAGGTTAGCAACATACACTTTCTTCACATGAACAAAGTTAGAGACGAAAACAATTGTGTCATGCACATTTAAACATGATCATCACAGTTTTTTATTACCTCCTGTAAATTTTTCTGTTGTTTCCTAGTATTTCAGACACTCATAAGCTAGCTTTTCTATCCCTCAACAAACAACTTAATCGTGATAGCAAAACCTTAAGCAAAATTCAGGCAATAAGCTTATAGGTTTTAATTGCTTATTCTGAAATACATTGCCATCCAATTAAAGCTAAAATAAATGAAAACATAACGACATAAAGATCATAATACCTTCACCACTCAGTATATTTGTATATACAATGTACGGTCATATTCTACATTTGTCAATTTAAAATAATAATAATTAATTATTTAACGTCTTCAAAATCAACAATAATAACAAATTACTGTACAACTGAAATTCTATTCAACACATAAACCCCATATGTACCCTAAAAAATTAAATAGAAAAATAATTCAAACAAAAAACTCACAAGTCACCTAAACATATCTTCATTAATTAAGAATTAGTTTTCTATGTACTAAGAAGAGTTACACAAATCAAATTCAGTGATTTGAACTACTTTTATGACCCTAGGCATATCTTCACAGCGGCAAAAAATTTACCCGATAAGGAAAATTTTGACTTAAAAACAAACCCAATAAATAAATAAATTATTAGAAGTTGCATAATCTAGGTCACATAAAAAATAAGATAGAACAAATACAAATTGCACATTTGAATAAACATGTATTCCTATTATATTACTTTCATTTTCGTGCAGACTTGAATTTACAGTTATCGCCTTCCTATTGTAAATATTGTATCAAACTTTGACTATTTAAAAGAAGAAATTAAACAAAAATATTTATTACAAATAATAATATGAACATTTTGACTGAGCCTGTTGGAATTTAGAGGCACGTAAAACACGTAACATGCGCAACGGAAATAAACGTTCTCCAATAACGAACAATTTAATTGCATAATTAATACGAGATATCTTAAACAAGAGATCTTACAGAGCTTCGTACACGGAGTCCTCCACTATGGTATCCACGCAATAGCTATTCACCGATTTGCACCGGGGTGCCAGCGTTGAATCTCGAGACGAACTTGATAGGAAAACTCGAACAAGAGATTTTATGGAGAAATTATATTTTCTTGTGTATTTAGGAATTCCCATAAGATACATATTTATAGGGATTAATTTAGCTTAATTCTTAAGCAAGATATCGGGCCTAGCCCGTAAATATAATCACTACAGATTATATTTCCCTAAATATGTTCCTACGAACAATATATTTACCATATCTATTACTCTTGTATAATAATATTCCAAATATTATTATTGGGATTTCATATCTAATTAAATCCAATTTAATTAGATAATAATAATTAATTCCAAATACAATTATTATTATATTCTCCATAATTTAAACATTATATCTAATATAATACTTAATCAACCAACTATAATCGGTGAACTACCATTGCTTGTTGTGTGACCCATAGGCCCTCGTATATCGAGCGATTAGTCAAACTAACGGTCTTAATTTAACCCTAGACAATAAATCAGACATTTTCAATATACGAGGTACGTTGCAAGGAAATCTGCAACTACTTGTAATATTGTAGGCTATTGTGATATCTTCCTTTCATTCGTGAATACTCAATTAAGCCTTGAACATGATGAAGTGTCTATTCAAATAACTTAATCATATTATCTCGAATCACTAATTGATCGCTTGTGTCGCACTTGGCCACAAAGTCCAAGTCGACTTGCATCGGCCGATGTCTTAGATCCAATTATGATGAAAAGACGAGTATTCTCTCTTAAATCCACAATGAGGAATGAATCCTATTTTTGGCTCAACTACCACGCACATGTACTTCGTGATGAACCCAATCCATGCCATATCTACCCTTGGAGGGTGCAAGCGTCGGTCATGGTCAAAGTTTATTACTCCGCACATGTCGTGCGTATTGACGTAAAGTATGAGGAATATCACATCGCTCCCACTAACCGAGACACTCGTAGACACATTATGTGGAATTACATAAAACGGTTTCTCGGATGGGTATACCAATACCCTCTAAGGTATTTGTGCATCCATTATGAAATACCTACTATCTCGTAGTAAGTGAGATCTTACTACACTCTCTCCATAGAGTATAATATAGACCGCACACAAATCTCCATTGCATCATCAATATCCCATTCTTGATGATCCTCGATCGGGGCTATTTGAGAATCGTACTTCGATCATCTAAGTTCTCACTCACTCAATGACAGTATCGATTCAAGGGAACACAGATATGAATAATGCAAACAATCAAACATAATATTCAGATAAGTGTAAAGCCATACATTTAATATTAAACCAAACATTGGCCTAGTGGTGAGGGCTTGGGATTTAGGAGTATGATGCTCCATAGGTCTCAGGTTCGAAACCCACTTGGTGCAAACAATTCCTGAGATGGGCCAGTCCATACAGAGCTATGCTCTGGCTTGAAATGGGGCCCCCCGATAGTGGACGGTGGGTTATGGGTCCCCCGGATTAGTCGGCCAATGAGCCGGATACCGAGTTATAAAAAAAAAATAATAATATTAAACCATAAACTGAATATCATCTTAGTATTATGTCCTTACAAAGGATTGTCTCTAGGACATTAACACTAACAATCTTCCACTTGGACTAGAGCCAATCACCTACATGTCTAACCCCTAGACCATCAAAATGTCTAGTGTGTACATGAACACTCAAAGCCTTGGAGAATGGGTTAGACAAATTATCATATGTGGGAATGCGCTCTAACTCTATTTCCTTGTTAGCGACCATCTCTCTTATCAAGTGATAACGCCTTGGTACATGCTTGTATTTGTTGTTGGATCTCAGTTCCTTTGCTTGCACAACCGCACCAGTGTTGTCACAATACAACTTTATTGGACCAGTGGCACTCGGAACTACCCCTAGTTCAGTTAAGAACTGTTTTATCCAGACAACTTATTTGGCAGCCTCTGCCGCAGCAATGTACTCAGCCTCAGTTGTTGAATCCGTGGTTGTTGCTTGTTTGGAACTATTCCAACACACCGCACCTCAATTGAGAGTGAAGACGTATCCTGACCGCGACTTGTAATCATCACAGTCGGATTGGAAACTTGCATCAGTGTAGCCGGTGACGACTAACTCTGATTGCCCACCGTAGATAAGAAAATGTTCTTTAGTACGCCTGAGGTACTTAAGAATATTCTTGACAGCAATCCAGTGAGGCTCACCTGGATTCTGTTGGTATCTACATGTGATGCTGACAACGTAGGCTACGTCTGGTCTGGTGCAAGTCATGGCGTACATGATGGATCCAATTGCAGATGCATATAGAACATCCTTCATGTGCTCGGTATCAGCTTCGCTAGAAGGACAATCCTTCTTCGACAACTTTATCCCATGATTTGCTGGAAGATATACTCTCTTAGAGTTCTCCATAATAAAACGCTTCAACACCTTATCTACGTAGGTGGATTGTGACAACCCTAACATCTTCTTGGATCTATCCCTATGGATCTTGATCCCTAAGATATAGCATGCTTCACTAAGATTCTTCATCATGAAGACCTTTGATAATCAATCTTTCACGGACTGCATGAGTGGGATGCTATCTCCTATAATCAATATGTCATCGACATATACGACTATAAAGACAATACTCTTCCCACTGCGTTTACAATAAAAGCATGGATCTTCCAGATTTCTAATGAAGCCAAAAGACTTAACAACTTCATCAAATCGGAAATTCCAACTCCTAGAAGCTTGCTTCAATCCATAGATGGATCGTTTAAGCTTGCACACGAGATTGGACTTTGGCTTAGATATGAAGCCCTCCGGTTGAGTCATAAACACGTCCTTATCAATGTTTCCATTGAGAAAGGCTGTTTTGATATCCATCTGCCAAATCTCATAAACATAGTGTGCGGCTATCGCAAGTAAAATTCGAATGGACTTGATCTTTGCAACTGGCGCGAAGGTCTCGTCATAGTCAATACCTTCGCGTTGACTATACCCTTTCGCCACCAACCTAGCCTTGTAGGTTTATACCTTGCCATTTGCATCAGTCTTCCTCTTGAAGACTCACTTGCAACCTATGGGTTTTACCCCTCTTGGCAATTCAACCAAGTCCCAAACTTGATTGATGTACATCGAGTCCATCTCGGATTTCATGGCTTCATGCCACTTCTCTGAGTCAACATCTAATATCGCCTCAGTGTAAGTCATAGGTTCGTCCTTATCCGGTATTTCCACATCATCATGTTCCTCCACGAGAAAACCATAATACCTATCGATTGGATTATGAATCCTAGTTGACTTACGGAGTTGTGGTTGTGCAGGCTGTACATTCTGATCGTGAAAATTTTATGGTGCAGCGACTTCATCGTTGACCGGAGAGTCCTCAAGAGCGACACTTTAAGATGCCTCTTGGGCGGGAGTTTGAACTATGCTTTTCTCATTCAGCCTACTTGGAGGTTGTTGCAAAGGCAACACAACTCTAATTACGCTCCCACTGGCTGAAAGAGGATCACCTAGTGATAAACTTCCACCATGAGAGTCGCTGAATGCTCCCACTGATTCTTTGTCATGTTGCTTTGACAAGTCATCAGTCTCTATGTTAATTTGTGGTTCTTGAATTTCTTCAAGTTCTATCTTCTTACGGCTTTGTTCCTTAAATACATACTCGTCTTCTAGGAACCTTGTCTGCCTAGAAACAATAACTGTTTGTTTCTCCGGTAGATAGAAATAATATCCTCTAGTCTGCTTAGGATATCCCACAAAATAATCTTTTTCACCTTTGGATTCCAACTTATCAGTTTACATTTTCTTCACAATTGCGGGGCAACCCTATGTTCTAATGTGTAGAAAAGATGGCTTCTTGCCATACCATAGCTCGTATGGAGTTTGCACAACTGATTTGGATGGAATCCTATTCAGAATGTAGATTGAGGTTTGCAACGCGTGTCCCCATAAGAATGTTGGAAGGGAGGCAAAACTCATCATGGACCGGACCATGTCCAACAAGGTTCGGTTTCTCCTTTCGGACACACCGTTCATCTGAGGGGTTCCGGGAGGATTCCATTGTGATTGGATCCCATGAAGTTTCAAGTAATCCATGAATTTGTGGCTAAGGTACTCACCTCCTCGATCTGATCGAAGAGTCTTGCTACTCTTACCAAGACGTTTCTCTACTTCGGCCTTGTACTCTTTAAATTTCTCAAACGATTCGGATTTGTGTTTCATAAGATACACGTATCCGTACCTTGAGTAATCGTCTGTAAAGGTGATGAAGTAGCCGAATTGACCCCTAGCTAGAGTGCGCAATGATCCACAAACATCGCTGTGGATCAACTCTAGAACTTCTTTGGCACGTACCCTTTTCCCGGAAAATGGTTTATTTGTCATCTTGCTCATGAGACAAGATTCACAACTACCATAAGACTCTAAGTCAAATGTGGTTAAGTAGTCCAACTTCCTTACCTCGCGATTCTTTTCTCGTTCGCATGACTAAGTCTATAATGCCACAAGTAAGTCAGGTTTTCATGATTACTAAGCTTGAGTCTTTTATTTTGTATATTAAGAACATTATATCCACAATGTAACAAGTATAAACCTTTCACAAGAGAAGCATTTTCATAAACATCACCATTAAGCAAAAAATAACAAGTATTATTTGCAAAACTGAAGAAAAATCCCTCAATGTCTAACATGGGAACGGAAATAATATTACGAGTAATAGACGGAACGAAATAACAATTATTCAATTCAAGTCTAAAACCAGAAGGTAAGTCTAAAACATAAGTCCCAACACGTTCAGCAACAACTCTTGCTCCATTCCCCACGTGAATGGTGACTTCACCCGGCCTAACTGCTCTGCTGTCCCTAAGCCCCTGCACATTTGTACAAATGTGTGAGCCATAACCGGTATCCAATACCCAGCAGTTAGAATCATTTGTGGACATGTTTATCTCAATAACAAACATACATGTTCCAGTGGCTGAAGCACCTTGTGCCTTCTTTTCAGCTGCTAGAGCGTTGCAGTCCTTCTTCCAATGCCCCTTCTGCTTGTAGTGGAGGCATACATCCTTATCTTCCTGCTCCTTCTTTTGAATTCCACCTTTCGTCTTGAGGAAATTAGGCTTAGAGCCTTTCTTAGCCTTGCTTTTATGCTTCTTCTTCCCTTTAGGGGCAGAGGAACTATAAGCACCCACCATGAGCACGGGCTTTTCCTTAGCACTGGAAGACTCAAAAGTCTTGAGCATGTTATGAAGCTCAGGCATGGTCGAAACCGTCTTGTTCATATTAAAGTTTACAACGAAACTCGAGTATGAATCAGGTAGCGACTGAAGAATGACATAAACAACAACATTGGTCTGCAACTCAATGCCCAAATGACCAAGTTTCTCGATTAGCCCTATCATCTTCAAAACATGAGGGGAGACTTTCCCTCCTTCAGATAGCCGATATCTAAACAGATCTCTCATCACCTCATAAATCTCGGAACGAGACTCAGAATCAAAGAGATCCTTCAGATGTCTAAGCATCTCGTAGGGAAGCATCCTCTCGTGTTGCCTTTGCAACTCGGGGGTCATGCCGAGCAACATAACACACTGAGCCTGGGAAGCATCATCTTGATGCTTCTTTTGAGCTTCAGCGTCAAACGTTTCGGCTTCCTCAGAACCAGCCTCAGGGGCATCAGGGATTGGCGTGTCTAACACGTACTCAATCTTTTCTTGCCTAAGCACCAAACGCACATTTCGGTGCCATTCCAGAAAATTTGGCCCAGCCAATTTGTTTTTTTCCAAAACACTTCTCAACGACAAGTTATTCATTTCAACAATCCTAGGAAATAAAATTTAATCGGGAATTAAAATACATAATTCCTATAATCAATATTCAGCAATCAAAATAAACATGCCTTTTATTTATTTTGTCTCCATTATTTTCACATACTCGACGACCTCATCGGAAGAGTACGAATTTATATCCAATATAAATTGTAATGGACTAGGATCCACATTCCTACTATTACAACAACTGCTAGGGCTGAATATTGCAACAACAGAACTGTAGGTCTCTAAACCAATTGCCTCACGCAATTCCTAGTTGATTGAACCTAGTTCAATCGGATGTCACCTAATTCTCGTCTCCCTGCTAGGGCTGGTAAAACAGAATTAAGTTGGTTTACAACCATTAAGCGGCGACAAACATGTCCCTATAAAAGTCCCGTTAGATGTAGATCCGAGCAAAAGACTAGGGTCTTAAATACTCATTGGAACGGAATCTCCGGTTTACTTTTAATTTTAATGGAAGACATCTTTCAATTTAATGAAAAACCATATTTTAGCGAGGAACATTTTAAAGACGGTGTATTAATTGCTTAATCGAGATCCACATGTTAATCTATATCACATTTGAGCAATTATAGGGCGCCGCCTACCCAAAAACAATTATAATGCGGACTATAAAGTGCGTTAACGAATTTTAAAAAATAAGTTAACCAAGTGGGAAATTAATAACTGCCAAATTATTAAGGCAAAATTAAAATTCAATTTTAATCTTAAAATAATAATTTTAATTATTGAAATCCTAATTAATCCAATTAATTTAATTATTTTGGTCCAACCAAAATCTTCTTAAAAAAATAAAACTGCAAGCAATGCTTGTTAAGCCAAAAAAATGCAGCCCAAAAGTTAATTAATTTATCCTATAAGAATTTCGGGCCCAACAATTAATAAAATTGGTATAACAATTTTCCAGGCCCAATACTCTTAAATGAATTGGCCCAGCCACTTTAATTAACATAGGCCCTATAGCCAGGCCAAAATATGCTTCTGGTATCGTGCAATTGCTGCAATTGACGTCCCATGTAGCCGTCCCAGCTATGATCACGGGCTGCCGTCCAAGAAATTTGTCGGCGGTTACCGGTTGAAGGCGTTGACGTCGATGGCCACTCCAAGCCGCCCATCGAAGTCCGAGAACGGCCGCCACCAGTCAACCAAGTATAGTGCGTCCATCGTCGGAATTCGATACCGCATCAAGCATAGCCGCTCGCTTCAGGCCAAACGGATCAAGTCAAGATCTGTCCCGAAACGACAGCGGGACCACCACGATCTGGTTGCTCGGCGGACGCCTGAGAAAAGCACAGCGAGACCAGCACAACTGCCGTCGCTGTAATCACTTTCTCGCCTAGCGAGATGCGCAAGGCAGTCGCGCTCGCTAGTGGCGATCACCACGGCTGTTGCCCGAATTCTGGCCGTATACAATACGCTAGCAACAGTTTTCAGTTTTTTTTTTTTTTTTTTTTTAGATAAATCCAATTTCTCAAAAAACAAAAATCTAGTTGTTCAATTTAACAAAAACCAAAATAAAAAATTGCAATTCTAAATTGAATAACGTATGGGCACATAACAATTTACCACGATAAACTAATTATGAAATTAATCAAGAGTCTTAGCTCTGATACCACTGTTGGAATTTAGAGGCACATAAAACATGTAACATGCGCATCGGAAATAATCGTTCTCCAACAACGAACAATTTAATTGAGTCCTCCACTATGGTATCCACGCAACAACTATTCACCGATCTGCACCGGGGTGCCAGCGTTGAATCTCGAGATAAACTTGCTAGGAAAACTCGAACAAGAGATTTTATGGAGAAATTATATTTTCTTGTGTATTTAGGAATTCCCATAAGACACATATTTATAGGGATTAACTTAGCTTAATTCTTAAGCAAGATATCAGACCTAGCCCGTAATATAATCTCTACAGATTATATCTCCCTAGGTATGTTCCTACGAATAATATATTTACCATATCTATTATTCTTGTATAATAATATTCCAAATATTATTATTGGAATTTCATATTTAATTAAATCCAATTTAATTAAATAATAATAATAATTAATTTCAAATATAATTATTATTATATTCTCCATAAATTAAATATTATATTCAATACAATATTTAATCAATCAACTATAATTGGTAAATTGCCATTACTTTTTGTGTGACCCATAGGCCCTCGTATATCGAGCGATTAGTCAAACTAACGGTCTTAATTGAACCCTAGATAATAAATCATACATTCTCAATATACGAGGTACATTGTGAGGAAATCTGCAACTACCTGTAATATTGTAGGCTATTGTGATATCTTCCTTTCATTCGCGAATACTCAATTAAGCCTTGAACATGATGAAGTGTCTATTCAAATAACTTAATCGTATTATCTCGAATAGTTGATCGCTCGTGTCGCATTTGGCCACAAAGTCCAAGTCGACTTGCATCGGCCGATGTTTTAGATCCAATTATGATGAGAAGACTAGTATTCTCTCTTAAATCCACAATGAGGAATGAATCCTATTCTTGGCTCAACTACCACACACATGTACTTCGTGATGAACCCAATCCATGCCATATCTACCCTTGGAGGGTGCAAGCCTCGGTCATGGTCAAAGTTCATTACTCCGCACATGTCATGCGTATTGACCTCAAGTCTGAGGAGTATCTGTAACGCCCCCACTTAATATAGTACGGAAAATATGATGTGGCACAAGTAGGAACGTTACTAAAATAGCATTTTTGTATTAAAATATACACACGCCACACATTTACACAGCGGAAGTAGTAAATAAGTACGATCGTACTTTAAGATACAAGCCAAAATTTAAAAATATTATTCTTGAAAATATAAAGTCTTTAAGAAGCTCCACAGCCTGTCGAGTTCATTCGCCCACGTCTAGATCCACAGTATCTGTAAAAATTTAAAAGTGGAAGGGATAAGCGTTTGAAAACACTTAGTGGGAAACCTCTTTATAATTGCACAAACTAAACATCAATTGTCTATAATATGTGAGCCCCCGGAATTTCACCGGGTATATGCTTGGGTGGCGTGACCAACCCGTGGTGCCGGAACGACCGGACTATCTCATTTGCCAACATAGTGTTGGACTATCTCAGGGGCCAGTCGATAGCGGGCCAAACTCAAAATATTTAACATTCAACATTTAATAAGTGCAATTAAATAATAATAGAACACTCGGTGAAGAGCGAAGTGATTCCCCACCTTGCAGGTTTGTACCTACAAGTAGAATTTTTAAAATAGAAACATTGTTACTTATCCCTTCACTTTTGTAAATTGTAAGACTTGAATTCAAATCTCCAAACATATTAAAATATTGTATACTAACACACATATATCAATTAAGTGTATAAAATCATCAAATAGCAAGTTATAAATAAATATCGACTGTAAAAATGTAATCGGACCATTTTGAACCTTTCATACAAAATTTCGAATTTGGCAGATTACACACCTAACTTTGAAAATTCATATTAAATTATTCATACGTCCAAAAATTATAAAATTTTAACAGTATATTACCAACTCAATAAAGTTTATCACCATATTTTCAGATTTCTCAAACTCTTTACCAAACATCAGATATTTCGTAATGAATACACAATAACAGATTCTGGTCACTTAAGTTCAAAAATTCACCATAAATCAACCACATGTCCAATACTCATGAAATTTTTACCATGAACTCCCAACTTCATGTAATTTATCAACATACTTTGGTTTTCTATAAAAACCTAACCGATTATTCTCAGATCATAGCAAACGTCTACTGTTCCTGGAAATTCGTCCAAAACCCTAGCTCTACTTCGAAAAATCACCACGAACTGAATACTAGTCCAAAAGCTATGAAATTTGAAACCTAAGTTCCTTCACAAGTATACTTTCACATATAAAAATTTTAGAATTTTCCACCGACAAAATTGGATTAAAAACGAAATTCCTTCACAAATTGTCCAGATTTTCGGTTTTCATGCATATATGAAGAACATAACATCTTAAACTCACTTTAAACCATATAATTTCATGATTTCTACTTATAAAGCATATATAATCAAATAATAAACATGATTTTGATCATAACTCATGAAGAAATTGAATTAAACATTCAAACATGAAGTAAAACATGAATAACATGCAATTTACTCATCAAAACCCATTTTCCTATCAATTAATTCACATATCATGCATAAACTTCATACTATCACTTAAATAATTACTCAAACAAGAAGAGAAGCTTACTTAGAGATATGTAGCTACAAGAAATCTCTTATTCTCCTTTCTCAACTTCTAAGTATAAGAGTAGTATTTGTTCTAATTTTCTTTCTAAGCTTATACCTATTTATGCATGCATGCTCATATATTTATAGGTGAAGCAATACTTGGAGACTACTCCAAGCCCTCCTAGGACCGACCTTGAATGAAGAATGTGGAGAAATTTGGATAATCTTGGAGTTAAGTCATTAAACACATGGCAACTTAGTATTAGTAGCAAATTTTGACTTTTTTTCTTCAAATTTTGACCTTAATTCCATGAAACTTCACCAATCTTCCTCCTTTCCACCACTTGGACGAAATTTGTAGACAATTAGAGAGAATTCTTGTGTCTTGTAGTTAAGACACATGTAGGTTTTGGATTTGATAAATAAAAATAAAAGAAATTATGATTTTCTAATTTTTTTTTATGCTTTTAAGGTACATTATGCATAAATTACTTACACTATCTTATGAAATAAAATTAAAACTTTTCTAAGGCTCTAAATAAATTATAAAGTCTATATACTAATCATAAAAAAACATCGAGCAATCGATACGTAATTCGTTTCTTGAAGAAACGTTCATTTTTCAACTTATAACGTGTAGAATAAAATACTAGACTTAAGGACTATATTAATTTCTATATCAAATACTTTAAGACATAAAATAAAGAACATATAAAAATTATAAAGTTTCAAGAATAAGCATGTATTGAGCAAATAATGCAGTAATTGTAACTATCGAGTAATTAAAACACATAAACGTGCCTTGGCATGAATTTTGGATGTAAATGCATCACATAGATTCATATAGAAATATAAAGCATTTAGTAAAGCAAATAAGGTCATAAAAGTCTAGGGTATTACAGTCTAACCCCCTTAAATAAATTTCGTCCTCGAAATTTCTAGTGTTACCAGGATTATTGAGGTAAGGGTATTTGGCTAAGATTTCGTCCTCTCGCTTCCATGTAGCTTCTTCCATTCCGTGTCTATTCCACTGGATCTTAACCATAGGAATATCTCTATTTCTTAACCTATGAAGCTTTCTATCAAGTATGGCTGTGGGAATCTCCTCATAGGTTAAGTCGGTATCCAGTTCTAATTCAGGTAAGTTTACTATGTGGGTATGGTCGGGTACATACTTTCGGAGCATCGAGATATGGAATACATTGTGTACTCCTGCCAAGGATGGTGGTAGCGCTAGCCTATAAGCCAAATCTCCAACTCTTTCCAATATCTCATAAGGTCCAATATATCTGGGCTTCAACTTTCCTCTTTTTCCGAAGCGGAAAATTCCTTTTATTGGAGATACCTTCAAGAATACCTTGTCTCCAATCTCAAAACTTAATTCTTTCCTTCGCCTATTCGCATACATTTTCTGTCGATCTTGAGCCGCTTGCATCTTCTCTTTAATTTTCTTTACTACTTTGTTAGTTTCTTCCACCAATTCCGGTCCTAACAATTTCTTTTCTCCAATTTCATCCCAGCATAGTGGAGATCTGCACTTCCTTCCGTACAATGCTTCGTACGGTGCCATTTCAATCGTAGCTTGATAACTATTGTTGTAGGAAAATTCCACTAAAGGTATGTACCTTTCCCAACTTCCTCCAAAATCGATGATACAAGCTCTCAACATATCTTCCAAAGTTTGAATTGTTCTTTCCGATTGACCATCTGTTTGAGGATGAAAAGTTGTACTGAATTCCAACTTAGTACCCAAAGCTTCTTGAAGACTGTACCAAAATCTTGATGTAAATCGTGGATCTCTATCTGACACAATAGAAACTGGAACTCCATGTAATCGGACAATTTCTTTAATATAAATCTGAGCCAATTTATCCAATGTGAACGTCATCTTTATTGGTAGAAAATGTGCCGTCTTGGTCAATCTGTCAACAATTACCCAAATAGCTTCATTTCCTTGTATTGACTTGGGCAATCCTACCACAAAATCCATTGTAATGTGTTCCCATTTCCATTCAGGAATCTCAAGTGGTTTCAGCAATCCCGATGGTCTTTGATGTTCAGCTTTTACCTGCTGACATGTCAAACATTTCTGTACGAAATTTCCAATATCCCTCTTCATATTTCTCCACCAGAACAACTTCTTTAATTCTTGATACATCTTCGTTCCTCCAGGATGAACTGTATATGGTGTAGAATGTGCTTCTTCCAATATTTCCTCCTTGAATTCTTCTTTGTCTGGGACACATATTCTTCCTTGACATAACAATGTACCATCCTCACATACTGAAAACTCATTTGCTTTACCTTCCTTGATCTTTTGCTTTATCTTCTCTAAGAATGGATCTTCATATTGAGCTTTTGCTATTCTTTCCTTCAGTGTTGGTTTCACAACCAAAGCATTGATCTTTCCCTTGCGACTTAAGGCATCTGCTACTACATTTGCCCTTCCCGGATGATACAATATCTCGCAATCATAATCTTTCACCAACTCCAACCATCTCCTTTGCCTCATGTTCAATTCCTTCTGTTCGAAGATATACTTCAAACTCTTATGATCTGTGTAGATCTGGCATTTACTTCCATACAAGTAATGTCTCCAAATCTTGAGTGCATGCACAACTGCTGCTAGCTCTAAATCATGCGTAGGATAGTTCTGCTCATATAGAAATATAAAGAATTCACCTCTGATTTAAGAAAAGTCGATTGAAAATCGAAAGAAACTGGAGAAGAAAAGCTTCAAGAATCATTTATGAAGGCTCTGAGAATTCTGATCGCGAAAAGGAAGAAAAATAAAATGAAGAGCTATTTATAAGGAAGGATACGGGGGCGAATACGAAAGGTTTCAAAAAAAGAAGCCCCTATATGCAAATAAGGGTTGCACGCATGGGCGGCGGTGATGTCACCAACCGCCCACGCCGCCTCGTATTACGTATCTCGGGAAATGAAACGCCATAAGTTCAAAAGGCATTCCCCACTGGTCGCCTCCAATAGTTCCCGCCCAAAAAATTCGAAACCCTGTTGCTCGCTCCCTGCAAAAATGGAAAGAGTAAATTTCCTGTTGCTCGCCTCGTATCATAAAAAGGTGGCCCATCTTATAGGTTGACATAAAAGGGTAAAAATTTATCCTTATATGCCAAACTAGGGGGCATTGTTGATAGGCGAACAGTAGGAAAAGAAGATTAAAGTAAAAAATATTAAAATAATAAAGATTAAGAAATCATTAAAAATAAAAATGATGAAGAGGACGACCAGCAGGGAATAAATGCTCTAGGAGGTGAGCAGCAGGGTTTAAAAGCCAAAATTGAGGAGGCGAGCAGCTGGTCATGAAAAGTGTAAAAGAGGTGGCGACCAACCAGGCCAGGGGGATGCAAAGAAACGTAATCAGAGGTGAGCAGGCGAGCAAGAGGACACCTCGGAGGATCATCAAAAATCTTAATAATTAGGCATTACATTAGAAACAAACATGTGTTTTAACACTTGTCTTTATGTAAAGATGTAAGAGCTTAGGAGTTAACTTGTGTCTTAACACTTGTCACAATGTAAAGAAGGATGATTAGAGAGGTGACACCTCCTACTTGCTTGTATCCCTATAAATACCCTTTCATGGGATAATGAAAGGGGTTACTTAATTCAAAAACAAGCAAAACTCTTGCAAATTTTCTTCCCAATCTTTACTTATGAAAATCCAGCTTTAATCTTTGATTAATCCCTGTTTGAAGATCTTCTTAGTTGAAAACAACCACTAATTATTTAATCCGAGTTAAGGTCATCAACAGACACTAATTGATGCAGACCAAAAAAACTTGGAAGAATAGATTTGTCGACAACGACACAGATTGTTGCGGCTGCAGTATTTACAGAGTGAGAGCATCATCATTCTTTTGCATCTCCTTCACAGAAATAAATTCTCATTCTATCTAACTACATAGAATAGAACGACCTTTAAAATTCCATAACTCATGTTAATTAAGAATGAAGAAAGTTAATAATTTTAAGTAGGTAATAATTGTAAGCAATGGTAAATGTTGATAGACAAACAGCCGAGCAACGAGGATTAAGGTAAAAATATTAAAATAATAAAATTAAGGGGTCGTTAAGAAGAAAAGTCAAAGAAGGCGAGCAGCAGGGAAGGATGCACTAGGAGGCGAGCAGCTGGTCATTTGGGCATAAAAAGAGAGGCGACCAACTTGACCAAGAAGGATAAAAAAGAAGTAAAAAGAGGCGAGCAGGCGAGCAAGAGGGCACCTCGGAAGATCATCAGAAATCCCAATAATTAGGCATTACATTAGGGACAAACAAGTGTTTTAACACTTGTCATTGTATAAGATGTAATAGTTTAAGGATATAAAAAGTGTCTTAACACTTGTCACATTGTAAATGAAAGTGAGTAAGGAGGTGACACCTCCTACTTGCTTGTACTCTATATATTCCCCTTCATGGGATAATGAAAATAAGTTCCATTTATTCAAAACAAGACCTAACTCTTGCAAAATTTCTCTTCAATTCTTCCTTACAATAATTTAGCTTTAATCTTTGATTTATCCTTTGTTTGATGATCTTCTAAGCTCAAAACAACCACTAATCATCTAACCCGAAACAAGATCATCAATAGTGAAATTTCACATAACTAAAAAGTAGAAGGGCCAAAAGGTCCAAAAATAATTTACAAAAGCTATGCCACTTTTATATATACTAGTTGGTTGCAACGTGCGTTGCACTTTGTTATTTTCTTGACTTGTTTAGTTGACATGGGTGTTTTGCTCGTTTGTCTTTGAGGGCTAATAATTGTAAGTGTGTTTTTGCAAAGTTTTTTTTTTAGTACATTGTTTTATTATGAAATGTAAAAAGTTTGTTCTCTTTCATTATGTGAAATACCTTTTATTATTTTACATCAAAACCTCCTTCTATACAAGGCAAAAACTTGTATAAGACCGTCTCATGGCATGAGACTATACAAATTAACACCTACCCCTACCCAAGTGTTAATGAGTCAATGTCCAAGTTACACCCATTCTCATTGTCTCATTCCATGAGACGGTCTCATACAAGACCTACTCTCTATACAATATTTTTTGTTACATGTTTCTCGCTTGATTTGATCAACACTATCGTGTCATGTTTGGAAATTCCTACTGAGAGCGCAACATAAAGTTGTCCATGAGAGAAGACATGTTCTGGGTGGTAAACTCTGTTACTCAAATAACGAAAAATCACATTAACAAAGAAATTCAACTATGACTCGTTTTATTGGCAAAAAATCAATCAAAGCTTATAAACCTCTCTAACTTATTAAAGTTTTTTATATATCACATATTTTGGTTTGTAGAACTTGGTACAAATTATTTTCGTTGTCACACATATTAATAGAAGATATACAAATCCGCTCCAAAAATACAACCCAGTAGCTATGGACTTATCTATTAATTGTTGCGTGGAGTAATGTCTTTAGCAAGTTTCCAGATTCAACCATTGGAAAGGGAACATGATCTCTCTCCCTCTCCCTCTCTCTATACAGTGAAGAATAAGGGGGTGATGTACTCCACTACAAGACAACCGAAGAAATACTGAAATAATATATAAAGCTTGATAAACTTGACATAAGCAAAATTCAATTAAACCAAAAATGATTTGGGGCACTCTAACCTTTGGGCTTCAGAACTAAATTGGCATATAAAGTGGATTGCTAAAATGTTATGAAAGTGATTAAAATTTGGAAATAAACTATTATTTGCCAATACCAATATAATTTGTTTCAAAAGATAATCATTTAATTAACAATATAATATATCTTTGGAGTAAATAAAAGAAAAATGGACTATAAATTCGAAACAATATTTGGCTTCAAGATAAAAGGCAATTGCATTAGTCCAAGATTTTTAATGATTAATTGCATTTGCATCTCCTAAAATTACAAATGGATTTGAAAAATATATAAAAATGGGTCAAATTCTTTGGATTTTTTCATGGATTTGACAACCTGTTGTGAAGGGCTCAGACGGAGGAACAATACTGCATCTCATAAAATTACAAATGGATTTGAATAAAATATATATATATATATATATATATATATATATATATATATATATATATATCCTTTTTCATTGCATTAGTCAAAGATTTTTCATGATTAATCAGCACGCTTTTGTTCCTCTGGACCACCCCCTTCACGTTTACTGTGCTCCCTTCCTTGATATGCCTGAAATAAATTCAATCAGTAAATCTCGAAACATATTCAAGGATCCATATATTGAGATAGGTTTACCCTTCCTTGAGTCGCATTGGATGGTCACTGAGTGATAGATTTTTCTCTCCCAACCACTGGATGAATTCTGGAGGAGAAGCGTCCTTTTTTAGAGGTGCAACGTCGATAACAACACTTTCGTCCACATAAGGTGTAACTCGTGTCCCATTACCAGCTTTAACCAATGCCCTAAGACCTGATTGGAATTCAGAGATATAGAAGTCCACAACATGTTTCTGTGTTGATCACAACAAAATTAAGTAATACTTCATTGAGGACTAAAAGAAATTCAGCAGAATTGGAAATGCTAACCCGTTTTTTTGCGCCGCATCGGTCGGTGTCGAGCGTTTATACTAACTGCATTTGAATTGAAATAATTCATGAATCCATAACGTGCATATTCACCGGTTTGCGGTGGCAACGATGAGAGGAGGCTGAGATTAATTGGTGAATGGATCGGTTACTAACACTTAGAGGGAGAGATTAATGGTCATTCAGGTGAAAGGACGCTGGGATTAATTGATTTGAAGAGAGGTGATTAGTCATTTGTTTGGTGGCTAGTGATAAGCGTTTGGAGAACACGGGACATAACTGATCATGTTTAAAGGGGTTGATTGTCTAAGGAAAATATAGATAAGGGTATAAATGTCCAAAAATATTTCCCATGGACTTGCTACTTTTTAATATAGTATAGTATATATTATAGATTATAGATTTTGGGCTATTGGGCTTCTTGTTTTAAATTTGCTTTATTTTTCTCACTATAGATGGGGTATCTTGTTTAGATTTAGTAATATGGGCCTTTTATCCCCGAAATTGACAAGACGATGTGTTACTGCACTATAAAGTATAATTACATTGCATCAATACGAAGCTGATTATATATATTTTGGATATTAATTTTAGATAATTTGTTGACCAGCTCACAAATAATTAGCTGCTAATCTTTTGAAATCTGATATTTTTTGTATGATCTCGTATAAAAGTTACATTGCATCAATACACATTTTCAATTTCATTTAACTTTTTATATCATAATGTATGCAAATATTTACATGTCATATGTAAACTACTTCATTGTAAATATTTAAATCCACACAAATGCATTTGCAAATGTTTACACCAAGCCATGTCTATGACATGGCATTCATTAGACTGGTTATCAATTTATGGCATCGACATGATTGAATGTGTGTTCTAATTTATTGTAAATGAATGTGGATATAATATATTTGCTTTATTCCATGATGTATAACTATATTTATAAAACCTTAATTAAATTACTATAACTTTGCTAACTCCAATTAGTGTGAAATGGAAACCCTTCAACGTGGTTGTGATTATTGAAATTCCTTGTACCATAGATCAATGTTTATGTTATCCTCTCCCTTTCTCCCCCTTCAGTTACTAGGATTGTCGGAAAGTAGGATTATATATCAGGTGGCATGACTTATCGTTAGTTTCAGACTACTGATCCTAGTTTAACATGTTTTGACATATCCATACTAAATTATTGGACCGAATTTCTATTAATTGTTACTATTAATTAAAATAATACTTTTATGCACCAGTTACACTACACCATACAACTCAATTGCAATTTAAAATAATATTAATTGTTTTATTAAAATATAGTAACTAATTATTATTAGTTGTTTTCACTTATCTTTGCATTGGACGGTACGATGCAACCGATGCTCCCACGTTACTATATGATGATCAGTAGGTCTCATGTGAATCATGTCTACGTGAACTCTTTTTTAAAAATAATATTATATAATATACGAAACATTACATTCTATATAATATTGAATTTTATTTTTCTCAAAAAAAAAAAAAAAACATTAAATCACATTACTGAGTTCATCGTAAATTTCCTGTCTAAAGAACTTTTGGTACAGTGATTGAAAGAATTCAAGCTCATTTAAAAGTTTGAATTTATAAAGAATTATTAAATTAATTCAGTTATATGATTTCCTAATATTTCATCGTATTTGTAGGTTGTGGGCTTGTCAACTCCATCATGAAAGAATTTTATTTCAACCAAATGTTCTGATATTTAATTGAGTTGTAGTTTTTTTTATGGTATCAAAGCCTCTGACTCACGCGTTCAAACCCTGTTGACAACAATTCCACTATCAATAAATTATGAGTAGGTCTTGTACGAGACTGTCTTATGACATGAGATAATAGGAATTGGTATAACTAGGCAATTGACTCATTAACACTTTGGTATGAATAGATGTTAATTTGTATTGTCTCATACAAAATTTTGCCATAAATTATATATTTGTTGGGCCTTCTCAGTCTTTCATATTTTGAATTTGACTAGTTTAGAGGACCCAGCCCACAAGTAAGAGAAATATTAGAGAATTATATAAAAGAATTAGTTTTATACCACTCTATAACTTTGAACTTTCAAATGAAGAGTGGGTCTTGGGTGCAATATTGCACCGTGCAATATGTACTAATAAAGGAAAGTTGAAAAACTCGCGGGTCAACATTAAGAATCGAGTCAGCATAATAAAATTCGCGGGTCAAATGAATCTTCCAAAATAAAATCGCGCAAAAGCAAATAAAAAATTCCGCTCTCAGGTCTGTGTTACTTTAAGGGCAAGTTGGTGTTACTGTAAGAGTACGTATGTGTTACTATATCAGAAACAGTATGGAATCGCCAAAAAAAGAGGTTTAAATCATGAAGAAGAAAAACTTGATAAACACCAATTTTTTTTTTTAAATTATTAGATAATCATAACATCATAATTCTTATTCATGTGTTACCATATAAAATTGGAAGAATCTGAACAATAAAAAGACTATATGATTAAGTAATTCATGTGTTACTACATGAACAAATGAGTGTTACTACAAGAACTAAACAGTGTTATGATATGAGCTAGTAACACACTTTTGTTCATGAACTAACACTCGTTTGTTCATACAGTAACATAATTTTCAGCAATATAAAAAATGGGCGACCGTTTGACCAGCCTTTGACCCGCGAATTTTGGAATTTTCTATTTAAAGTAGTACCACACTTTTGCTCATGTAGTAACACTCATTTGTTCATATAATAACACAATTTTCAGAAGTATAAAAAATGGGCGACCCGTTTGACCCGCGAATTTTGAAATTTTCTATTTAAAACAATATTGCATATTAGAATTTGTGTTTAATGAAATGAAATTTTCCAATTTATATTTGGATAGAATCATTTGAAATACAATGGATTTGAAAATGAATGGTTTTAAGAATTCATGAAATTCAAATGACATAGTTATGCTAATAAAATTCCTTCAATTTGAACTAGAATCAAAGCTAAATATTTGAAATCCATCAATTCGAATATCTTACTCAAATAAGTGGAGTTCATTTAAAATCCATTGCTAAAATTCTTCCTTATAAACACAACCTCATGATATATTAGAATTTATAAATTCGCTTATATAAAATTGAACTTGATGAAATTCTTCCCGTGATCACTGATCACACTTGATCTTAAGGTAATAAGGTTGGTCGGGACTCACTCTCAACAACGTGATCAGCATCGCTAAAATTGACGCAGTCCAAATTTATCCCGGGACCATTTTCCAGTGTTTTTGTCATCAAGTTGCTCATTTATACAAGTACCTACAAAACGCCAATGCTTTTATATATATATATATATCTCTGTAAAAACTGAAAACGACTTATTAGAGAGCATATTACACCACTTGATTTGATCGCTAGTGGCTCCCCTAAAGTAAATTTCCTCTCCCTTTATTTCTTTTTTATTTTATTTTATTTCCTTTTCATGTTCATATTCAGTTGATAAGTATAAATTTTATGGTGAATTTTGTTGAAATAATATTTTGCCCTCACTTTTAATTTGTAGGGAGCCTTTGGTTTGGTCCACACACCGTATAGATTTTTAATTGTTATTAATGCATGAATTTAATGCCATTGATGGCACTGTATGCATGTGCCAATTTTTTTTTGGCGTCCTGTATATTGAAATAGTGATATATATATATATATATATATATATATATATATATATATATATATTAAACATTTTTTTATATTAGACTATTTAATGTAATGTTTGATGGAGTGTCATGAAATGTGTAATTTACCTATTTACTAATGATTAAATAATTAAATAAATTAACTTAATATTTTTCTATATATTCGAATCTGTAGATGAGATGAATATTTTTATAGTTTAAGTGTTAAAAAAACCTGAATCAAAATCATGTAAAAAATTACACCACGATCTATTAATTTCACACTTCACTATATATTCAAAATCTTAGATGAGATTAAATTTTTGCTGCAACTCTTAATCGTCTTTTACCAGACAAATTGATGAATATTACATAAGACGATTTCATGAAAAAGTAGCTAAACGTTGATCATATGCCTGCTATACCAAATGAAGTATATAAGCAACAAATATATATATATATATATATATATATATATATATATATATATAACACAAATACACACGCAATTGTAAACACTTATTTTTATAAATCGACACATTAATCAACCACATGTAATTAATTGTCAATGCACCAATTAACTGCATGACATTGATCATAATATTCAGCCATGGTTGAAAGCCTTTATGGGTTACACTTGGATCAATTTTGTGTGTGGTAGTTTGGAAGGTTTAAGGATTTTTTTTAAAGGTAATCAATTACAATAATTTTCTAACATAATCAATTACAATAGTTTATTCGATCACTGGGTACATGGCAACATCTTTTCATCTCGCTATAGACCGTAACCGCAACTCCGAACCACAACTGCACTGCAGCCGAAACCGCTACCACCACAAGAGGGGAACACCACCCCACCACAAGAGGGAAATAAATTTCCTCCTCATGTCTCGAATCCAAGACCTCTAGGATTTTAGGTGGTGACATCAATCAATTGAGCTACCAACACTCGACTCGGAGTAGTAATTAATTTATTAATAACAAAAGGACCTGCTCAGTTGCTTGTAATTCGAATTTTAAATAGGACTACTTTTGTCATACTCATAGCTAGCCTTCTTAATTGTAGGACTGATTTTACAATTTATGTCAATAAACCAAGCTATCAACACAGGTCTCAACGACTTGTTCTGAATTTTTACTACAATTTAATAGAAGGATTAAACTTACAACTTAGTAGTAAGGAGTTGATGATGTAGTGATCTGTGACTTATATATATTCCATTTGATCACTGAAACTTTATATCGATTTTCCTATTTATAAAACATCAATGATTTGGAGAGCAATATAAATATATTCCTAAATATCAGGGCCGCTCCTATTTAGAAGCCAACGAGTCGGTCGACTCGGGGCCCGACAATTTTATAATTTTTAGGGACCCATAATTATTTTTATATATAATATATATATATATATATATATATATATATATATATATATATAATTTCACAAAATTTATACATATTGAGCATTTGTCCTGGCGGCTAAAGTTTTTGTTTGTCTATTCTGCCCATTAATTCCAGTGCATCATTAATCTATTAGTATATATACACTCATTAATTCCTCCTAATCACAATTCACAAAACAAATTTTATTCCTCATAAATTTATTAATTGAGAGGCACAAACCAGACGAAATCTAAAAAAAAAAAAAAACTCCAAATTTCAAAACTCTACCAAGTAATTTATATTCATGAGATTATTATTTATCTTCTTCTTCTTTTACTAGTATACTTGTATGATAAAAAAATTATATTAAAATACTTAGTGATTAATAAGTAATAAAAATTTTGTAATTTAAATTTGATACAATGTCTCAAGATAGATTGAATGGATTAACTATGTTATCAATTGAGAAAGACTTGGCTGAACAAATTGATTATACAGATGTAATTACTAATGTTTTTTCCTCTAAAACTGTTAGGCAGATTGTATTTAAGTAGCTAGTTTGAAAATATTCATCATATTAATTTAAGCATTAACGTTTTATTTGTTTTAGTATTGTAGAATATTTTATTTCATGCCATTTAAAATTTTATATTGTGTATAAAGTAGTATAATTGAAGGGCCTAGTTTTAAAATCGACTCAAGCTGCACAATTCTTAGGATCAGCCCTGCTAAATATTCGAGATGTTAATTAATTAGATAGATCAATGAAAGTATATTCCTAATCTTGAAAATATTAGCTTATATTTATATCTAAAACTAGAGCTTACGCAATTAGGTGGTCTCGTGTGAACCATTTCACTGTAAAATGGTTTACAACTAATACATTATAGTAAAATAATTAATAATTTTTCTGAAATAATTAATATTATTTAATGATGAAACAACTAATATCATATTCAAAATTAATATTTTATGATATAAACAACTAATTACATACTTTAATGACGCAAGTGTTGTATATCTAAGTATTTTATGTATTATAAATAGAGTCGAGAGAGCTTTTCGTGAAATGACATCTTTTCAGTTAAAATTGTAACCCTTCAGTTCAACGTGACTCTCCGACGAATTTGCACATTTTGGTTAGTAAAAGTTGCAATCTTTGAGTAAATTATTGCAACATTTTGGTGCAACTCTTTAGTATTTATAAATACTCATCGATGATTTCATTATATCAAATTGGGAATTGAGAATTAGATTCTTTAAACACTGAAAAATTGAATCTCTCAATATACTAAGATTGAATCGTGTATTTTGAGTTTTATTTACATACTTGTGATTTCTGCTTCTAAAATTCGTTAGAGTGTAACTATCAAATTTCCGTGAGATTAATTTTATATCCTGTAAGGTCAATTTATTGTGAGAACCATTTATACCTATATAGGATGAATTAATACCTTTAAAAATAGTATCTTTTTCGGTGTACACAACCTATCATTAACTCCATTACACTACAAAAAAGATGGGGTTTAACGACGGAAAATTTGCGACGGCCAACTATCCGTTGCAAATTTCGTGTATTTGCGATGGATTTTGGTTAGCCGTCGGAAAAAATGACAGTTTGCGACGATTTTGTAAAGCCGTCGCAAAAATTAGTGTTTTGCGACGGGTATGTCCGTCGCAAAATCTAGGGCCCACCACCTTCGTTGTATATCGGCTATATTTGCGACGGATAAGTCGTCGCAAAGACAAAGTTAAAATTTGCGACGGCCATTTCCGTTGCAAAATCGACCTATTTAAAAGTGACCGTTCGGGAAATGGCTCATTTGACTGATTTGCAACGGAAAAGGTTGTCGCAATTTTTAACTTCGATTTTGCGACGAACACGTCTGTCGCAAATTTGACCTGTTTTTGCGCGTCTTTTCGGGAAATGGTGCGTTGACTTGGTTTGGGACGGACTTGCCGTCGCAAATCTAACCCAGTTTTGCGTGACTTTTCGGAAAATGTCGCGTTTGACCAATTTGCGACGAAATGTCCGTCGCAAAATTTTAATTTTCAAATTTGCGACGGACAAGCCGTCGCAAGTTTGCAAAAACGACGTCGTTTTGGCGTTTGACGGGCACAATTTGCGATGGACGCCTGTTCGTCGCATCCCCCCCTCCTACATAAGCAAGCCGCCGATGCAGACGAGGAGAGGAAAATGAAGGAGAAGTCGGGTGTCGTCGCTGTAGAGCCAATCTGTCCCACCGAGTGCTCGTTTCGTCATCTTCTACAAATAAACCGTAAGTTTTCTTCATTTTTACCGTTTAAAATTTAATTTTAAAGCATGTTTAGAATTGATTTTAGTTGAATTGTTTGAATTATATTAGTTGTTTGATTTTAGTTTAATAATTTTTAATAATATTAGTTGATTGATTTTAATTTAGTTGATCGAATTTAGTTGAGTAGCTAGTTTGAATTATATTAGTTGTTTGATTTTAGTTTAATAATTTTAAATAATATTAGTTGATTGATTTTTGTTTAGTTGACGAATTTAGTTGAGTAGTTTGAATTATATTATTTGTTTGATTTTAGTTTAATAATTTTTAATAATATTAGTTGATTGATTTTTGTTTAGTTGATCGAATTTAGTTGAGTAGTTTGAATTATATTAGTTGCTTGATTTAAGTTTAATAATTTTAAATAATATTAGTTGATTGATTTTTGTTTAGTTTATCGAATTTAGTTGAGTAGCTAGTTTGAATTATATTAGTTGTTTGATTTTAGTTTAATGATTTTAAATAATATTAGTTGATTGATTTTTGTTTAGTTGATCGAATTTAGTTGAGTAGTTTGAATTATATTAGTTGCTTGATTTTAGTTTAATAATTTTAAATAATATTAGTTGATTGATTTTAGTTTAGTTGAGTAGTTTGAATTATATTAGTCGTTTGATTTTAGTTTAGTGGAATTGAATAATATTATAAGTTGATCGAATTTAGTTGAGTAGTTTGAATTATATTAGTTGTTTGATTTTAGTTTAGTAATTTTAAATAATATTAGTTGATTTATTTTAGTTGAGTGGTTTGAATAATATTATAAGTTGATTGATTTTAGTTGAGTAGTTTGAATAATATTAGTTGTTTGATTTTAGTTTAGTAATGTTAAATAATATTAGTTGATTTATTTTAGTTGAGTGGTTTGAATAATATTATAAGTTGATTGATTTTAGTTGAGTAGTTTGAATTATATTAGTTGTTTGATTTTAGTTTAGTAATATTAGTTGATTTATTTTAGTTTAATTTAGGATAGAGGTTTGAATAATATTATATTTAGAATATTATGTTATGAGTATTTCATTGATTTTAATTTAATATTTCGAATAATATTATAAGTATTTCGAATAATATTCGTGAATTTTGTTATAGATGAGCGGACAATGCAGTGGCAGTGGCAGTGGCAGTCAGCAGCCTCCGAGGGATGAGGAGGCGAGTCGAGGAGGGCGAGGAGGGAGGAGACGACGGGCCTCACTGAGACCCATGGTTCCACCTATTTTCAGGCTGAGGTCTCTATTAGAGACCTCTTCATAGCATGGTGAAGGCTCCTCCTTCTCACAGCAGACTGCTGAGGGCTCATCCTCCTCCCGCCAGCATCCGGTTGTTCAGCCACGGATGTTTGTTCAGCCACATGGTTCAACATAAGTTTTAATATTTTATACTCAATTTTTTTATTAATTAAAACCTAATTATTTTACTAACTTTGAAGTTTTAATTTTACAGTTGGATTCCGGGTCATGGGGCTAGTAATCAGGTTTCCAAATCCATCCTTTGCGGTGGATTCGAGTCCACCGCTTACAGTTGGGGGCTAGTGTCCGATGCAAGAAAACGGACATACTTCAAGGAGTTTAAGATATTAATTTAATTTATTAATTCACCATTTATTAATATCAAATATATAATAGATATTTACATTTAAATTGTAATTGCATAAAGAATGTGTCTGGCACCGGAGCACGATGACCAGATGTGGAAGAATTTCGAAAAATATGCGACCGACAGATACAGAGACGTCCTTTATAGAATGAGGGACAGGTGGTACAAGCAGGGAAAGACCACCCACATGGGGACTGACAGTGAAAAGCGGTCGATTTGGGACCAATTCCTCCAGTACTGAGATTCCCCTGAATTCAAAGAGAAGTTGGAGAAAAACAAGGCGAATCGGCGTAGTGACCCTGATGGAGAAGGGATGGCGAGACATCGGGCCGGTTCTCGGTCCATTTATGAGCACGGGTTGAGATTTGTAAGTTTCGTCTTTAATTTTGTAGTTTTTGAATTTTTATTATTTTTTCCTAATTTTTATGAGTGGTATTAATTTTTACTATCTTTTTTTCTAATTAGGTGGTGGAGCAAGGACGCGAACCCTCTCATTTTGAGAGATTGCAGCTCGCCTACCCACTCGTCGAGGAGACTGGGAAGTCTACCTACGGCCGTACCACCGAGATCCATGTAAGTATTATTTCAATATTAATAGTATTATTTCAATTTTTAATATTAAAAGTATTATTTTATATTTTTTGTTCAATTTATTTAATTTTTTGTATAATTAATTTGCAGAGAAAGATGCTCGAGGACCTTGCCTCTCAGCCTCAGCTTGAGGAAACGACAGAGGGGTCGGGGTCGATGCCCCCCACACAGCCTTCTGTTGACGTTCAAAATGAATTATACTTCAAGAACTTCAAGGCTAAAAAGGGGTGGTTCGCTAGATTGGGCAGCTTCAGAAAGAACATTTTCCGGCCTCGTGGCTCAGGCTCATCCTCCTCTCAGTCTTCCATCGACTCTCTTCCCAATGAGGTCGAGAGGCAGCTTGCCACAGTGGTGGAGCAGATGCAGAACATGCAGAGACAGCAGCGAGAGAAGAAAGAGTATGAGAGGCAGCAGCGAGAGGCGCACGACAAGTATACATCCAAGATGCAACAGTATACAACCGAAATACAGCAGTATACAACCGCCATGCAGGAGTGGTGGCAGTTGTTCGCCTCTGATGTAGTGCCACGAGCGCACATGCCTGTGCCACCGATGCCGTCGATCCCGCCGATGCAGCCGATGCCGCCTACCCAGCCGATACCGCCGATGCCCCCGATGCAGCAGCCGATTGTTAACCTGGGCGAGGATGAGGAGGAAGAGGGAGTCGGATTTAATTCTGACGAGTAGAAAATTTAGAATTTTAATAAATGTGAAGTACAATTTTTTTTTAGTTTGAATTGATGTTACTTTTATTTAATTTTTTGTGAAGTACAATTTATTTACTTTTTTTTCTATATAAATAATTTTACCAAAATAATAAAAATTAAATGGCCACAACATTTATAAAAACAAGTGAGAAACAAAAATGAATTAATTTGGTGAATTATGAAAAAAAAATGAGTCAATTTGGATACATATACAATTAATTGTCTACAAATGAACGAATTATAAAATTACGTGTTGTCGAAATAAATAATTTTACAAAATAAAAAAATAGTTGGGCACAACATTTATAAAAAAAAAGTGAAAAACAAAAATGAATTAATTTGGTGAATTATGAAAAAAAAATGAGTCAATTTGGATACATATACAATTAATTGTCTACAAATGAACGAATTATAAAATTACGCGTTGTCGAAATAAATAATTTTACAAAATAAAAAAATAGTTGGGCACAATATTTATAAAAACAAGTGAAAAACGAAAATGAATTAATTTGGTGAATTATAGAAAAAAAAGAGTCAATTTGGATACATATACAATTAATTGCGTAAAAATGAACGAATTATAAATTTAAGCGAGAATCGAAATAAATAATTTTACCACAATAAAAAATAAAATGGCCACAACATTTATAAAAACAAGTGAGAAATAAAAATGAATTAATTTGGTGAATTATAGAAAAAAAATTGAGTCAATTTGGATACATATACAATTAATTGCGTACAAATGAACGAATTATAAAATTACGCGTTGTCGAAATAAATAATTTTACAAAATAAAAAATAGTTGGGCACAACATTTATAAAAACAAGTGAGAATTTGGTGAATTATGGAAAAAAAAATGAGTCAATTTGGATACATATACAATTAATTGCGTACAAATGAACGAATTATAAATTTTAGTAGGAGTCGAAATAAATAATTTTACCAAAATAATAAAAATTAAATGGCCACAACATTTATAAAAACAAGTGAGAAACAAAAATGAATTAATTTGGTGAATTATGGAAAAAAAAAAGAATCAATTTGGATACATATACAATTAATTGTGTACAAATGAACGAATTATAAAATTACCACTACAAAAAAAACACTGTTCTGCGACGGAATTTGCGACGGAAAATCCGTCGCAAACAGTGTTTTGCGACGGATACTGCGACGGATACGAATCCGTCCTTAAAACACCCGTAGCTAATTTTTGCGACGGATTCCGCCGTCCATCGCAAAAGTGACGGGTCAGACCCGACCGGGTCACACAGAATTTACGACGGACTGTGGTCCGTCGCAAATCTTTCGGGTCAGACCCGTTCGGGTCAACAATATTTGCGACGGCCATATTCCGTCGCAAATGTTTATATATATATTTTTTTATTTTTTCCTGTTATAATTTGCGACGGGCTGTTTTCCGTCGCAAAATTAAATATTTGCGACGGAATATGGCCGTCGCAAATTACCGAGCCTATACAAAAAAAAAGTGGCTTGAGTGGTTCGAGCCCGGGCACCGGGGCGGACGCGGACCACTGGGCCAACCGGCCCATTCCATGTTATATGCGGCCCACCTTCTATATTAGTCTTATTAGGCCTTGAACAATTAATCCATTTTTTGCGTCCGAGGGGAATCGAACACGGGACCTCTCGTGCAAGAGGAGGGGGCGCGCGACACTAGGGCACAAGCTACTTTCGTTCATTTTTATACAATTAATTGTATATGTATTCAAATTAAGTCTTTTTTTTATAATTCACCAAATTAATTTTTTTCGTATCTAAGTTGTTTATTAAAATATTTTGCCCAACTATTTTTTTTTATTTTGTAAAATTATTTATTTCGACAATGCATAATTTTATAATTCGTTCATTTGTACGCAATTAATTGTATATGTATCCAAATTGACTCATTTTTTTTCTATAATTCACCAAATTAATTCATTTTTGTTTCTCACTTGTTTTTATAAATATTGTGGCCATTTAATTTTTATTAGTTTGGTAAAATTATTTATTTCGACTCCCGCTTAAAATTATAATTCGTTCATTTGTACACAATTAATTGTATATGTATCCAAATTAACTCATTTTTTTTCTACAATTCACCAAATTAATTCATTTTCGTTTCTAACTTATTTTTATAAATATTGGGGCCATTTAATTTTTATTATTTCTGTAAAATTATTTATTTCGACTCCCGCTTAAAATTATAATTTGTTCATTTGTATGCAATTAATTGTATATGTATCCAAATTGACTCGTTTTTTTTTCCATAATTCACCAAATTAATTCATTTTGTTTTTATAAATTTTATGGCTATTTAATATATTTTTGGTAAACTTATTTATTTCAACTCCCGTTTAAATTTATAATTCGTTCATTTGTACACAATTAATTGTATATGTATCCAAATTGACTCTTTTTTTTCCTCAAAATTCACCAAATTAATTCATTTTCATTTCTCACTTGTTTTTATAAATTTTTTGGCAATTTAATATTTTTTTGGTAAACTTATTTATTTCAACTCCCGTTTAAATTTATAATTCGTTCATTTGTACACAATTAATTGTATATGTATCCAAATTGACTCATTTTTTTTTTCAAAATTCACCAAATTAATTCATTTTCGTTTCTCACTTAATTTTATATATGTTGTGACCATTTAAATGAAACTCAAGAGATATATAAATGAATAATAGAACAACATGATCTAAGATCATGTATATATTTGCTACAAGTAATTAATTAATTAACACTGAATCTAAGCATTCCCGGTCACAAGGTTTCCACCATTATTACAGAGATAATGAGGGATAATCTAGAGGAGAACGCAATGAAGTTCAAACTCGTCTCGTCGCAGCGGAAGCAGTACTACTCGGATGAGTTTCGGGTATATATATGCAAATATTTTTAAATCAACTTATTTCTATATATATACCCGAAACTCATCCAAGTAGCACTGCTTCCGCTGCGACGAGACGAGTTTGAACTTCATTGCGTTCTCCTCTAGATTATCCCTCATTATCTCTGTAATAATGGCGGAAACCTTGTGACCGGGAATGATGCTACAAAAATTGTTCAAAAAACATAAATAAATTGTTCAAAAAACATAAACAAAATTTTCAAACGGACTCTCTCTTCTCTCCCTCTCTCTCTCTCTCTCTCTCTCTCTCTCTCTCTCTCTCTCTCTCTCTCTTCATGATCTTCTGAATGATGGTTCACTGTTCCAGTGATCCACCAAACCATCCCATATCGATCGTCCGTCTGGTGCTCGACCCAACTCCATCCGATCCCCACGCTCCCACCGCTTCTTCAGGCCGTAGATAATATTTTTGTACCGTTCTTGTGCTTTCGCACAAAACAATTGGTACATAATACTATCATTGGCAGGGTCCCAAACGCACCGCCTCTGCAAATAAATTAAAATAGAATATTAACGAATAAATTAAAAAATTAAAAGTTAAATTAAAATCATAATAAATAAATTTATTATACCTTGAAGTCATCAAAGTACTACATCCTCTTTTGCTCGGACACTTGACTCCACGAGTGGGCACCATACTCAAATTGTCTCATCCTAATGATTTGTGAGACGATTGAGTTAGTCTCATGGGCTGGAAGCAGTCTGTGACAATAAAATTAAAAAATTAAGTTAATTATATTAATATATATATAATTAAAAGTATACATAATTCATTAAAAAATACTTACTTGTTGTCGACTATGATGACAGTGAGAAAATTATCTTGACCTGGGTTCATCTGTAATAATTTTAAATTCAACTAATAAAATCAATCAACTAATATTATTCAACTACACTAAAATCAATCAACTAATAATATTATTTTGTAAAATTATTAAACTTAAATCAAGCAACTAATATTATTCAAACTACCTACTCAACTAAATTCATTCAACTAAATTAAAATCAATCAACTAATATTATTTTGTAAAATTATTAAACTTAAATCAAGCAACTAATATTATTCAAACTACCTACTCAACTAAATTCATTCAACTAAACTAAAATCAATCAACTAATAATATTATTTTGTAAAATTATTAAACTTAAATCAAGCAACTAATATTATTCAAACTACCTACTCAACTAAATTCATTCAACTAAACTAAAATCAATCAACTAATAATATTATTTTGTAAAATTATTAAACTTAAATCACGCAACTAATATTATTCAAACTACCTACTCAACTAAATTCATTCAACTAAATTAAAATCGATCAACTAATATTATTTTGTAAAATTATTAAACTTAAATCAAGCAACTAATATTATTTAAAATTATTAAACTAAAATCAAATAACTAATATAATTCAAACTACCTACTCAACTAAATTCAATCAACTAATATTATTTTGTAAAATTATATATTAAACTTAAATCAAACAACTAATATTATTTAAAATCAAACAACTAATATTATTTAAAATCAATTAACTACCTACTCAATTAAATTCAATCAACTAATATTATTATGTAAAATTATATATTAAACTTAAATCAAACAACTAATATTATTTAAAATCATTAAACTACCTACTCAACTAAAATCAAACAACTTATAAATATTATTTTGTAAAATTATATATTAAACTTAAATCAATTTACTAATATTATTTTGTAAAATTATTAAACAATTCAACTAAAATCAATCAACTAAAATTATTTTGTAATATTATTTAAACATGCTTAACAATTAACAAATTAACAAATTACTAAAACAATTCAACTAAAATCAAACAACTAAAATTACTAAAATTAAAAATATAATATAAACTTAACAATTCAACTAAATTCAATTCTAAACTTAACAAATTTTAAACATGCTTGGAAATTAAATTTTAAACGGTAAAAATAAAGAAAACTTACGATTTAATGAAGAAACGAGCACTCGGTTGGGACGGATTGGCTCTACAGCGACTGCACCCGACTTCTCCCTCTTTTTCCTCTTCTTCCTCTTACTCTTCTCGCCGGCTGCGCTGTGCTTTATATATGGTGAAATTTTTTTGCGACGAACGCCTGTCCGTCACAAATTGCGACCGCCAAACACCTGAACGACGTCGTTTTTTAGTATTTGCGACGGCCAAGCCGTCGCAAATGTGAAATTTAAAAATTTGCGACGAACAATCCGTCGCAAATCAGTCAACGCGACGTTTCCCGAAAGGTCGCGCGACGTTTCCCGAAAGGTCGGGTCAATATTTGCGACGGAATAGGCCGTCGTAATTTCGAAGTTAAACATTGCGACGGCAATATCCGTCCGCAAAATAGTCAAGTGGACCGTTTTCCCAACGGGTATTTTTTATCGGGTCGTTTTGCGACGGACACGTCCGTCGCAAATATAAAATTGAAATTTGCGACAGCTAATCCGTCGCAAAATTTGTCGGTATGCAACGAAGTTAATGGACCCCTCACTTTGCGACGGACTAGCTGTCGCAAAACAGTGCAGTTTGCGAAGGTTTTTTATTTCCGTCGCAAATTGTCTTTTTTTCCGACGGGTCTCCAATATCCGTCGCAAATGCATGAAATTTGCGACGGATAATTGTCCGTCGCAAAACAATGTTTTTTTTGTAGTGTACGCATTGTCGAAATAAATAATTTTACAAAATAAAAAAAAAATAGTTGGGCAAAATATTTTTATAAACAAGTTAGATACGAAAAGAAATTAATTTTGTGAATTATAAAAAAATGACTTAATTTGAATACATATACAATTAATTGCGTAAAATTAAATGAACGAAAGTAGCACGTGTCCGAGTGGCGCGCGCCCCCTCCACATGCACGAGAGGTCGCGCGTTTGATTTCCCTTGGGCGCAAATTTGGATTAATTGTTCAATGCCTAATAAGACCAGTGTTCTAAAAGTCGGCCTAGTCGGCCGACTAGTCGCCGATTAGTCGCTAGTCGGCCCTAGGCCGACCCGATTACCCTCTAAACGTTCAAACTACACGGTTCCGAGCTTAGTCGGCGACTAAGACCGTGTAGTCGCCGACTAACCGTGTAATCGCCGCCCATTTTTTTTTAAAATTAATATTAATTACAAAATCTAAAAAAACAAAAATAGAATTAGGGATCCAACAAGTCTGAAATTGAAATCACCCATCGCGGTGCCCTTGTTGTGCCTGTGAGAGAGAATCCATCGCCGTCATTCACCACCGAGCCGCCGTCACGCGCAAGCCCTCCCAAGCCGCAACCATCGCGCGCAAGCACTCCCTGGCCGCCGCACAACTTTCCTTTGCTGCCGTCACACGAACAAAGTCAGACCTCCGACCGCCGTGCAATCCTCCATACTCACGCCGCCGCGCACCTAGTAAGTGGTAACTGGTAGTTTGTGTTGTAATTTTTAAATTTGTAAAGCTATGCTACTATGGTGTATAATACCTATGCACACCTGGCAAATTTCAACTCATCTATCTACAGTAGTTCACTAGTTTGTAACAGTTTATACTTGTCGGCCATTAAAGAAAATAGGCTGGAGTTTATTATTTAATGTATTATTAATTATTAAATTTTATTAAATATTAATTATTTTATTTATTTAGGCGGTTTCGACTAGTCCCCAATTAGTCGCTCTAGTCGCTAGTCCCCAGTCGATCGACCGACTAGCGACTAGCGACTTTTAGAACACTGAATAAGACTAATATAGAAGGTGGTCCGCCTATAATAAGTTATGGGTCGGTGGCCCAGTGGTCCGCGCCCGCCCCGCCAGCCCGGGTGCCCGGGCACGAACCACACGAGCCACTTTTTTTTGTATAGGCTCGGTATTTGCGACGGCCAAATTCTGTCATAAATTTTTAATTTGCGCCGGAAAAATGTCCGTCGCAAATAATAATCGAAAAAAAAATATTAATAAATATTTGCGACAGACTATTTCCGTCGCAAATATTGTTGACCCGATCGGGTCTGATCCGAATAATTTGCGACGGAATATTGTCTGTCTCAAATTTTGAGCGACCCAGTCGGGTCTGACCCGCCAATGTTGCGACAGTTTTATCCGTCGTTAAATTGCGACGGACGGAAAAAATCCGTCACAAAAATTAGCTATGGCTGTTTTAGGAACGGACACGTGTCCGTCGTAAAACACTGTTTGCGACAGATTTTCCGTCGCAAATTCCGTCGTTAAACAGTGTTTTTTTTTGTAGTGTTAGCCACATATATACAATAACAACTATTTATACCCTTCAAATCAATTTTATAATAAAATATATTCATACAAGACTTTGCCTTAAAATATATGATATCATAAAATTTCGATGTCTACAGTGTCAATAAATTTTGCCGATTTTTACTTATTATTATATACTAGCATTATTAATTTTTTCAGAGTCAGGGCTTAATTAGCATGACCTGAAATTGTTGCCTTTGCATTATCTAGGACACTTCCTTATTTATGATGTCTTGATATATTATATATGAGTTGGTTTTGTATGAGGCCGTTTCATGGAACAAGAAAATGGAATATAGCATAATTAGGGCATTGACACATTAACACTTTGATAGAAGTGGGTGTTAATTTGTGTTGTTTCATATCATGAGACGGTATTATACAAAATTTTACCAATACATACTTATTATACATCAGCCATCAGGTACGAACACTACAAAAAAAATATTGTTCTGCGACGGAATTTGCGACGGAAAATCCGTCGCAAACAGTGTTTTGCGAGGGACACGAATCCGTCCTTAAAATACCCGTAGATAATTTTTGTGACGGATTTCGCCGTCCGTCGCAAAAGTGGCGGGTCAGACCCGGCCGGGTCACACAGAATTTGCGACGGACTGTGGTCCGTCGCAAATCTTTCGGGTCAGACCCATTCGGGTCAACAACATTTGCGACGGCCACATTCCGTCGCAAATGTTTATATATTTTTTTTTATTTTTTCCTGTTATAATTTGCGACGGGCTGTTTTCCGTCGCAAAATTCAATATTTGCGACGGAATATGGCCGTCGCAAATTACCGAGCCTATACAAAAAAAAAGTGGCTCGCGTGGTTCAAGCCCGGGCACCCGGGGCGGCCAAGGCGGGCGCAGACCACTGGGCCAACCGGCCCATTCCTTGTTATATGCGGCCCACCTTCTATATTAGTCTTATTAGGCTTTGAACAATTAATCCATTTTTTGCGTCCAAGGGGAATCGAACACGGGACCTCTCGTGCAAGAGGAGGGGGCGCGCGCCACTAGGGCACAAGCTACTTTCATTCATTTTTATGCAATTAATTGTATATGTATTCAAATTAAGTCATTTTTTTTATAATTCACCAAATTAATTTCTTTTCGTATCTAAGTTGTTTATTAAAATATTTTGCCCAAATTAATTCATTTTCGTTTCTCACTTGTTTTTATAAATTTTGTGGCTATTTAATATTTTTTTGGTAAACTTATTTATTTCAACTCCCATTTAAATTTATAATTCGTTCATTTGTACACAATTAATTGTATATGTATCCAAATTGACTCATTTTTTTTTTCAAAATTCACCAAATTAATTCATTTTCGTTTCTCACTTGTTTTTATAAATTTTGTGGCTATTTAATATTTTTTTGGTAAACTTATTTATTTCAACTCCCGTTTAAATTTATAATTCGTTCATTTGTACAAAATTAATTGTATATGTATCCAAATTGACTCATTTTTTTTTCAAAATTCACCAAATTAATTCATTTTCGTTTCTCACTTATTTTTATATATATTGTGACCATTTAAATGAAACTCACGAGGTATATAAATGAATAATAGAACTACATGATCTAAGATCATGTATATGTTTGCTACAAGTAATTAATTAATTAACACTGAATCTAAGCATTCCCGGTCGCAAGGTTTCCGCCATTATTACAGAGATAATGAGGGATAATCTAGAGGAGAACGCAATGAAGTTCAAACTCGTCTCGTCGCAGCGGAAGCAGTACTACTTGGATGAGTTTCGGGTATATATATGCAAATATTTTTAAATCAACTTATTTCCATATATATACCCGAAACTCATCCAAGTAGTACTGCTTCCGCTGCGATGAGACGAGTTTGAACTTTATTGCGTTCTCCTCTAGATTATCCCTCATTATCCCTGTAATAATGGCGGAAACCTTGTGACCGGGAATGATGCTACAAAAATTGTTCAAAAATTATAAATAAATTATTCAAACTGACTCTCTCTTCCCTCCCTCTCCACCCTCTCTCTCTCTCTCTCTCTCTCTCTCTCTCTTCATGATCTTCTGAATGATGGTTCACTGTTCCAGTGATCCACCAAACCATCCCATGTCGATCGTTCGTGCTCGACCCAACTCCACCCGATCCCCACACTCCGACCGTTTCTTCAGGCCGTAGATAATATTTTTGTACCGTTCTTGCGCTTTCGCACAGAACAATTGGTACATAATACTATCGTTGGCAGGTCCCAAACGCACCGCCTCTGCAAATAAATTAAAATAGAATATTAACGAATAAATTAAAAAATTAAAAGTTAAATTAAAATCATAATAAATAAATTTATTATACCTTGAAGTCATCAAAGTACTCCATCCTCTTTTGCTCGGACACTTGACTCCACGAGTGGGCACCATACTCAAACTGTCTCATCCTAATGATTTGTGAGACGATTGAGCTAGTCTCATGGGCTGGAAGCAGTCTGTGACAATAAAATTAAAAAATCAAGTTAATTATATTAATATATATAATTAAAAGTATACATAATTCATTAAAAAAATACCTACTTGTTGTCGACTATGATGACAGTGAGAAATTTATCTTGACCTTGGTTCATCTGTAATAATTTTAAATTCAACTAATAAAATCAATCAACTAATATTATTCAACTAAACTAAAATCAATCAACTAATAATATTATTTTGTAAAATTATTAAACTTAAATCAAACAACTAATATTATTCAAACTACCCACTCAACTAAATTCATTCAACTAAATTAAAATCAATCAACTAATATTATTTTGTAAAATTATTAAACTTAAATCAAGCAACTAATATTATTCAAACTACCTACTCAACTAAATTCATTCAACTAAACTAAAATCAATCAACTAATAATATTATTTTGTAAAATTATTAAACTTAAATCAAGCAACTAATATTATTCAAACTACCTACTCAACAAAATTCATTCAACTAAACTAAAATCAATCAACTAATAATATTATTTTGTAAAATTATTAAACTTAAATCAAGCAACTAATTTTAATCAAACTACCTACTCAACTATGTTGGGACATTGTCAGTTTTGATTAAGATCCCAAAGACCCTGAAAAGATGTTTGCCTTAATCTGTCTTTGTCAGGCTAGTCTTGGTTAGGATTGGTACTTAGTCATTTTACACTTCACAGGTACTCAGTGAGAGGAGAACTCACTGGTGACAATCAAGACTAAGAGCCTGAAGACGAAGAGCACCATCCTAAACTTATGGCAGTCCTCTAAGCTGGCTGAGTAAGTGTCAGTGATGAAGAGTTTTGACCCTGAGGTCATCACTAACTCAGTCCTGAAGAGAACAGGATGTCACTGAGTTTATGGGAAGACTTGGAGTAGAGCCAAGCAATGCAAAAGGAATTTCAGCGGCAGGACAAGACCGGTGAGTCCAAGACAAAATGAACTTAATAAGACAAGCCTGAAGCTCAGGAATAAGTTCTGACATTCTCACCAATCTGATGACATGGATCAATCTTAGAAGGACACGCACGTACGGAACCTGACAAGAAGACTGAATTCAGACTGCATGTTCAACGGGCAAGCATTTAATGTGCATTTAATGCAAATACCAAATCCATGCAAGGATGGCTGCTGCATGAAGATATGTCCGTTTGAAGCCACTCTACATAGATGACTTGAAGGCTATCTCTCCAACGGATAATTTTTCAAATCACCTATAAATACAGAAGACCTTGAACCCATTCAAGGTTACGGGAAATTTCCAAGCCAGAAATTACTCAAACTCTCAAGTATTCAAAGCATTCAGCCTTTAAGAGAAGCACTCGAAACCATCTAAATTTCCCTAGCGTTTCTTAGCAACTGAGAGTTATTCTGTATTCCAAGAGCTAAATATCATTATCTTAAGCTTAGAGAGATTATCCAATCCTTAGCATAGCTTTACCTTGTAAGGATAATCTCAACCTAGTTGGAATCCAAACTGAAACCAAAACCCTAAGTTAGGTTTGTTGGGAGTAAGTCAGTTAGTGTGTTAGTAAGGGAGTTTGTATAGATCAGTGAGGTTAGCTGGTCTTGGTGCACCTTGGCACGTTAAAAACAAGAATCCCTTGAGTGGATTTCCTATTAAGTCAGGCCGTGGACGTAGGAGCTTGAGCCTCTGAACCACGTTAAACTCCTCGTGTTCTTATTGCTTTGATATTGTGCATACTTGCCATATTATTTGCTCATTCATTGCATTTGGTTTATCAGGCCTGAATCAATCAGCCTGACCCTCAAAAAGAGCATTGCCTTACTAAACACCTTTCAGAATTGAGTAAAACAAGTTTTCAGAAAGCAAACTAATCAAGACTTTAAACTATCAGGGCTCAAACAATTCCGCACTGAACTTGAGCTGATAGTTAGCCAACTGACCCGCACCAAGTGTAGTCAGTAGGTGTGTTATCAGCTCTTAGTTCTTTACCACTCTGAGTAAAGGGGACTCAGTCAGCTTTTAAGGTTCAAAATTGGTATACGTGTATTCCCCCCCCCCATACACGTATTCCTCAGTCTTGTACCGGGACCAACAAGTGGTATCAGAGCAGTGGTTCGAAAGACCACTGACTTTGAATACTAATAGTTTCAGAGGAGAAACTGTTGGTGGTCACTGAACAGATCTGAGTTTGCTTTTCATAAAACTTGCATCATCATGACTTCAAGGAGACTTGAAGCTTCGTTACCTGAATTCTCTGTGTCTAACTTTGTGTATTGGAAGTTCAGATCAGAAGCACATCTAGATGCCATCCATGACCAGATGCCGCGTGTACTCAGGGAAGGACCGATCAAAATCACTGTCCCTAATACCAGAGGGAGAGGATATGATGATCTCGATATTGGTGTACCCATTCCTAAGGAAAGGAAGGATATGACCACTGATGAGATCAAGATGATGGGGCTTGATAATGTCGCCAGAAACATCATCTTGCATACGGTGCCCTTCGAGGAGTCAGCTAGCTGATGAACTGAAAGACGGCAAAGGAGGTTTGGGATGAGCTGACAAGGATGTGTGAGGGATCTGAAAAGATCAAGGAGAACAAGAGAAACATTGCCATTCAGAAATTCGAGGCGTTCGAGATGCTGCCTGACCAAAGCATAGATCAAATGGAGTCTAGATTCATCAAGTTGATGAATGAGTTGGTGATGTTGGACAAAGATGTCCCAAGGAGAGATGTTGCTTCAAAGATCCTGAATGCCCTTCCAGAGAGATGGGATAACAGTGTAATTATGCTTAAGAACACTCAGGATATGAGTAACATAACTTCTGCTTTACTTTTTTCAGAGCTCAAAGCGCTTGAATTTGATCTTAACAAAAGAAAGAAGAAAGTTCAGTCAGAAGAGGAAGTGAAGGAGAAAACTCCTGAGAAAAGTATGGCATTCAAGGCCAGGTCTGAACCTATTGAGCCCTCATCAAATTCTTCATCAAAGTCACTGATGGAGATGAGCAGGGAAGAACTCACTGAGGAGTACAACCTGATGGCCAGATGATTTGACAAGCTCAATTCCAGGTTTGGTCGTTATAAAAAGTTTTATCAGGACTCACGTGACAGGTGACTTGAAGCAAACTACACTAGCTTCTACTAGTAGCTACCCCGCAAGAGAACGGGTTCACTGTAGTATGGGCAAGTATAGGGACCAAGTATTATCGAACCCACGGGATAGTGTATATGCGAATAGATCCCTGAAGATCTACGCGTCGTAGTTAATATGAGTGTAATGTTTTTGGATTTTTGAAAGATTAATTAAAAGACTAAAATAAACTAAGTAAACTAAATTACTAAAGCAAACGAATTAACTAAGGGTTGGATTCAAATAAAAGATGGTGATGCTTAGGATAGGAATCCCTACGTATACTAACGGAGCAGGTACATAATCAAAATAACCGTGACAAACAAGAATTAACCTAAGTAAAAGAATGCAAGGTGAAAGCTCAAGATTCTAAACCCTAATACTTTACCCTAACACTCGACTTCACAAATCTACTAACAAGTTATTAGATTGTGCTTAATTAATGAGACCCTAATTTAACTAAGGTGATGCGGTCGTCCTCCTTCGCTAAACCGGTATATGAATTAACCTTTCCTAAACCCTCTCGTTAAGTCTACTCGTTGTTATTGAGTGATGCGGTCGTCCTCTCTCTAACACTTTCGTACGAAATTCAAAGGTAAAGTTAAGATTAATTATAAGAATTCATTAATTAAGAGAATTCAAAGGTAAAACTACCCACATCCTACTTCTACGAGTTCATCCTAACCTAAGCACGCAAGGGTTTTAGCCGGACATGGTTTTAACATAAATAAAAGCAACAGAAGAAACAACTAACATAAACATGATGAATTGAACGAAGAAAATAAGAAACATGAACTAGGGTTTAAAAAGAAAATAAATACGAAGAACTGAAATTGAATTAACTAAAACGAAATTAAAAGCGTTTAAAGTAACGAACTAATGAAAAGAAACTAAGAATTCGTATGCAAAACCTCAACAAAACGTAAAATAAAGCTTGCTCTTCTTCTTCCTCTCCAAAAACTAAGTCTAAAATTATTTCTCAAAGTCGGGGATCCTTCAAAACGTGTTTGGACGAGGTATATATAGGCACGGGTCGAAACGGGAGTTAATGGGCCGAAAATACGCATCCGGAGGCAAAAGTATATGGGCGCTCGAGCAAAACGCTCGACCGGTCCCGCTCGAGCTGTGTAGCTCGAATGATGCATTCGCTCGAGCGGTCGTGCTCGAGCTGCTCGAGCGCTGAATTTTCTCTGTATGTTTTGGGTGCTCGAGCAATTCGCTCGAGCGGTGGCGCTCGAGCTGCTCGAGCGCAAGAATTGTTCTGTACGTTTGCGCGCTCGAGTAAGGCGCTCGAGCGGTGGCGCTCGAGCAATGCGCTCGAGTGATCTCTAATCCTTCCAAATGATACTTTTCCTCGTCCGCACTAATACCAATCGTATTTCTTCAATATCTTCTCATCCGGGCATCCGTTTGAGTCGATTCAAAGTCCTACGAACTCCGTTTTTCATCCTCTATTCACCTATGAGAATCAAAGAGACAAATTAATAATTTTATAAAAATGATACTCATTTGACTCCAAGCACTAATCGAAAACACTCAAAACATGAGTAAATTGGGCACCAAAACATAACAATTTCACGCCTAATCAACCCCCCCAAACTTACCATGTTGCTTGTCCTCAAGCAACGAAAGAATAAGTCAAGTGAAATTGTTAGGAATGAGTCAAAGAATCAAATCATGCAAGCAAATGAATGCGAGCTTCAAAGATCGATCACACGTATACTAACTCACCCCCTTCATCATACTCATGCAACAACAACAAGAAACACCAAGATCAAGCATGGATGTGCACTCAACGATGTGTTTCACTCCCTCACAAGTGTATAACAATGATCAAGGGACTCACTCAAACAATCAATCACACAAATTGGCAGCCATAGGCTTGTAAATGCTCTCAACTTCGACCATACTCTAGAAATCAATGCCGAATCAAAAAGGACTTTTATCAAGGTTGTAATGTAGGCTCTTTGGACAGGTGGGATAACAATATAAGGTAAAGTGACTAAAGTGAATGGAGAATAGAAAATCAAACTTTGGCACTTCGAGATTAGGAACAGACTACTTCAAACATATTCAATCAACACTCTTTCAATTCCACTTCTCTCAACACTTCATTTTTTTTTCTTTTTCACTCTTTTCACTTTTTTCAATCACTTCACTTTTTTCTTTTTCGCACAAACACATGAGCTCATTTTTTTTCCTTGTGCTCATTCTCAAATTTTTTTGTTCTTTTTCCCACATCTCAAAACTTCATCACACCTTCTTCTCATATTTACTCAACAAACAACCTTTTCCTTTTTTCAACTCAATTCACTTCCTTCATATTCACACTTTCCTATTCTCCACTCAAATTTGGACAAAAAGGCTTAGGAATTGGAATAGTGTTCATATGTGCTAGCAAATAAAATAGGCTTTAGGCTCAAAGGGGCTAACAAGGGATCAATGTCATTGGGAAGGAAAATTTTGGCTAAGTGACTTATTCAATTAAAAAATGGCCTAAGATCCTATTCGGCATATCAAACTAGACACAATCTAGAAGCAAGAGCACATGCAAGTTCTAACATCCTCTAAGGTGACGATCCACTCACAAACGAAGAGATTAAATCATGCATTTAAATCTCGTAAGGCTCAAAAGCTCACGGCTTTCACATCCATGCTAGTCCTAGTGAATTCTCACTCTCATCACACAAGCACTCAAAAGAAAACTCATAAGCATACGGGTTCTCTCTCAAATCAGCTCAAATTCAAACACTCACACAAGAAAACTCCTAACTCAGCCTCACAATTCACCCTACTCATCAAATCATACTCAAAGATAGCAATCAACAAGCATAAGGTGATTGATAGGCATAAAATATTGAGTAACAAAACAAATTAATAATAGCCCAAGGAGCATCTCAAGGCACCAAATAACTAACTCAACTCAAAGATAAGGGGTGCTCCGGTACAATGTAACAAGAAAACATATAAAAAAAAACTCCACCCCCCCAAACTTCGACCTTGCTAGAAGTCTAAGTTTGGGGTTGTGGGTTACCTCAACCGAACAATTCAGTTTCTCTCAACAGCTTTGCACACTCCCTTGTCTCAAGTTGGTTCCTTCAATCTGAATAACTCCATGATACCTTTACTCCTTTAGAGACAAGCCTACAAAATAAAACTCTCAAGTACGAGGTTAAACATACGACTCAAAATACTCCCTAATAATATAAAAAGACACTAAAAATAAATGAAAGCAAATAAAAATGGGTTGCCTCCCATTCAGCGCTATTTTTAAGGTCCTCATGCCGGACCAAGCTCAAAGGAGCTTATGGGACATCATACTCAAATTTACCTCCCTTACTCTCATAAGAGTGGTGTTTGAACTCCTTTCCTTGATGCCCCACCATCATGAGCCCTTTTGCTTCCTTCCCCACCTCAAGTGGTATAGATCTCAACTCCTTCTTCCCTCTATCTGGAGGAGTCTTACTAAACAATTTCTTGAGTTTGGACTTTTTCTTCTTAACTCCTCCTTTCCCTTCTAACTGGACCACGTCCACTTTCTTCACCTCTCCATCCTTCAACTTCTTCACTTTATCCCTATCAACATAATCAAGAACATAACGCTCATGGGTTAAATTATTGAGTGAAGGATTAACAAAATCATGAATATGAGAAGGATTAGGGATAGAAGGCGTGTCTTCAACACGAGGATCAATTGCATCCATGCAATACAAGCTCTCATCCTCCTTCGGGTGCTTCATGGCTTCATATAGGGAGATCTTCACTTCTTGATCATCAACCTTCAACGTGATCTTCCCGTTTGCCACGTCTAGCACCATCCCCGCCCTAGCTAAGAACGGTCTTCCCAAGATCAGGGGTACGTGCTCATCTTCCTCCATCTCTAGCACTACAAAGTCGGCTGGAAAACTGTGATCTCCAACTCTCACTAGAACGTCTTCAACCACACCTTGAGGTCGAGTAATAGACCGATCGGCAAGTTGAAGCGTCATCATTGTGGGTTGAAGTTCACCATCTTCCAACTTCTTGAAAAGCGACAAGGACATGAGATTGATGCTCGCCCCGAGGTCGCACAACGCTCCCTTCTTGATCCCGTTCCCGATATCACATAGGATCGTGAAACTCCCGGGATCTTTCAGCTTCGGTGGCAGCGCCTTGTGCACTAATGCACTCACCTCGTGGTTCAACTGCACCAACTTCGGCTCATCCACTCGCCGTCTTTTTGCGATCAAGTCCTTCAGAAACTTTGCATAATGCGGCATCTGTTCCAAAGCATCATAAAAAGGAATGTTAATGTGAAGTTGTTTAAAAACATCAAGAAATTTTGCAAATTTTTCATCAAGCTTCTTTTTCATGAAGCGCTGTGGATATGGGACGGGTATCACAGATTTGGGTACCCCCCATTCATCTCTTTCTGTTTCTTTCACTTTCTCCCTTGCTTCCTTTGCCTTTTTCCACTTAGGAACTCTCTCAACCTCCTCAAAGTCTTTCCCCTTCTGGGACTCATCCATGTCTTCATGCTTCTCAATCCCTTTACTTTCAATCCCCTTCTCAACTTCATCTCCTTTAGGCTCAATCTCTTCTTGGGGCGTCTCAGAATCAGCAGGCATCTGAGGACCTTCGTAGTTGGTTCCACTTCTTAGCTGGATCGCCTTGCACTGCTCTTTCGAGTTCCCCTCCGGCATTCTATTCACGGACTTTGCAATCTGGCTCATCTGGAGCTCTAAAGAAGCGAACCTTCGATTGTTCTCTTGTTGAGTTCTAGTCCACTCAACATTCATCTTCTGGAGCTCTTGATCACGTTGATCACCCTTCTTGTGCAACTCCTTCACATTGTACTCCAAGGATGACAACCGCTTGCTCCCTTCCTCCACCTTCTGAAGAATCGCTCTCAACATCTCCTCGGTTGATGCACCGCCTTCTCCACCAGGAGGTTTAGACCCCGGATCAACACCTGCAAGAACAGTAACACCAGCTTTTGGGTTAGCATAAGAAAAATTATCATTCCTCCTCCATGTGCTTTGAGGAGGCTGCTGGCCTCCTTGAACTCCTTGTGTGTTCCTCCATTGATTTTGAAGTGGCTGAGGGCCTGGAGGCACAAATGGTTGGCCATAAGAAGGCCTTCCATACTGATTTCCACCTTGGTAGCCATTCTGATTGTAATACGGACCTCCCATGTAATTGGCTACCTCTTGCTGTCCACTGGGCTGGTCTACTCTCTCATTCTCTACTGCATGCTCTCCACCCAAACTCTTCCCCAACTCGAGGTTGTTTATCTTCTCCATCATGGCCATCAGTAGCCTTCTCGTTCCTTCTCCCTCTTCAACCTGATGCACTCTCTGAAAATCTGCATCTCCACTCCAAGCACCGGCATTCGTGACAATGTTGTCCACGATCTCCCTACACCTCTCTATGCCTTGGTTCAGGAATGCTCCGCCCGCACAAGCATCTAAATGGTCTTGCCCCGTCTTGTTGACACCACTATAGAAGAACGCCATAATGTCTCCCTCATTGTACCCATGCTGCGGGCACTCAATCAGCATGTTTGAGTATCTCTCCCACGCTTGGCGTAAATCCTCTCCAGACTTCTGGCGAAAGGATGAGATCTCAATTCTAGCCTTGATCGTCCTAGATGGAGGGTAGAATCGCTCGAGGAACAGACGCTCGAGCTCTGCCCAAGTGGTAATACCTCCCCGCGGGAGCGTATTATCGTACCACTCCTTAGCTATTCCCGTCAGTGAGAATGGGAACAGCCTAAGCCTCTTGGCATCTTCAGACATGCCATTATAATTAAATGTGGAGGCTATCATGAGAAAGCTCCTCAGATGTGTGTGAGGATTCTCCTTCTCGATCACCCCTTTGAACTGATTCTCGGTCAGCAGCTTTAAAATCCCCGGTGATATCGAGAAGTTGTTCGCCTCAACAGGAGGCAAAGCCACTCCATCATAGTACCGCTGTGGCTGCGCTGCAAACCTCCCTCTAATCGCCATATTATGATCTACGTTCTGAGGAACATGTTGAGGATTAGCAGCAGGTACTGGTACTTGTTGGGGTGGTGGTGGGTAAACAAGTGGTTGGTTGTAGACTGGGGGTGGATGATATGGATATGGTGGGTAAGGATAAGGTGGGTATGGGTAATGTTGGTATACTGGGTTGTTAAAAGGGTTATTTGGGTTTTGTGGGTAAGCAGGGTTGTTAGGAGGATTATGGACAAGGTTCTGAGCTGGATTCCCTACGTTTTGTGTACCCGGGTTTAGGCTCTGGCTATCCCCTAATGGAATTTGATTCTGGCTACCACTAACCCCAGTGCCTTCAACTCGGTCTACTGCCTGATTGAAATCGTTGGCAGCATCGTCCAACTCATTATTTATGTCCATTGGTTCCTTCCCTAAGTCGGCAGCGTTCATCCTTCTCAAGAAGGCTCGGTTCCTTCTGGCTATTGTCTCAGGGTCTGCAGGTAATCTCTCTTCACTCGTATTCCCTTGTGAGCGTGTTCTCATAAACCTGACACACTAGCAGAAAGATCAAAACGCAACTGCCGAATAACTAAAAATCACAATAAGAAATAAAAAAAATAAAAAAAAAACAGAAAATAAGCACCCACTACTAACTACTAAGCTATCTACAAGTCCTATTCAAAAAGCATATAACGCCATCCCCGGCAACGGCGCCATTGACTTGAAGCGATTTTACTAGCTTCTACTAGTAGCTACCCCGCAAGAGAACGGGTTCACTGTAGTATGGGCAAGTATAGGGACCAAGTATTATCGAACCCACGGGATAGTGTATATGCGAATAGATCCCTGAAGATCTACGCGTCGTAGTTAATATGAGTGTAATGTTTTTGGATTTTTGAAAGATTAATTAAAAGACTAAAATAAACTAAGTAAACTAAATTACTAAAGCAAACGAATTAACTAAGGGTTGGATTCAAATAAAAGATGGTGATGCTTAGGATAGGAATCCCTACGTATACTAACGGAGCAGGTACATAATCAAAATAACCGTGACAAACAAGAATTAACCTAAGTAAAAGAATGCAAGGTGAAAGCTCAAGATTCTAAACCCTAATACTTTACCCTAACACTCGACTTCACAAATCTACTAACAAGTTATTAGATTGTGCTTAATTAATGAGACCCTAATTTAACTAAGGTGATGCGGTCGTCCTCCTTCGCTAAACCGGTATATGAATTAACCTTTCCTAAACCCTCTCGTTAAGTCTACTCGTTGTTATTGAGTGATGCGGTCGTCCTCTCTCTAACACTTTCGTACGAAATTCAAAGGTAAAGTTAAGATTAATTATAAGAATTCATTAATTAAGAGAATTCAAAGGTAAAACTACCCACATCCTACTTCTACGAGTTCATCCTAACCTAAGCACGCAAGGGTTTTAGCCGGACATGGTTTTAACATAAATAAAAGCAACAGAAGAAACAACTAACATAAACATGATGAATTGAACGAAGAAAATAAGAAACATGAACTAGGGTTTAAAAAGAAAATAAATACGAAGAACTGAAATTGAATTAACTAAAACGAAATTAAAAGCGTTTAAAGTAACGAACTAATGAAAAGAAACTAAGAATTCGTATGCAAAACCTCAACAAAACGTAAAATAAAGCTTGCTCTTCTTCTTCCTCTCCAAAAACTAAGTCTAAAATTATTTCTCAAAGTCGGGGATCCTTCAAAACGTGTTTGGACGAGGTATATATAGGCACGGGTCGAAACGGGAGTTAATGGGCCGAAAATACGCATCCGGAGGCAAAAGTATATGGGCGCTCGAGCAAAACGCTCGAGCGGTCCCGCTCGAGCTGTGTAGCTCGAATGATGCATTCGCTCGAGCGGTCGCGCTCGAGCTTCTCGAGCGGTCGCGCTCGAGCTGCTCGAGCGGTCGCGCTCGAGCTGCTCGAGCGCTGAATCTTCTCTGTATGTTTTGGGCGCTCGAGCAATTCGCTCGAGCGGTGGCGCTCGAGCTGCTCGAGCGCAAGAATTGTTCTGTACGTTTGCGCGCTCGAGTAAGGCGCTTGAGCGGTGGCGCTCGAGCAATGCGCTCGAGTGATCTCTAATCCTTCCAAATGATACTTTTCCTCGTCCGCACTAATACAAATCGTATTTCTTCAATATCTTCTCATCCGGGCATCCGTTTGAGTCGATTCAAAGTCCTAAGAACTCCGTTTTTCGTCCTCTATTCACCTATGAGCATCAAAGAGACAAATTAATAATTTTATAAAAATGATACTCATTTGACTCCAAGCACTAATCGAAAACACTCAAAACATGAGTAAATTGGGCACCAAAACATAACAATTTCACGCCTAATCAACAGGAAACCTGAAGGAACCCACCAAAGCTCAAGGAGATATGAGGAGCGAAGGAATGCTGACCAGAGGAGAGAACGTGGTGATGAAAGGAGATATTCTGAACCAAAGCCTGAAAGAAGAGACGAACAGAGACGTACTCGCGATGATAGATATCCAACCAAGTCTGAAAGCTCGCCGAGAACCAGGGAACCTGACTCAAGGAGGAACCCAGAACCGAGGAAAGAAAGAGTAAGCGAGCAGATAGCATGTTGCAACTGTAACAAGATTGGTCACTATCAGTACGACTGCCCGGAGCTGAGTGCGAGGGAGAGAGAGGAAAGAAGAGCCACGGGGGATCTAAGATCTGCTGATCGGAGAGCAATGGTCACTGAAGATGCAACAGACTCTGACGGTCCTGCTGAAAGGTCACCTGAACTCTTCTCAGATGACGAGTACGATGATGTCTGTCTGATGGCTAGGGATGAGCCTGAGGTAACATCAAATTCTGTTTGTGCTTCTTACACTGGTCAAAATCCTGAGCTTAGCTCAGAGTCAGTTAGAGAAATGAACCTTCAGATCTGCCTTGATCAATTGATGGTTGACTTCTCCAGACTGCAGGAAACTAATGTCTTCTTGGTAGAGGAGAACAAGAAATTGAGTACTGAGGTTCAAAACCTGAATGAACAACTCACTCAGTCTGATCTTAAAGAATCGGCTCAAATTGTAAGACTAACTCAGGAGATTGATTTAATCAATGCTGAGCGTCTTCCAAGAGAGAAGATTCTGAAGGAATTGGCTGAGGAAGAGCTGGTCAGGAAGGAAGAGCTGAAAGCACTTAAGAGTAAGTTTGATGACATCTTTACCAGACATGAAATCCTGAAAAAGAGTGAGGACTCTCTCAAGAAAAAGGTTGCAGCAATGAATAAATCCTCAGTGGCTAGAGAGGAAATAAATATCAGCCAGATGCTTGGGAATGAGAAAAAGGGACTTGGATATGTTCCTAAGAAATCCTCACAAGGTCAGTCTCATGTTGCTTCAGGGAGCAACACTGAGAGAGTATTTGTTCAGGCAGGCCAGAATGCACCTAAGGTTGTACTTCAGGCCCGCCAAACCGATAAGGGCAAAGAAACTGTTGACACAGTCAGGGTTGCTCCTAAGGTAGCTAAGCCAAAACCCAAGGGAAAGGCAAAGCAATCTAAGGAAGCCCCTGAGAGCTCAGGCCAGGGAAAGCCTCAGCGAAAGCAGAGGAAGACTCAGGCCAAGAGCCCTCAGACTGGTCAGCGAGGGTACCATCATTCTTGGCAATACCAACAGGGAAGGCCAAACATGATGACACCCCCGTGGTTTTGGCATCCTGAGGCCTTTAACTGTTTTCCATTCCCTCACTTGCCTAGGGGGAATAGAACACAGGGTCCTTATCAAGAACAAGGCCCAAGACCTGCTGCACCCAGACATAGGAAGAACAGGAAGCCAGCCCAAAAGGCACCCACTCAGGCTCCTGTAAAGCCTAAGTCTAGCACTCATACACCATCTTCCTCTCAGGCAAAGAAGAAGAAAGTTGTGTATGTTGATGTTTCAGGGAGACAGATTTACCACTCTGAGGCAATCAGGGTTGTTAAGCAAGTCTGGATCCCGAAGAGTACAGTTGACACGATAGGACCCAACACCCAATGGGTACCTAAAGCCTGATTTGCTTGCAGGCGGCTGTGGATCACAACAAGAGGAGAGGAGTCTCAATCAAAGCTGTTTGGTACCTAGACAGTGGTTGCTCAAGGCACATGACTGGAATGAAGAGTCTTCTCCAAGAATATCAAGCTAAAGATGGTCCACAGGTAACCTTTGGTGATAACTCAAAAGGTGTTACTAAAGGTTTTGGTGTTTTGATAATAGGTACAGTCAGAGTGGAAAATGTGTCCTTTGTGGAAGGACTGAAGCATAACCTGTTGTCAGTAAGTCAATTCTGTGACAAAGGGTTCAGTGTTGAGTTCTCATCGAATATATGTTCAGTCAAGGACAAATCAACACAAGTGCTTCTATCAGGTATAAGGAAAGGTAATGTTTATCTCGCTGATTGGAGCAGCACTATTCCTAATACTTGTTTTGTTGCTAAAAGCTCTCTAGAGCTTAGTTGGTTATGGCATAAAAGATTAAGCCACCTGAACTTCAAGATTCTTAACAAAATTTCTAGACAGTCACTTGTTGAAGGTCTACCTAATGAAGTTTTTAGCAAAGATCATGTGTGCAAAGCTTGTCAGGAAGGGAAGCAGGTCAGAGCATCATTCAAAGAGAAAGCTTCTTATTCCACTGACAGAACTCTTCAGCTCTTGCACATAGATTTATTTGGTCCCATAACACCTGTGAGTATGAATGGTAGAAAGTATACCCTTGTGGTTATTGATGATTATTCTAGATATACTTGGGTTATTTTCTTGTTAAATAAGAAGGAAACACAGGTGAAGCTTCCAGAGTTGCTCAGGAGACTCAGCAATGAAAAGAATCAGTCCATTACTAAAATCAGATCTGACAAGGGCACTGAATTTATAAATTCATATATTTCTGACTTTTGTAATGAACTTGGTATAGCTCATGAGACTTCTGCAGCTAGAACCTCACAACAGAATGGTGTCGCTGAAAGGAGGAACAGGACGCTGAAGGAAGATGCAAGGACCATGCTGGCTGAGTCAGGATTGCCCAAGAAATTCTGGGCTGAGGCAATCAACACTGCATGCTACACTCAGAACAGATCCATGCTGAACAAACAACATGCACAGACCCCATATGAGACATGGAATAAGAGAAAACCTCGTATTTCTTATTTTCATGTATTTGGTTGTAAGTGCTTCATTCTCAACAATGGGAAGACCCAATTGAAAGCCTTTGATAGCAAATCTGATGAAGGAATATTCTTAGGATATTCTGAAATTAGTAAAGCCTTCAGGGTTTACAATTGTAGGACCCTTGTTGTGGAAGAATCACCCCATGTTGTCTTTGATGAATCTGCTAATGAGTCCAGGGCAAAAGTGTTGAATCCTGATACTGAGGAGGTCACAAAGAGAGTGACAAGGCTAAGCTTAAAGAATCAACCTGATCCAGAGGTCAAGAATGTGCCAATACCAAGGTGGGATGATGACGATGATCAGGATGATGAATCAGGTGCCACTCCTAAGCCCAACACATCAGGGATTGTTGAGCCTCAGATTGAGGAACAAGCTCAACCTGAGGTAAGCACCGTCTATGAAGAAGCTGTCGCAGCTGAGACGGTTCCTGAGTCACCTCATCAAGGGGGAATCAATGTCCCTGACATTGAGCTTATTAATCCCTTTGGTATAGACTCGGGATCATCCCCTTCTGTTCAATTTCCTGAATTTTATGAGCCTATAGACACTAACATTGCAGGTACTTCAGGAACAACTCCTGGCAAGAGAACATGGCTAGAGGATCATCCCATTGATCAAATCATTGGTGATCCAACTGAGGGAGTCAGGACCAGACGGTTCCATTGTGAGAGTGCATTGTTCTGCTGCTTTCTCTCTGAGCAGGAGCCTCAGAACATTGAAGAAGCTCTCACTGACTCGAACTGGATCATTGCCATGTATAGCTGTCAAATGGACCGGGCCGGACCGGGCCGGCCCAGGCCCACTGGGCTTTTAGTTTTTACTGGGCCCGGCCGGCCCGGCCCGGTTGTTACCGGACCGCCAATTTCCAAGCCCGTCCTGGCCCATCTCGGGCCGCCGGGCCACCGGGCCAAACCGACCCAACTTTTTTATTTTTTTTAAATATTATTATTATATTTGATTTATATATTTACCTTATTAATTTATAATTTAGCATACAAATTATACTCATATAGTTATAAATATTATTTAGTTTGTCAACAACAATTCAACAATTAAAATAAAACTCAAATTCCTAAATAAAATTTAAGAATAATAATTCAACAAATCCTAATAGAATGGAAAGTGTTATTTTTTATTTCAACAATAATTCAATAATAAAAATTCAACAATTTAATAGGAAAGTGTTATTTTTTATTTTGATAAGATAAGGATATTATAGAAATAAAATGGGGTATGTTTAGTAATGGATGTTAATTTTTAAATTTTATTGAGATTTGTTTAATAAGTTGGGCGAGTTTATAGGATTTTGGGGTTTGAGTAGTGATACTCTTAAATAAAATCTTATCCCTCAATTCATATTTGCCTTAATTGTACAAGTGTGTTATGTGTACCACCAATTTGTGGTTGTTCATAAGAATTCGTTCATTTCCCTGGATGAAAATTCAACCAATAAATAATAATGTATTTTATTTTAAAAAATGGGGTATGATCATAAATAATATGATACATATATATAGGGATGAGGAAATTAAGACCATAGTGAGTATAGGGATGGATGTGACCTGTGGCAACTATTACCAACCTTGGCCAAATCACTAATCTCGCCTACTGCTCCTTTTTTTTTCTTATCTCTAGGTTTTCAATTTTATTCAAATAAAAAAAAAACCAAACCGGGCCGGCCCAGAAAACCGGGCTAAGCCCGGCCCAAGCCCATAGGCCCGCCGGGCCTACTGGGCAGGGCCAAAAAAGCCCGGTTCTTTTCGGGCCTCTATTTTTAGGGCCCAACCCGTCCTTAAAACCGGGCTTTTCGGGCCGGCCCATCGGCCCGGGCTCATTTTGACAGCTCTATTGCCATGCAAGAGGAGTTGAATCAGTTCACAAGGAATCAGGTTTGGGAACTGGTAGATAGACCTAGGCATCAAGGTGTGATTGGTACCAAGTGGGTCTTTAAGAACAAGAAGGATGAGAATGATGTTGTGGTAAGGAACAAAGCTAGAGTGGTTGCAAAAGGGTATTGTTAGTCTGAAGGAATAGACTATGATGAGACTTTTGCTCCAGTGGCTAGGTTGGAAGCTATCAGGTTGTTCCTTGCATATGCAACATATAAGAAGTTCAAGGTGTATCAAATTGATGTCAAGAGTGCCTTCCTGAATGGTGTACTCAATGAAGAGGTATATGTTGAACAACCTCCCGGGTTTGAGGTTGGAGATAGAGTATACCATTTGAAGAAAGCACTCTATGGACTTAAGCAAGAACCAAGAGCTTGGTATGATACCCTCTCTCAATTCCTGACAGACCATGGGTTCAAGAAGGGAACTGTGGATAGGACATTGTTCAGGATCACTGAAGGTGATGACATTCTCTTGGTCCAGATTTATGTGGATGACATAATATTTGGATCACCAAATCATCAGCTCTGTGAGAAATTCTCTAAGTTGATGACTGGTAAATTTGAGATGTCAATGATGGGAGAGATGAACTTCTTCTTAGGATTGCAGGTCAAGCAGACTGATCAAGGTATCTTCATTAATCAGGCCAAGTATACAAGAGACTTGATTCAAAAGTTTGGTGTTCAGAACAGCAATCCAGCCAGGATCCCTATGAACACAAATTGGAAGATGGATCCTGACACTGAAAGGACTTCAGTAAATCAGACTGAGTATCGAGGGCTGATAGGTTCTTTGTTGTACCTGACTGCAAGTAGGCCTGACATTACGTTTGCAGTTGGTGTGTGTGCTAGGTATCAGTCTGATCCCAAAAGGAGTCATTTGGAGGCTGCTAAGAGGATACTTAAGTATTTGAAAAGGACAGTCAATATGGGACTATGGTATCCTTCAGATGACAACTTAGAACTGACAGGTTATTCAGATGCAGATTATGGAGGTTGTAGGATTGATAGGAAATCAACCTCAGGGATATGTCAGTTTTTGGGAAGTAAGTTGATCTCGTGGTTTAGTAAGAAGCAGAATTCAGTGGCGACATCCACAACTGAGGCTGAGTATATGGCTGCAGGTAGTTGTTGTGCTCAGATTTTGTGGTTGAGGCAACAGTTGAGGGACTACCAAGTATTTGCTAATCAGGTTCCAATCTATTGTGACAACAATAGTGCAATAGCAATTACTCAGAACCCAGTGCTTCACACAAGGTGCAAGCATGTGGATATTAGGCATCACTTCATTCGAGATCATGTGGAGAAGAAAGATATTAGGATGGAGAAGATTCACACTGACAGGCAAAGAGCTGGCATCTTGACTAAGCCTCTGGCTGAAGCAAGGTTTATGGAACTGTCAGTGGAGTTAGGACTCTTAGATCCGGGAGAGCAGTCAGTATAGGGTTCTAGGGGGAACTCAGGCCAGACTCGACTCAGCGAGGTATCAGGGTGCTACAATGTCTCCCTGACAGGTATGAGTTCTATCCTGACTCTAGTGAATTTCAAGCGTCTCCCTGAGTCCTTCGTCCTGAAAATCTTTATTAAATGCATTTTGTTTTCATTAAAAGCGCGTCTTTTCATATTTAAACCCACGCGCACGGAGCATTTAATGCTTCAGTTACTTTTTCATATACGTGTCCGTTTTATACGGAATATGACTGACATGGGGTTTTGATTGAAGCTGGGATTAATCCTGGCCCTTAATTTCAAAACCTTTCGAATTCAGAGATTAAACTCAACCCCACGTTTGAGTAACTGACTTAGTCTTATCAATCAAGAGTGCCATTTGAGGTTTTTACGCAAACACAACGCACATCTGCACACTGAGTTTTCTCTTGCTCAAACACAGAAATTTCGAAAAATCTCTTCCTTTCAAATCAATGGCATTTCTTGATTCCAACTGGACAACCGACAAGATCGAAGACGTTGTCGAGAAAAAACTGATACACATGGAGCAAGTCATCTCCATGGAAGGTATCTGTCTTACAGTTGAGGAAATCAAACCCGTGTTCAAGTGGATTTCCAATGCTGGGTTGGAAACATACTTCACCACCCGCCCCATTTCCGTGCTCCCAAGAACAGTTGTGGAAGCTTATTTAAACATGTTCTTACGGAAGGGGGAACTATACACGAAGGTGACTGCGCTTAAGCCGACGGGAGAGAAGGACGGCGACGGCGAACCTCTTTACAACTCAGAGGTGGTCACTATTGACATCAGGATGGCGGTGAGGGAAGTTTTCAAGTTTCTGTTCTCAGACATCAACCCAAAGACGTACAAGGAGAACTCGGAGGGAGAACTTCTTGGGAAATGGACCAAATCTGGGTCATCAGAGTTCAAGGCTCGTCAGAACAAGAATACGCTAAAGCCTGAGTATAGAGCTCTGGTGGATTTGGTGTCCAAGATTGTGATGGGTGCAACTGGCTCTCACGAGCAATTGAGTCAGCCCAAGCTGAGACTCATGGGAGCTATTGTTGATGGAGTGGAAGCGAACTGGGAGCAGTTCTTCCTTGATCAACTCCATCAGGCCGGGTTGGACAAGCTAAAGCGAGATGAGGAGAAGAAGCACATTTCCGTCAGTGCCATCTTGCCGTTCGGAACGAGGATGTCCATCCTGATAGCTCATGCCTGCCATGGGTATACCTTCGACTTTGAGGATAGTCTTTCTTCAAAGAAGGTAATGTTTTCCTCACTGAGTGATACCTACTCAGTGCTAGGGCTGACTGATCCCAATGCGAAAGCAAAGGGTCAGGCCAAAAAGCCAGCTGGTAAGGCCAAGAGGGTGGCTACCAGTCTCATTGAAAGGGTAGATGACCTCTTTGAGAGGAGTAAGGAAGTTGAGGAGGTGGAGCAGCCTGAGGTGGACGCGGCTGAGAAGAAGAGGGTGAAAATTATGCAGTCAGGGAAGAGCACAAAGTCAGGGACTGAGTCTGATCCCAAGAAGGTCGGGTCTGAGGCTGAGGGATCTGACGATGACGTCAGGAAGGAGAGTGCTCAGGGAGAAAGGCCCCTGAAGAGGCTTAGGAAGGGACCCAAAAAGTCCCCGGCTAAGAAGTTGCCTGTAGTGAGTGAGAGGGAGGAGTCAAGCTCACCTGGAGCCTCTGACTTGGAGGAAGTGAGAAAATCTGTCGAGATGGCTGAGTTGTTGCAGCCTGAGACAGTACCCACTCAAACACCCCCTCACCCCGAAACCCAAACACTTTCCAACCCTGACCCTACACCTCAACCACCTCAATCACCCCTAACCTCAGAGCCAAATCATCCTACTGAGTCAGTGCCATCAATTTCACCAACGAATGGGCCTGACCAGTCAGCCGAGCCAAATCTTCCAAACCCCACAGACTTTCCCTCATACCCCAATCCCAAAGACTGTCCCAAATCCATTTCAACTGAAGAGGATGAATTCCTCGAAGTGGAGGAGGAGGAGTTAGATGAACATATGGCAGGAGGGATTCTGGAGAACACTCTCAGGGGGAATGCCATAGAATGGGCAGGTAAGTGCTGGCCTGGGCTGTATAAGTACAAGGAGCTGCTGGCGAATGTGATTGAGCTTAAGGTTTGGTTGGAATTCAAACAATCAAACATGCAGGAGCAACATTTGTTAGTGGACGCTCGTGGCTGGGATCACTGGGAGTCTGAGGAAGCCAAGATTTGCTCCTTCTTTGGACTGACTAGCTGGCTTCAACTTCTAAACTTCGACAACCTGAAGCAGTTAGTGGCTGATATGATGTCCAAGAGCAAGGCTGACATCCTGTCTGATGAAGAGAAGGATGATGAGGATGATGAAGCTCAGGGTGGAGCTATGGAGAAAGCAGTGGAGGAGACTGCGAAGGAAGTTGATGAGTTGCTCTCTGAGCCTCAGGCTCAGGGGGAAGGTGAAAAGGACACTGGTGCCAAGGGTGGACCAGTGGCTGAGGATGTTATGAACATCTCAGCTGTCAATGAGACATCTGTCGATGAAGGGATTCCCTGCCCTGAGACAAGAGAGGAAGATGTTGAGGCATCCAAGGAGACTCTCAGTTCCGAGGGACAAGTTCCTAAGGTTCAAGGTAGCTTAGCTGAGCCTGAGCAGGCGGCTATGACTACTTCACAACTGCCTTCAGTGCACCTTGAAGAAGGGACTGATGCCGCAGGGGCTGACAAGGGAAAACAACCACTTACTGACGAGGCCGTAGATGATGATGAAGATGTGATGATCACCGGGGTCGGCCGTGCTGAATTCACAAGCATAGTGGAGGTCAAACAGGAGAAAACCACATAAAATCTAGCTGAACTTCAGGAGGAAGTAATGAGGCTACGAGCTGAAAAAAAAAAGACTCCAAGGCCCTGGCGAAACACATCAAGTGGACAAAGTCAGCATACAACACCCTCGCCAACAGGGAGCTGATCTTGCTAAAGAAAACGATGACTGACACGACCAAGTCAGTGAGGAATGAGAGGAAGCGCACTAAAAAGATGCTAAGGCAAACCTTGAAGCAGTTGGCTGAGAAGGATGAGCAGAGGAAGGAGGATCTCAATCAGGCTGTGGAGAAGCTTGCAGCTCAGGCTGGAGCCCTATTCACTCAGGCCATTTCTGGCTCAGCGTCAAAGTTTGAGCTGGAGTTAGAACGCATTGCTCAGACTTCAAAGGACATTGCTGAAAGGCTGACCCAGGAAGATGAGCGATCCGCTCTGGTGGAGGAGAAGATTGAGAAGGCAGAACAAAGACTCCAACTCTCCATGGAGGTCTTTGAGAAGAAAGTAAAAGCTGTAATCAGTTCAGTATCATTTGCAGGAACTGGTATCTCAATGGGAGTTAAATTATTGAAGGAGGGAATTAATGATGTCCATTCCCTAGCCTCCTTCGTAATCAACAGCGGATCTGACGCACTCCCATCCGAGGCCAATGATGATGCCAAAAAGGGGGAAAGGAAGAAGAAAAGATCCCGCCCTGAGGCATCGGAGGCAGTCAACCAAGGTGAGACCGTTCAAGCTGATCCTGAAGCCAATCCTGAAGGGAATGTGCTAAGGGTGAGGAAGTCAGCTAGGTTGGCGGCAGTGGAGAAGGAAGGAGAGGAGATTGTTGCCAGGCGGAGGGCGGAGGCAGCAAAGGTAAAGGCTGATGAACCTTCCAAGCAACAACCTGAGCCAGTTCAGAGATCTTCTCCCATGAGCTCAAGGAAGAATCCCATCACTTACTCCGGGGAGTTGGTGGCGGAGTTATGTGCTGAAGCATGGGGAGATCATTCTGAGGCTATGCGCAGAGCTGAAATTGCTCAGAAGGAGAAGATGCGCATCTTGGAAAAGAAGGTTGAGAAGCTGACTGATATCACTGAGCTTCAACAAAGGGAGTTAGATGATGCAGTGATCAGTCTACTTAGGAGGAAGAAGGCGAAGCTTGAGCATATGAAGTACTGGAAGAAGTCAACAGTTAGGAAGACTTCAATTCTTCAAGTCAGTAGGCCAGAATCAGGAGTAAGGGAAGCTTATGTCGATGAGTTCATCTCAGAGGCATTGAAGGAGTTTTGGTCTAATGCGAAGGATGAGTTTGTTAGATTGTGGTTTGTGGTGAAGAAGTGGGGCGACACTGATGACATCAATGCCCACTTCACTGACTACATGATGGATAACCATCCTGAGCTATTCCAAAAGATCTTGGAGGAGGCTGATGCAGCTCAAGTCCAAGTGAAGGCTCCTGAGTTCACCATTCGAGTTCCTCCCTTAGTTCCTGGAACTCAAAAGCATGACACAAAGGCCATCATGATGGAAGTGTTGAAGATTGCCAAAGCTGAAGGGTACGTGAACCAACCTAGAAGACTTGACGAGCTGAAGGCAAGAGTCTATGCAGGATATGGACTCGAACCTGAAATGAGATTAGTCTAGGTGTTCACAGGCTTCTTTGTAATAGATTAGATTCATTGTAACCATTTCCACATCTATCAATGAAATCTATTACTTTTGCCCACAGACAAAAACTCATTGTCTTTTTGGCTGTTATCTAAATTCTGTACTTTATCAAGAACTGCTCTAACACTGTCTTATCTTATAGATAGGGTTATCATATTTCCTCTAAGTGTTTTGACATCATCAAAAAGGGGAAAATTGTTGGGACATTGTCAGTTTTGATTAAGATCCCAAAGACCTTGAAAAGATGTTTGCCTTAATCTGTCTTTGTCAGGCTAGTCTTGGTTAGGATTAGTACTTAGTCATTTTACACTTCACAGGTACTCAGTGAGAAGAGAACTCACTGGTGACAATCAAGACTAAGAGCCTGAAGACGAAGAGCACCATCCTGAACTTATGGCAGTCCTCTAAGCTGGCTGAGTAAGTGTCAGTGATGAAGAGTTTTGACCCTGAGGTCATCACTAACTCAGTCCTGAAGAGAACATGATGCCACTGAGTTTATGGGAAGACTTGGAGTAGAGCCAAGCAATGCAAAAGGAATTTCAGCGGCAGGACAAGACCGGTGAGTCCAAGATAAAATGAACTTAATAAGACAAGCCTGAAGCTCAGGACTAAGTTCTGACATTCTCACCAACCTGATGACGTGGACCAATCCTAGAAGGACACGCACGTACGGAACCTGACAAGAAGACTGAATTCAGACTGCATGTTCAACGGGCAAGCATTTAATGTGCATTTAATGCAAATACCAAATCCATGCAGGGACGGCTGCTGCATGAAGATATGTCTGTTTGAAGCCACTCTACATAGATGACTTGAAGGCTATCTCTCCAACGGATAGTTTTTCAAATCACCTATAAATACAGAAGACCTTGAACCCATTCAAGGTTAAGGGAAATTTCCAAGCCAGAAATTACTCAAACTCTCAAGCATTCAAAGCATTCAGCCTTTAAGAGAAGCACTCGAAACCATCTAAATTTCCCAAGTGTTTCTTAGCAACTGAGAGTTATTCTGTATTCCAAGAGCTAAATAGTATTATCTTAAGCTTAGAGAGATTATCCAATCCTTAGCATAGTTTACCTTGTAAGGATAATCTCAACCTAGTTGGAATCCAAACTGAAACCAAAACCCTAAGTTATGTTTGTTGGGAGTAAGTCAGTTAGTGTGTTAGTAAGGGAGTTTGTATAGATCAGTGAGGTTAGCTGGTCTTGGTGCACCTTGGCACGTTAAAAACAAGAATCCCTTGAGTGGATTTCCTGTTCAGTCAGGCCGTGGACGTAGGAGCTTGAGCCTCTGAACCACGTTAAACTCCTCATGTTCTTATTGCTTTGATATTGTGCATACTTGCCATATTATTTGCTCATTCATTGCATTCGGTTTATCAGGCCTGAATCAATCAGCCTGACCCTCAAAAAGAGCATTGCCTTACTAAATACCTTTTAGAATTGAGTAAAACAAGTTTTCAGAAAGCAAACTAATCAAGACTTTAAACTATCAGAGCTCAAACAATTCCGCACTGAACTTGAACTGATAGTTAGCCAACTGACCCGCACCAAGTGTAGTCAGTAGGTGTGTTATCAGCTCCTAGTTCTTTACCACTCTGAGTAAAGGGGACTCAGTCAGCTTTTAAGGTTCAAAATTGGTATACGTGTATTCCCCCCCCCCCCCCATACACGTATTCCTCAGTCTTGTACCGGGACCAACAAACTAAATTCATTCAACTAAATTAAAATCAATCAACTAATATTATTTTGTAAAATTATTAAACTTAAATCAAGCAACTAATATTATTTAAAATCATTAAACTAAAATCAAATAACTAATATAATTCAAACTACCTACTCAACTAAATTCAATCAACTAATATTATTTTTTAAAATTATATATTAAACTTAAATCAAACAACTAATATTATTTAAAATCAATTAACTACCTACTCAACTAAATTCAATCAACTAATATTATTGTGTAAAATTATATATTAAACTTAAATCAAACAACTAATATTATTTAAAATCATTAAACTACCTACTCAACTAAAATCAAACAACTTATAAATATTATTTTGTAAAATTATATGTTAAACTTAAATCAATTTACTAATATTATTTTGTAAAATTATTAAACAATTCAACTAAAATCAATCAACTAAAATTATTTTGTAATATTATTTAAACATGCTTAACAATTAAAAATTAACAAATTACTAAAACAATTCAACTAAAATCAAACAACTAAAATTACTAAAATTAAAAATATAATATAAACTTAAAAATTCAACTAAATTCAATTCTAAACTTAACAAATTCTAAACATGCTTGGAAATTAAATTTTAAACGGTAAAAATAAAGAAAACTTACGATTTAATGAAGAAACGAGCACTCGGTTGGGACAGATTGGCTCTACAGCGACTGCACCCGACTTCTCCCTCCTTTTCCTCTCTTTTTCCTCTTCTTCCTCTCACTCTTCTCGCCGGCTGCGCTGTGCTTTATATAAGGCGAAAAAATTTACGACGGACGCCTGTCGGTCGCAAATTGCGACCGCCAAACACCTGAACGACGTTATTTTTTAGTATTTGCGACGGCCAAGCCGTCGCAAATGTGAAATTTAAAATTTTGCGACGAACAATCCGTCGCAAATCAGTCAACGCGACGTTTCCCGAAAGGTCGGGTCAATATTTGCGACGGAATAGGCCGTCGTAAATTCGAAGCTAAACATTGCGACGGCAATATCCGTCACAAAATAGTCAAGTGGACCGTTTCCCCAACGGGTATTTTTTACCGGGTCGTTTTGCGACGGACACGTCCGTCGCAAATATGAAATTGAAATTTGCTACAGCTAATCCGTCGCAAAATTTGTCGGTATGCAACGAAGTTAATGGACCCCACACTTTGCGACGGACTAGCTGTCGCAAAACAGTGCAGTTTGCGACGGTTTTTTATTTCCGTCGCAAATTGTCTTTTTTTCCGACGGGTCTCCAATATCCGTCGCAAATGCATGAAATTTGCGACGGATAATTGTCCGTCGCAAGTTTTCCGTCGCAAAACAATGTTTTTTTTTGTAGTGGAAAATCATTGCATCTCTCTACTCTGCGGACGAAAACCGGATAATTTGGCACCATGATTATTATTCATACATACAAATATATATATGTGTATCTACTATATAACTTGAGATCATATATACATGCATAGCATTGACTGAAAGTTGCTTGCATTCTCATTCATTATATTTATTTGTATTTAAAAATAATTATTGATTAAATTCTCGAGTTATTTCATAGTTTCATACTTCCCCCGTCCGAAATTATAAAGTGTTTTTTTCATACCCAAAATGTAAACAAAAAAAAAAAAAGCTTCATCTGTTGGGAGATTAAATAAATAAATTGATTTCACATCACTTTTGAATTTTTTGATTTTCGATGAGATGAAATTCTTTAATGGTATCAAATAAAAAAGACTCACACGTCTTGAGTTCGATTCTCACTAAAAGTAACACCACACATGTGGCCTACTCCCCGAAGGAAAAAAATTGAGAATTCAGCACAATGAGTGAGGGGGGTGGGTGGGTGTTAGAGAAATTAAATAAATGAATTGATTCTACACCGTTCTACAAATTCAGACTTTTTAAATGAGATAAAACTCTTTCACCACTCTTTCATACTAACTCTTTACAAACATCACTTATTTATATATTTCTCAATACATACCCTTCAACACTAAAATTATTTTCCTTCCATATATAAAATAGAAATGACGAATATCATCAACTTTACATCTTTCAATACTAATAAATAACTGTCTCATTTAAACTCGTGACATTTTTCCTTGAGCAATCTAAAATGTGACGGAGGGAGACTAATTTAAATAATAAATCAAGTACCAGCCTAAATTATTAAAACTACTTCAGAAAGAAAAAACATCAAGAATATAATTGCTGCCATTATTTTGAGCTTTTTCTCATCTATAACATCTGCACATAAATACATAATGATTAATAAGGAAAATCTACCATTAATAAAACAACGTCTTTTATTGCCACAGCTTCAGCATTTTTATTATGTATATTGGTTATTGCTATATTATATACGGGCCGGTGAATCAACAACTGTAGTAGTATATGAAATTTATAGCGCTGTCAAAATATAAATTGAGTGAGCTAATTTTATTTTAAATGGGCACTATATATGATCTCGCTTACACTTAAGGTATGGTTATAGCATCAAATTAATGCGATCAACATCACAAATAAAAATGAATAAATATAACTTAAATTGAGGATAATATGTGCATATCATATCAATTATTTATCATAATGGCGATACTTTTTCTCTCCATATACAATTTACTTTTTAACTCTAATTAATTAATGCTAAACCGGCCATGCATTCTTATCCTCTGCCTTTGAACCCCCTTTAGTCTAAGTTTGATCTAGAAAATTTTAAAACAAGATCTTACAATTATTTGACAAGATAAATCTGAAATATTAGACAAAGAAATTAACTTGACCTAATTATGTACATGGTTTTATAATATCAGTTAAATATAAGAGGATAGTTTTTAAATGCGTAATTTGATTATCATGTTTTTTTTTTTAATGTGAATTACAAGTGCAACCTACGTAGGGGAGTTACTGAGGAGGGTTCGATCTCATATGATTATATATGTATTTGAAATCTTATAATCTCTCGTTATTCTTGAAGGTATATCATTGATAGTGTATCAGAGGTACTCAAACAAAACGAGAGTTATAGCTAGAATTATAAAGGGTATAGTAGGCCAAGCAAAACCGAAACCGGTATTAATCATAGCCCCTTACAACACAAATTTAAATCAAAAGAAGAAAATGCAAACTCTCATCCTAGTAATAGAAATCCTACTTGAATATATAATTTGATTCATATGGCTAAATGTATATCATACCGCCAATTCATTTTTCAAAATAACTTCTTTAATTATAATTGATATAGTTTTGGTGGTATTGTTGTACAATAAATCTCCTAATTTAAGGGAACACAAATATTTTAGCAATAAATCTAAATTCAGCTACTGAATTGGCTATAGAGGTAGTTTCAGGATTAAATGGTAAGAGTTAAGTTGAGCATTATATGGTCTGCATAACATTCATTTGATATTCAATTTTAAACCCTAACACCCACAATAAAATTCTCTGTAATAATTTGCACCTCTCATTATGAATCATATCTTCTTTTTTCTTTTCTTTTTTAATATGTACAGCATTTAAAGGGAGCTAACTTATATATATTAAAAGGTTGTCTTTGATTGATTTTGGATTGAAGAATTTAAAATTAATTAAAGGATTTCAATTCCACTGGATCAAGTTCACCAAAAAAAATCCCTCAATTCAAGAAATAATTCAAAATGAAAGTGGTATATGAATTTCAAATCCATGTCAATCCAAACCATCAATCAAAGGACTAATCTAAGCTGAATTTGACTTAATTCTTAATTTTCTGAAGATATATTAAGCTAGCTCACTACTATTCTACTTACATAAAAATGAAGACGCAACAAATACTTCATCTTAATTATATATAAATAGTAGATATGCGTTAATTTATATATAGCTAGAAATATTTAAGAAGCAGCGGTTGCGAGGATAAATAATTGCAGTTGAATCATAAATTATTTTCCCGTTAACTGATACAGCAAAACATCCCAGGGATTTTAAAGTTTGTCACAATTTCATACTTATATAACACAACATAAGCATGACATACAGATTACGAGCTACAGATATACATACATATATATCGATCGATCAGCTTATTTATGCATATATATAAATGATAAATCCATCACGGAAATTCATCACTAGGGTTACCTGCCAACGAAAATATGGAGCTCGATCTATCACCGTTCAACAAATCCCAGTTCCCAAAAAACCCCATAAAATCAACGGCGGAGGAGCTCTCTGAATTCGGCCAAGATATCGGCGACGATGAGCTCGAATTACCCAGAAACTTCTCGATGGTGCCCACGTCAGCAGAGGTATCGTAGGGAGAAACCATACCTTCAAAGGGGGCATGAGAATTAGGATTAGGATTAGGGTTTAGGCCTTTCTCCACCATCATCATCATTTTCTCCCTGGTCCGGCTCCTGGCCCTTGCTCTCGCCTTCTCCCTCGACTCCCTGGTGCTGGATTTACCCCCGACGACTCCTCTCTCCTCCAGCTTCACCAACGCATCCTTATTGGAATTATTATCGTCATTAATTGATCCGGAGACGACCTCGCATTCGGACAAGAACGACTCGCTCTTCACGTCGCTGGTATTGGCTTGCGTGTGGTCGTTGACGAGATCCTTGATCGCCTTCTTCGATTTCGTGAAGAGCCACTCGATGGTTTTGCTCGCTTTATCGTACCCTAGCATGTCTTGAAGATCGAAGAATTTTCTGGCAACTTGGAGGGAGAGCCTCATTCTCCGGTCCCGTACGCCTTGGGCCGTGCAAATCTTGCTGTGCCGATCCTTCTTCCCCGTTCTCCTTCGCGGAACGGGGTTTAGGCTCCGTCTGATCCTGGACGACGGCTCCTTTGAGCTTCGCTGCTTCGTTGCATCTCTTTTCTCGGGATCAGTAGTCATGTTTTGAGTGGGATAGGATGAATGGTGAAGTGTTTGGAAGAAAATTTGGTTCAAAGGGGATTCGTGTTCGTCGAGGAAAGGGGAGGGGAAGTTGAAGAGGAAGTTTGGATTAGGGTTTTGATGATCGGAGGGGAGAGAGGACTTTTTGATATTATCATCGAGGTTGAATATTGAAGGAAACATGTTTGGATGGAGATTGTAAATGCACCAATTATTGTCTCTTTCGGATTTGGTGGAGAGGTTTTAAGTTGGGAAGAAATTCTTGTCTCTACACCATGATTGATGAAGAATGCAGGTAAAAGAAAATTAAAGGGTCGGGGTGGAGTGGAATGGAGTAGAAAGAAGTGAAACGCACTATACACGTATTGCAAATTAAAATACGTAGCTAGGTATGCAACACTAATGATGGTGATGGGAGGAGCGATACATGTGTATATATATTATACACATATGTGTATTATATATGTGTAATTGGGTTTTAGTAGGGGGGAGACTAAGACCGAGAAGGGTTGGAATACAGTGATTTTTACAACATTCAATCTCAACTATTCATGACATAATTAATGACAAAAAAGTGCAGTCAAAATTATATTAGTTATAATGAAATTATCAGATTAATATAAATTCTCACTTTGATTTCATAGATTTATGTTTAAGCTCATGGCCTTATAAATAACACTATTGTAACTTAAATTGGGTAAATATAAATAATGAAGCAGTAGAGAACTCTAACAATTTTTTTTTTTTTTTGGTTTAGGTGAGTGTTTTAATTAATATAATTTGTAACATTAGCTTGAGATTAGCTGACTACTATTAATTAAATGTCAAGAAATGCTCCTTCGGAATTGTTGATCCCCATTATAAACTTGGTGGTTAACATGAGATAAATTAATTAACTAGTTAGTTATTAATGTTTAAATATTTATAGTAACAGGTAGGAAAATTTGAAGACATTATTATATTACTCCATTAAAATCGTCAATCATGTCATAAATTTGGGTCAAGAAGTTTGACCTCATTTTGGAAAGAATTTAGTACTTTTGTTTTTAATTCAAGATTAATGGTCATTCTTTTTGGGTAATAAATTGGATTAAATTTACGGTCTATTAGTATCATATTATATTTTCAATTTTTATAATTCAATTCATGTGGGGTTATATATATAATTCTGATAGCTTACTATTGATATAGTAGTCCAATTTTTTTCCACATCAATCCACACTAAGTTATCGAAAAATAATAAATTTAGTGTTAGAAAAATAATATAAATATAATGAATTAATATTATACATTTTTTTTTACATAAATTCAAAATTTTAAGATAAGATGTAATTCTTTCACTTATGGACGTCATAGCATTGCAATTTTTTTTTTTATCACGCACGTAATTATTAAAAATAATTATAAACATACATGCCATATTGGATGGACAGCGCTGTGGGCAGTGACATTTTTTTTTTTTTTTTTAAAGGTAATCAATTACAATAGTTTCTTCGACCACCGTGTACATGGCAACATCTTTTCATCTCGCTGTAGACCGAAACCGCAATCACCACAAGAGGGGGACCACCCGAACCCGCAACTCCGAACCACAACCGCACTGCAGCCGGAACCGCAACCACCACAAGAGGGGAACACCACCCCACCACAATAGGGGAACAACCACCCCACCACATTACGCAGTACTGTTGTAGACATATATGGTGGGTGTGGAGAGGTTTGACGGTCAGATAGTGAAAGGTCCTATGAAAATGAAGCTCATAGGTGTCCCCCAGCCCAAATTAAAAACCCTATGTCCCAAGTGTAGGACAATTATTTGAACTAGTATTTAAATTGCTTTACTCCCATTTAAGCCCATGTTTTCTTTGACTGGTGATCAAATCTCTCTCTCTCCCTCTCTCACATAAATATTTTAGTCAAATCTCTCTCTCCCTCTCCACACACACGTCATTGTTTAATAATCTTATAATGAGGGCTTAAACTTCAAACTAGCTAATTGATTGCAACTGAAAATTTTCGCTTTATTATAAATAACTCATTATATAGGTGTGCTTGGTTAATCAAGAACTTATTGGCGCATTTATGATGCTAATGCAACTTTTTCAAGAACATCTCGATTGCATTACTGTTTAATTAGCAAAAAAAATTAAAAATAAAATTCACGATGGTGTAACGTTTTTTTAGCTCACTCATTAAGCCATCTGGGATCTAGATCCAATTTCTCACTCTAACCCTAAACCCCTAATTCCCATTCAAAGGTTCATCATATCATACCCATCATTCTTACTCCGTATAAATATTGTAATTTGTCAAGACGGCCTGCGCCATATTTAAAGGATTGCAGACGGAATATATTTTATATTTAAGTAGATTTTATCTGATAATGGTTCATGATAAATATATCATGAAACTGTTTTAAAATATTGAATATTTAATTATGAGTATCAGGAGTATTATTAATTTGAGTTAGTGGTATTATATTATAATTGTTGTAAATTTTCTTGAACCCAAATTAATGATAATTCCTAATGAGATTTTTTATACTTTTGATCAAATATTTGATATTTTAAAACGATTTCATGTTAAGCTTATCATAAACTATTTTAGAGACACTCTCTTGTGAAATATTTTACATGTAAAATATATCTAAAATAGACAAATAATAAAAAATAAATGAGTCGGGTCCGATTTTGTGAATTTTTTTCAAAATCTCGCGCAAGTTAAGTTTCATGAGTTTAGCTCCCAGATTGTGTTACTATATGAGTAGATGCATGTTAATTACTTGTTACCCAAAATATATATAAAAATACGATTAATGTGGCTTTTGGTTGGCTAACAAACTATAATTATGAGGTGATTGAGCATTAATTGTTTGAGGTTTGATGATAATAAATGAAGAGCATAAAACAATAAATGCACAAAGATTTGTCAAGTTCTTATGTAAGCTTGGGCTTGAAAGTCGTTGTCCTTTATTAAATGTTGAAAAACAAGTATTTATAGCCCAATGGCATACCTTTGGGCTGCCCTAACTTTACTCGGACAGACCAACATTAAATGCATGGTCTGACCCTAGTTTCGAGCAATGGGCCGACGTCCCTTGTGTAGGTGAGCTCGGCCCAATACGAGTCGAACACGTGGAAAGCAGCTTGTACTTCCTCCTGAGATCAAGGGATTCGCTGCCATAAGTATGACCTGTCCATCTAGGTTAGGTGATGATTCACTGTTCATCGTACTTAAAAGGGAATGATTGTTTGATGGCGTCCAAATTTAGCCTTATCTTGGTTAAGACCAATTACATGGCATCCTCGTCCTATAGGCGAGCGACACGCTTCCTTGCCTTGTCTTCATTTATTGACCTAGGTACGCCTAATGAGGTGATGGGTTTAACGATGAGAGGCTCTCGTCAAGCCTGCTCTCCGGGCGGTCGAGGATAAGGGCGACGTGAGGGCCCTGGCTGATCAGTCGTCTCCTTCAAATGACGAGATAGGCGATATCCAGGCTGGTCGTCTCTCTGACCCGTCTTAGGTCGAGGCCGGTGGCTGATGAGGTCTAAATGATCTCGTCCAACTCTTTCATTGCGCGGGTCCCCGTCAGCCCTGCTCTCCGTCCAACCTCGTCCTATTTGGTTTACTCGTCATACAACATTACTGAAGAACAAAATGTGTGTTACTAGTAAAAGAAAAATAAAAAATTTGTATAAAATAACAATAAGGACAAATTTTTTTTTTTAAAAGAACAAATATGTATTTTTTTTTAATTTATTCTCCATCCATTTAAATCTAGATTTATTGTTTCATACATTAACACATATTTTCTCTAAACATTAACACGCTTTTGCTCCAATAATAACACATAGTAACACACATTTACTCTGACATTAACACACATTTGCTGTAACACATATTTACTCTAATGTTAACATATATTTGCTCCAATAGTAACACATATTTGTAGTAACACACATTTACAGTAACACGTATTTACTCTAACATTAACATACATTTACTCCAATAGTAATACATATTTGTAGTAACACACATTTACTCTAACATTAACACAGTACATTTGCAGTAACACATATTTACTCTAACATCAACACACATTTGCTACACCAGTAACACACATTTGCTCCAATAGTAACACAAATTTACTTTTACGATAATATATGTTTGTCCTTATGGTAACACAACTTGGGAGGGTGATTTTATGTATTTGTGCAAACATATCTTTATCCATTGAGCAAGACATTTGTGTTATTATAGTAATATACTTTTAAATACCTTATATGTGTAATTGTATGAAAAATACTTATTTTTGTAGAAATAAATAAATATTAACACATATTTTGCTCTTATATCGTATGAAAAAATATTTATTTCAGTAAAAACACACAAAAATTGGTGAAAGAACAACATTTAGGCTAATAGAATACACTTTTTGCCCTTCCGTAACAGACATTTGCCCATATAGTAATACAAGCTGGGAGTGAAAATCCTGAAACTTTGCTTGCACGAGATTTTGTGAAAAATTTATAAAATCCGACCCGGCAAAGATCCGTGAATTTTGACCTAGAGCAACCCGTGTGATATATTTACTAATATTTGTCTATTTTAAGTATATTTTACACGTGAAATATTCCGTATAACAATTTGTGATTTTTATATAATACTTTGTCTTTATATTTATTAACTATTTGATTATGTTTTTGAAGCACTATGATTTTTTTAATGTACATAATTATATTTTCAGTTACACATAGAAATAAAATACGATGAATATATATATTCATAGTGAGACACTCTCTTGTGAAATATTTAACATGTAAAATATACCTAAAATAGGTAAATACTAAAAAAATCGCGGGCCGGGTCACTTCATGTCAAAATTTGTGGATCCTTAGCGGGTCAAACTGATTTCTTAAAAAATATCGCACCAAACTTATTTCAGGATTTTCGCTTCCAGGTTGTGTTACTATATGAACAAATATGTATTACTATAAAGTAAAATGTGTGTTACTAGTCCTTAAAAAATAGATTTTTGAACTTTAAATAACAAGAAGGACAAATATATATTTTTACAAGAACAAATATGTGTTTTTTAATTTATTCATCATTCCTTTAAATCTAGATTTATTGTTTTATACAATAACACACATTTGCTCCAACAATATCATATATTTACTCTAATATTAACACACTTTCGTGACTGCCAATTTTGTTATACACAAAATCAAACATCACGCAAGTGTACATGGGTTGTCATAGTAGGCAAGTAACCAAGTTTATTTATCGCTAACATTATTTATTTTAATATTAACACACATGCAATAACACATATTTGCGCTAACATTAACGCACATTTGCTCCACCAATAATACACAGTTTCTCCAATATTGACACACATTTGCTCCAACAGTAACACACATTTGCTCCAACAGTAACATTTGATTGTCCTTATGGTAACACCACATGGGAGGGTGCTTTTATGTATTTGTGCAAATATATCTTTATCCATTGAGTAAGATATTTGTGTTATTATAGGGATGCCCTTTTCACTACCCTACATGTAGAGATGTTAATCTGGGCCGGGTCAAATGGGCCAACCCGTTTAACCCTAAAAATACAGGGTTAGGACCATGTTTTAAGAGGCCCGTTTAAATCCGGGCCTTTTTGGCCCGACCCTATTAGCCCGCTGGCTAAATGGGTTAGCCCGCCAGCCCAGGTTATATATATATTTAAAATCTTAATATACTATAAAGACAAAGTTTTGGAAGCCTATGTGGTAAGCTCTCAAACCTCTATTTTAAAAATATTCCCCCCCCCCCCCCCCCCCCATTCACCCAATTCATTGAGTTTTAAAAATATTCTCAATCATTGAATCTTAATATCTAATATAATCTTGACCGTTGATTTTTTCACATCTCCTCTATATATACCATATATCTCACACAACCTAAAATTAATTACAATAATCTCTCCAAAGAAATCATCGAATTCTCTAAAAAATATTTCGATGCATAACCCACGATTTTATGTCTATCATATTCTCAGCATACATTCGATAGTTTTTAATTCATTTCTTTCTTCTTTTTATTTTTTTCAACTTTGCTATGAAGTTTTATATTGATTCTCCATTCATCTAAATCTTCATTTTTTATTTTTTTTGCAGGATCTTCATCTCAATATATTCAATTTTCATATTTCTTTTCTGCAGGATCTTTATCTTAAGGTATTTATGTTTTTTTTTTTAATTTTGTTGTATGAATTTAGTCTTCATATTTTGTTTAATCTCTTCTACTAACGATCATTTCCTTAAAATCACTTTATTTTTTGTGATTTGGCCAAATAAAAATCTCTACATGTTTAAATGTATTTACTCTATTCACTAATTATGTTGTTTCTTTATTTTTATTTTATTAATTATTGTTTAATTTTATTTTATTCGTATGAAAATCATTATTGTGTGAATTTTTTTTTTTTTTTTTTTTTAGGATTGAACATCAACAATGAAGATAAAGTGGATGATCAATTTTTAATATGAAGATGAAGTGGAAGATCAATTTTATTGTGAAGATGAAGAATCGTTGATTATATGTTAAAATTTAGATTTTTTAATATTGTCAGTGTATATTATTTTCCAACATTGTAGTGTATTACTTACAATTCAATGTATTATTTACAATTCTATAAATAATATTTTTTATGATTATAATTCTATGTTAATGTATAATTTAAAATTCATTGTATATTAAATATTATTCTATAAATAATAAATTTTTATTTTTTTTAGTTTCGAAGATGATGAAGAATCATTCAAATTTTTTAGGTTTTTTACTTGATCTCATATTAGTGTCGTGGTTAGTGGATATCTTTAAAAAAAAATGTATGTATAATAGTATTTAGGAATGATTTTATTTTCATATAATACTTAAAAGTAATGTATATAGAAAAAACAACTTAGAAGAAAAATGATATAGGAACGATTTTGTTTTCATATATTACACTAACTTAAAATATTTTATCATATTTTTTTGAAAGATTAGATTTGAAAAAATTATATTATGAACAATATATAAATATATACTAATTATAAACTTTACTTATTTAATTAATTTTAAATTTCAATTTAAACATATTAGGAAAAGTTGACTAATTTTAAATGATAATTTTAGTCAGATAATTTATTTGATAATTTTATATTATTCCACATTCCTAAATTCTAAATTTTTGGTTGGTGGGTATCTTTAAAAAAAAATGTATATGTAATAGTATTTTGGAATGATATTGTTTTCATATATTACTTATAAAGTAATATACCCACATTCCATATGTACGTCTGTTTGATATATTCCTTAAATTTTGGACGATATGTATCTTTTAAAAAAAATCATCTTCTCTTAATAATAAATATTTTCGTAACAAATTTTTTTTTTCAAAAAAAACAATACACCAAATTATTTAGTGTATGAAACATTACGAACCTTTAATTGAATTAATATCTAACCAAAGGAATGAAATAGTCCAATAAATTTAAAAATACTCTCATTTATTTTGAAATTAATATTATATTAACTTATTAAAATTGTAATTGCTTCTGGTAAATATCATGTACTGGCACTACTTTAATCATTATTTCTATCTCTATATTATATCCAAATCTTTTAGTTATTCCAGGTGAAAGTATTGGTAATTTAAAATCATATTAATTTAATATGTATATATAATTAATATCATATTATTTAAATAAATTAATGATTTATTTTATTAGTAGTATAGAAAGATTGACTTATCAGTTTACTATATAAACAATGATTCAAATTTGTATTGACAATATAATTTATATATAAATAGTATCATATTACTTGAATAAATTAATAATAGAATAAATTAATAATTTTTTTTATTATTAGTATAGAAAGATTGACTTATCAATTTCCTATAGATTTAAATTTGTATTGACAATATAATTTATATATTATATATAAATAGTAAATTATAGGATAATTACATATTAGTTCAATTGATTACAAACAAACAATATCATACCATATATTTATAATATGTATCGGTTAATTGATATCAGTTAATTGATATTTAGACTTTATACAGTTACATGTGAACATATTAAACTTTATTTTTATAATGTGTATTACTAGCAAGTAATTGTATTAAAATTGATTGTATAAAATGTATATAGAAATATCTTTTGGAACAGCCAAAGTCAATGATTTGTTTTCATATAATATCTAAATTTAGACTATTCCTTAATTTTTGGAAGGTGGATATGTAATGGTACATTTTAAACATAGCTTTTAGTTGATTATGCATATTATTTTAATTATTAAATTTATTCTCAACATGAATAAATATTAATGGATGAATGTATCTTATACAGGATTACATGATCTCTATTTAATTTTACATTTAAAATTATAGGTGTAAACTTAGTATATTAGAACTAATATACAACTTGTGTACATATACTAAATATCATTTTAATGTCGAACAAGAATATCTATCATTTTATGTTTGTATATACTGCTTAGTGTTAGGAAATAAAAATAGATTATATAATTTATATATAAATTAATTATTTAACATAACTTTTATTTGATTATACATATTATTTTAATTATTAAATTTATTCACAACATGAAATTCAAATTAACGTGATTATATTATGTTAAAATGATATGTTAACATGATTATATTATGTTAAAATGCATATTCTGTACAATTAATTTTGATAAATAGTTTTATGAGGTTGTATGATTTATTTATTTATTTATTTTTATTTTTTGCAGATTGATTATTTATCAATATAGTTTTCCCTAAGTTGCAATGGATATTCACCTTCACCCAGTCAAACGACATATTCAGGTAAATAATTATAATATTCAGTATTTTATTCTTAATAGATTATTGTTATATTAATAATTAAATTTTATTTTGTATTAATATGTACAGATACGGAATATGCAAGAAGTATTCACAAAGGTGCGTTATTTATTTAGTTCTTAAATTATAGTTTTACATTTTTAAAATTTTATTTATTTGAGTATGTTTAAATATATTTATTTAGATTAAGTAATAAATAATTATATTATATATTTTGTTAAATTCTATCTACTTTTATTTTTCTTTGCAGAAATTTGTACTAAGCATGCTAGAATGATGAGGAGATCTGTGATTTGTGGAAAGCGTGGTGTTTTGAATGAAATTGATTAGATATTGTAACACCCCGTCCCGTTCTATACTCTTTTTTTTTAATTAGAAACCTTATTTTATTTTCTTATCTTTGTTTCTTTTAATTTTAATTATTTTGTGTATTATTTGTGTATTTAAATATATATATATATATATATATATATATATATATATATATATATATATACCCTTTTTATAAATTCCTAAATTCGAAGAAAGAAATCGAATCTTTCAAACGAATAAAGGACTACGAGAATTAAATTAAAATTGAGGATTTCGATCCGTATAATTTTGTGGATAATCAAAATTCCAGTACATAATTTATTAATTAAAGTTATTGTCCTCAAATAATTTTACTAAAAACCAAACAAGCCTTAGTTTGGGTTGTACGAAAAATATCAGATGGGAGTTGATTTGCCTAACAAAAGAATCTCAGCCATAAGTTCTTTTTCCTTTTTAATTAAAAGTTTCCTTAAATCAACTGAAATCTTAGATTGTTACGGACTTGAAAATTCATTAATAGCCAATTAATTGATAAGTTTTAATCCGTATTTAAGTAAATGGGTCTTCCTTCTCCCCTCATTTCCTCTTCCACGCACAAAAGTTTCTCTCAGTTTTCCTCTCTCTAAAAACCACCACGTTCGCTCTCTTCTTCCTCCTCCGGCGAGCAACGCCGCACAGCCACCATCGCCACCGCGTCTCTCTCTCTCTCTGTTCCAGCCCAATCGACGCCGCCCACCTCCTCCGCGACGCCGCCGTGACCAGTCGAACGGCCGCCGCCGCCAAGCTCTCTCCGTCGCTCGCTCTCTCTCCTCCCATCGCGACGCACCGCCGCCGCCTCCCCTATCCTTCCCCGAAGTCGAAGCTGCGCCGCCGTCGCACTCCCTCAGCCCCAGCCGTCGCCGCCTCTTTATTTCTTCCTTCATGTAAGTCGATTTAAAAAGCCCTCTTTTAATTTCGATTTTTCCACCGAATTCAGTTTCTAACCAAAAACCCCTCTTTCCATTCGATTTTTCAGATCAAAATGACGCCGTCAAATTAATTTGCTGCTGCCGGAATTTCTGGAAATCCCGACCGACGCCGTTAGGCTGTTCAATTCGTTTTTCCGAATTCCCGAACGACGCTGTTAGGCTGCCCGATTTTTCAAACGAATTATCGATTTCCCAATCGACACCGTTAGACCGCCCGTTTACCACCTCAAACCGGAGATCGTAAGGTTTCTACCTTCGTATTCTTCTTTCGTAGATTCTGAATTTTGGTTGAGTATTGTTCGATCACCATGGAGCCAAAGAAACAGAAAAGAAAGAAAAACTTACTGTTAGTTTTGGTTTAGTATTTTAGTATCATTAGTTGACTTGTTTAGTATCACTGTTTTGTTCTCTTTGTATCACTCTTTAGAAGTAGAATTTTGAGCATATTACTTTTCCATGTTTCTTTCCTTCAATAACTATGAGTTGGACTTTGGATTAGTGTTTTAGTATTAGTGTTTGAATGATGTGTATTGTTGTTTTAGATGTATGGTATCAATGACTTAGTGGACTAGTATTATTCTTACAGATGTTTAGTGTCACTGTTTTAGTGTTATGGTGATATTAGCATAATCCTTTAGTATCCTTGTTTTGATGAGTTGATATTATTATTTGGATGATGATCTTCAATGGTTAAACGCTTTTGTTTTGAATCCATAGACAAAGGGAAACTCGTCTTCACCTCGTACCCCTGTTAGAATTTTAGAAACGCAAAAATTAAGTCTTGTAATATAATCCTTAATTTTAGAAGTATTACAAACCAACTTTAGAAGTATCGCTATTATTAGAAAATAAGAATACCTTTATATAAACTATTTTAGTTAATAATATATTTTTGTCTTAGAAAAGCCAAAGTTTTTTAATAAGTTTAATAAGAGAAGTTTTACTTATAAAATATGATTAATTATATACAAGAATTCTTTTAAAATGAGAAATATAAATCTTAGAAAGAAAAACCTTTTCTTTAATTCTTTTAATACTCCCAAGTAATTATTTTTATTCTTTTAAGTTTTCCAAGAATATTAATAATTATGTTTTTCTTTAAAAGGCTTTTGTTAAGGACACCACAGAAATTAGTAAATACACCCCCCTAATATACCTCCTCTTACAAAGGGGTGTACTTATCAATTAGAAATCAACCTTTGAAAACTTTAGTTTTCAATAGTTTTCTAAAGGCAACAATCTACTCAATCCTCGAGATACAAACGCCTAAGCTTTTCAAATTCAAAAGTCAATCTTTTAATCGGAATACTCCTTATTAGGATTCTGTACTCTTCGGGACACGCACGAAGGACTCGACCGTCTGCCAACACAATATTCTCAAGACTCAGAACAATCAGGTGGGTGATGATCTGTTGATTGATCTGCTAATAATGACGTTGTGCCGGTATTTTCTATACTCGACTAAATCAATCTAAAACAATTAATCCAACATAAATGTAGCACCTATTATATAATTGTTTGAATTATGTGATATTACTATATATGGTATATAATGCCTGTTGCTTTATAAATCGATTACCATTGTGTGAGTAAGCACCTTATGTGAGCATGAATCAATTCTGTTGTCAATCAAGTATTTTTCTCTGTGATGTTTATTGGGTCAGTTTTATGGATAGTCAGTAAGTACGGAGTTAGAATCGAGTTTTAAATCCGACCTCCGGGGAGCTGTCGGGGACGCCCTCGGAATCAAGGTTGTTGATCAAGCAGATTTGGTCCCCGGTCAGCTGCCTACGTGCGCACTGGGAATAAGGCCATTGATGCTTGCTTATTTTGGTTGTAGTTGAAAAGGGTAACTTTGTTGTGGTTGGATGATGTGAATTTGTTGTGGTTGGATGATGTAAGTTTGGTTGTAGTCGAAAAGGGTAACTTTGATGGAAGTGGAATGGTCGTACGAATATGGTTTGACAGTTTGTGACAATACGTGAATATGTGTTGGGTTCTGCCCTAATGTGAACCAACTTGTGCTATTTCAATTATACCATGTGAAATGTGCTTAAATGCCGATGAATCATTATATGAACTGTTTTTCTTCTATAAAATATTGTAATCTTGTTTACAAGTGAAACTGATTAAATGGAATAAACACTTTATCAATGAGTATAATTTAATATACTTCGGATTTATCAATCCCATGACGTTGCAAATCACCCATACGTGAGAATTCAATTCTCACGCCCCTTTTTCCTAACCCCCTTTACAGATTTCGAGTACGGGGAGCAAGGACAGTGATACAGAAGACACAAAGTTTCCCGCTTGCTTAATACATTTTTAATAATACAATGATGCCTATTATTCTATTCATAAATAAATGTTGTCGCTACTGCTATGCAAGACGCTACTTCTTACCGTGTGTTTCAGTCATCAAAACTCAGTGTGTATTATCATAAAGATACCGAACCCTTTATCCTTCCTTATATATATATACAGATGCACTTATGTGTGCGATACTCTACTATATTATTTCTTCCCACTTATCCGCTGCATGAAACTTATCTTTCTATTCAGTTACTTTTCCTTCAAAAATTTTATAGTTCAGACTTTTGATCACAATAACACTTCGAATCCGATATAATTAATATATTCTGGGTTCGGGGCGTTACAGGTGGTATCAAAGCCTAGGTTCAAAACTTTCGGACCCAACCTCAAATCTTGTTTTCCCGTCACACTAAAATTATTTATTATCACTTAAGTATTAAAATATTAAATTTTATGGGGGAAACGTGTCTCTGGTTACTGTCTACAAGCTCCTCGAAGGTACGTTACTACTTTTGTAAATTTTTTTAAAAGCCTACAAAATTCAAAATAGCTTGACTTCATAATATTACGCGATCAAAAAGGTTACGATAACTCAAAATAATGTTCGTACTATGAAAAAGGAACTACAAAATTTGGTGTAAGTTGCTGTTGAAACTCGAGAAATAAATAAGAATACTTGGATAATTTGTGAACTTCATGAATAATATTATGTGATTTCTTTGATTACGTGCTTTAAGTGTTTACTTTACGGTTATTTTCCTTTTAAACTAAAATTTGACTAGAACTTTCCTTTCCCTATAGGAAGCCTAAGATGGATGTGGCCCAGTACTTAGAGATTGAGCAGTTAGAAGTAGAGACCATTGATGCCTTCACTGCCCGCTTTTTAGAGTCACGCGAAAGGGCAAGGATTGCCCCAGAGCCCCACATTGAGACCGATTTCGCAGCTGCGACCCGATTCGCGGGAGGAGTGATCGAGATTTTCCGCCCCATCACTGCCGGACTGTTAGACCGTATGAGGGTGGACGACCCAGAGCAGGGACCTCAGGTTCACCTAGACGCCTACTGGGTGGAAGCTCAGAGGGTGATTCGGCACGCGGATGTTAACCGCGGGCTGTTTTACCAGACCGCTGCACTCGCCGGGCATGACCTGGCCATATCGGACGGTCACCGGGAGGACGCCAGGCTAGCGCGGATGTCGGCCGTTGCGGCTAGAGCAACCGCCGTCTCCCAGGACGAGTACTCCCTTTTCGCCACCCGGAGGGCCGACCTACACTTGGATGCAGCTCTCGCGCAGCGAGATACTTCCATCGCCTACTGGTTAGCAAGTGGACTGGCTGGGGAGGGACCTTTCGGCTTTGGGGAAGCTGCACCTCCTGTGATTGAGCCAGAAGGGATTGAGCCGGGGGTAGCAGAGGTCGAAGCAGACGAACCAGAGGGAGACGAGCCAGGGGTAGAGATAGATTCCTCAGCAGAGTCAGAGGTTGATGATTAGTTGGACTTCCAGACCTTGTATATAGTAGTAGATGCATATATATAGTATATGTGGTAGCCGCTTGACATATAATAGTAGTCATTTTGCGTGGTCATTTTCCTTATAGGCCATAGCAGCGTAGCTCTAACCCCTCCTTTTGTCGCTCGTGGTCCATATTGATGTGAGGACACGATGCTATATCATTACCTAGAAACCTTTTGCATTCCATGACGTAATGTAAGGAGACTGACTTCGTAGAACCAAAACTTTTTTAGATATATATATACTTATTATGTGCTCACTGCTTGTCAATGTGTTTTACTTACTTTATATTGACTGTCATATATTTTATCTGATTATCACTTAATGACACACCACTGGTTCCTAGAATACTGTGCGAATGTGAACACTGTACCATTGAGGGCCCCGATGCGAAGCGGTGAATTACGTACCACACGTGTTTCAGTGCTAGCGTTGTGTTGATTTGGTTAATCCGGTTATGTTTTTATAACTTTCTCGCACCTATAGATATCGTAACAATATTATTCTTTTCGATCAGAACTACCTTTAGAATGGCACCCGGACATAAATGTGGACGACCCCGCGTTAACCCCATTCCTGAACCAAGAGATCCTATAGGAAAAGACCCACCCCCTCAGGTTGAACCTGAGCCGCCTCAACAGGCCGCGCCAGAAAACGATATTGCGAGAGAAATACTGATCTCTCTTCAGAACTACATTCAGCAGCAAGCTCCACCAACTCCTCCACCACTGTACGGGCCTATACCTCAGATGGTGCCCAGGACGAATGACTTTGTCGAACGCTTTCGATGACTGCAGCCACCTAGGCTGAATGGGAAAGAAGATCCCTTTGAAGTTGAGGAGTGGATATCGGGATTGGAACGTATCTTCAGACACATGGTACTGGCTGATGCACAGAAAGTCTCCTGTGCCTAGTTTCAATTGATGGAGGATGCAGCCCAATGGTAGGAGTCTTATGAGCGAACTATGGACGAAGAAGCTAGACAAGTCCTTACTTGGGAGGACTTTAAGAAAGCTATACTGGACCGATACTTTCCACGAGTCCTAAGGGATCGGAAAGAACAAGAATTTGTCAACCTTCGACAGGGAACTCTCTCAGTGATAGAGTACGAGAGAAGGTTCAACCAACTGTCTCGTTATGCCCCACATCTGGTGGGTGACGATGAAAGGAACGCTCGCAGATTCGAGCAGGGTTTGAGGCCCGAGATAGCAGAAATTATAATTGGCCTTCAGGTGCCAAATTATGGAGAAGTTTTCCATTGAGCATTGCTGGTCTCGATAAGTCAAAACTTGGAGTACAAACAGACTCCAACTACTGTCCCAGTCAATCGAAATTGGCAGCCACCCTTTAAAAGGAATCCAGTTCCGCAATCCAGGGGAAATAACTTTGTTGGCCCTCGAGCCAACCAGAACTGTCAAAGGTGTGGAGGGAGACACTGGGGACCCTGTAGTCAGAGGGGAGTAATTTGTTTTCGTTGCAATCAACCAGGGCACAAGTCCAATGAATGTGCTCAGCCACCGAGCAGTAACCGTCATCCGATTAACAATGCTCAGTACCGCCCTCAGCAGGCAAACAATTATCAGGCTCGTCAGCTGCCTGCACCTAACAACTGCCAGGCGGGACCCCCAGTCAGAGGTCCGCCTAACCAAGGTCAAAGAAGGCCAGGCCACGTGAATGCTATCCTAGAGGAAGGGGAAAGCAGTGGAGAGAAACTTCGCCTGAAAGGACCAGCTCAGCCTGAGCAGCATGAGACGCTAACAGGTACTGTCTTTGTACTTGAAAAACCTGCGTATGTATTGTTTGATACTGGAGCATCTCATTCCTTTATATCTGATAACTTTAAAAAAAGTTAGGATTAGTCGAGGAAAAAGGAAAAGTTTTAAATGTGAGTATTCCATCTGGAACTACTATGGAAATTGAGGGTCAAATTAGAGGTTTACCTCTAACGCTAGACAATCACTTGATAGAGTCCGACCTTCACGTCCTTAAGATGAAAACCTTTAACATAATCTTAGGCATTGACTGGCTAACGAGAAACAAAGCGATAATAAAATGCGGCGAACACGAGATCGACCTCGAAACTCGTGATGGCCAACGCTTCGCATTTCGTGAAATCAAGACCAAGAAGGAAATCCGAGTAATATCAGCAATCCAAGTTGCAGCGATATTACGAAAAGAGGAATGCCAAGCTTACCTCGTTCATATCTCAGCAGGAGAGATAGACGATAAGTTACGCATCAAAGTGCCAATTGTGGATGGATATCTTGACGTGTTCCCCAAGGAATTAAACGGTTTACCTCCCGATCGTCAGATAGAGTTCTCCATCGACTTGATACCTGGGGTAGCACCAGTATCTAAAGCACCCTATCGAATGGCGCCAAAAGAGTTAGAAGAACTGAAAGAACAACTGCAGGGCTTGCTTGAAAAGAAGTTCATCAGGCCTAGTGCATCACCATGGGGAGCACCCGTGTTGTTCGTAAAGAAGAAAGATGGAACTTTCCGTATGTGCATAGACTACCGAGGTCTCAATCAACTGATCATTAAGAACAAATATCCTCTTCCAAGGATAGAAGACTTGCTCGATGAGTTAAAGAATGCTACCATATTCTCAAAGATCGATCTGAGGTCTGGGTACCATCAGCTAAAGGTCAAGAGTGAGGATATCCCAAAGACAGCATTCCGGACTCGGTATGGACATTACGAGTTCACCGTAATGCCTTTCGGAGTAACAAATGCTCCGGCGATCTTCATGGATTTGATGAACAGAGTGTTTCATCCGTACCTGGATCAATTCGGCATCGTCTTCATCGACGACATACTCGTATACTCTAAGAGCAAAGAACAACACGAAGAACATCTCAAAGCAGTCTTAGAGACAATGAGACGAGAGAATTTGTATGCCAAATTCAGCAAGTGTGAATTTTGGATCAACCGTGTGATGTTCTTAGGGCATATAATCTCCGCAAAAGGGATTGAAGTGGACCCAGCAAAGGTAGAAGCCATCATGAACTGGAAGGCACCTACTAACGTCAATGAAATTTGGAGTTTTCTTGGGTTAGCAGGGTTCTACCGCAGGTTCATACAAGATTTTTCCAGCATTACGAAAGCACTGACGAAACTGACCAAGAAAACTGAGAAGTTTACTTGGGATTCAACTTGTGAGGAAAGCTTTCAAGAGCTAAAGAAAAGGCTAACCACGTCGCCTGTGTTAACCATCCCAGATGGATCAGAAGGATTCGTCATTTACACAGACGCTTCTTTGTCAGGCTTGGGTTGTGTTCTGATGCAGAATAAGAAAGTTGTAGCTTATGCATCTCGACAACTTAAGGACCACGAACAAAACTACCCAACGCACGACTTAGAACTAGCCGCAGTAATTCACGCGTTGAAAATTTGGAGACACTACTTATATGGGGGAAAGTGTGAGATCTACACTGACCATAAAAGCCTAAAATACTTCTTCACGCAGAAGGAATTGAACATGCGTCAGAGAAGATGGCTCGAATTGGTAAAAGATTACGATTGCACTATCCACTATCACCCTGGAAAGGCAAACGTAGTGGCAGACGCTTTGAGTAGAAAGGAAGATACAAAACTAAGCGTCGTTCCGACCACACAGTTACCACTAATAGGAGAACTTTCTCGTTTAAACTTAGAATTTTCCACACAGTGTTGTGCAGATTCCATGGTTTACGCGTTCACCCTGCAACCGACCTTACGAGAAAGGATATTAGGAGCGCAAAAGGACGATAAATTCTTGAGAGGAATACGTAAGAGCGCTGAAGAAGGAACCATTCAGAGGTTCGTGTTTAGTAATGATGGAGCTTTAATGTTCGATAACAGAATCTGTGTGCCTAAGGATAACGGAATGAGGAACGAAATTCTGAAAGAGGCACATAGTACTCCTTACACCGTTCACCCCGGAGAGACGAAGATGTATCGGGGACTGAAAGAGAACTTTTGGTGGAGAGGTATGAAGAGATCGATAGCTCAATTCGTTAAGAGTTGTTTAACTTGCCAACGAGTTAAAGCAGATCATCAATGACCTTCAGGGTTGTTGCAACCTCTAGAGATGCCAGAATGGAAATGGGAGAACATCACTATGGATTTTGTCACCGGATTTCCAAAAACGGTGAAGAATCACGATGCCATTTGGGTTATCGTAGACAGACTTATGAAAACTGCCCATTTTATCCCTATAAGAATGACGTACACGTTGGACAAGCTCGCCCAACTATACATTGCAGAGATAGTCAGACTGCACGGTGTACCAGTCTCGATAGTATCCGATAGAGACCCCCATTTTACCTCCAAGTTCTGGGGAAGTCTGCAACGAGCCTTAGGTACTGAATTGAAATTCAGCACCGCGTACCACCCGCAGACTGACGGGCAATCGGAAAGAACCATTCAGACGCTTGAAGATATGCTCAGAGCTTGCACTCTAGATCTTGAAGGAAGTTAGGAAAGCCACCTACCATTAGTAGAGTTTGCATATAACAACAGTTATCAAGCAACAATACAAATGGCGCCGTACGAAGCACTCTACGGGAAGAGATGTAGATCGCCAGTTTGTTGGGACGAAGTCGGGATTCAAAAGATTCTCGGACCCGAATTAGTCGAAAGATCAGCTGAGATAGTCGCAAAGATTAAAGAGAGAATCAAGTCAGCCCAGGACCGTCAGAAGTCATATGCAGATAGCCGAAGAAGGGATTTACAATTTGACATTGGCGAGAAAGTATTTCTCAGAGTTGCGCCAATGAAAGGTCTAATCCATTTTGGAAAAAGAGGTAAACTAAAGCCGCGATACATTGGACCATTTGACATCCTGAACAGAATCGGGAATGTAGCTTATTGCATAGCTTTACCACCGAAATTGTCACAAGTGCATAATGTATTCCACATATCTACACTCAGGAAATACGTGAGCGATCCAAACCACGTTATTAATCACGTAGAATTAGGTCTAAGCAGTGACCTGACTTACGAAGAAGTTCCAGTAACAATCCTAGGAAGAAAGTTACACTTGTTAAGAAATTGAGAGATACCTTTAGTGTTGGTCACACTAGTTAGATTAATTGCGGAAGCTTAAGTTAAATGTCTTTCAAATTCTTTTTACAAGAATACAAAAGTAATAAGAGAATAAGTGAATGAAAGCAATAAAGAACACAAGATATATAGTGGTTCGGATTTGAATATCCTACGTCCACTCTCCCTTTATCCAAGGGGTCTCACTATCAACCAACTCACTTACTTACTTCACTGGAATTGGGAAGTACCAGTTCCTTCTTACAACCTCTTTAGATTTAACTTCAATCTAAAGATCAACAGCCTTCAACCTTATCTGGAAGATGAACAGGTTGAGGTTTCAACAACTCCTTAAGAGTAGATGTATATTATGAACAATAAGAGTGCCTAGAATGATTATCAAAAGCTTAGATGGACTTATGTGCGTATGGTGTCTCTCTAGAGCTTTTTCTTGAACTGCACTCTTGTATTTATAGAGGGGATTAGGGCTAGCCGTTGGAGAGCTAATCCAATCAGATCCTCTATTTAAGAAAGCCTCAATCAATCAATTCCCTAATTGATTGGTTGGGTTGGTGGGATCCTTGGATTGATTATCTTCAAAACTTTCCAATCCTGATCTTGTTGACTTGATTTGAATCACCAACGGTCAATAGCTTCCTCTGCCTAACTCTGATTCTCTCCAGAGAAGGCAAGACCAGACACCAGGCAACCTCGGTGTCTTCTGGTCCTAATCTGGTGAACAACCAGAATACTCAGTAGAAACAGGAGATCAAACTGAGCATCTTTTGTTCCATCAGACTCGTCTGGTCCAGACTCGTCTGGTCTGGGGAAGGTCCTCTGCCTCTGGTCAGATCTCACCTGGTGAAGTCTTCTGGTGGAGTCCTCTGGTGGGGTCCTCTGGTGAAGTCCTCTGGTGAAGTCCTCTGGTGACTCTTTTGGTGAAGTCTTCTGGTCTGGCAGTTCCCCCTAGACTAAGTCCTAATCTAGATCATCATCTGGCTAACAGGCCAGATGGTCCTATTACATCTTCTGGTTTGTTTTAACTCATCAAAACTAACAACTTTTATCCTAACAATTTCCCCCTTTTTGATGGAGTTAAAACACTACCAGAACTGATCACAAAGTAACACTTAAACAAGAAAACAGTAAAGGATAAGACCTTAGAATAGATCTTATCAGGCAAATAATTAAGACAACAAGAGGTTGTCTTTTGAACAGAGAAGATATGATATTTTCATTGATAATAAGGAAAAGATGATTACAAATTACATTGAAGTTCAGAGTCCTATTCTATGCATATCTCCTGTTTTCCTTGGGCACAAGGAACCAATCAAGGAACCTATCTTGGACTGCCTTCAACTCTGCAGAAGACGTTGGAGTGAAGTTCACCAACACCTTTATCTTGTACAGTCTCTTCAACTCAGCCCAATCAACCTGGTCTCCTGCCATGGGAGTGTTAAGATAAGTGAACTCAGGGGCAGTCACCTCCAGGTTGAACTCAATGGTAGAGTCCATCAATTGTTTGTACAACTCTGCATCATAAGCTTGCATCCAGGTGTGAAAGGTTCTGTTGATCAGCTCATCATCCTCCGGTGCTGGCCTCTGGATATAATGTTGGATGAACCGGAGAGTCTTTGCCTCCTTCCATTTCTCAATCAAGGGCACATGCACAGTAGAGTCAAAAGACCCTTCTGTCCTGAGAGGCAGAATGTTCATCACTTCAATGGGAGCTTTCCTCCTCTGGCTAGAACCACCTGCACCAGAAGAAGCACCAGCTTCTCTGCTCTTCTTATTTTGCCTCCTAACATATCTGAGCCTTTGCTCTTCATCTATGTTCTTCCTGATCCTTGCCTGCTTCTCCTCTGGAGTCTCTTCTTTGTATCTCTTCTGAGCTTCTTCAACAACAGTCTCAAGGAAGCTTTTCTTGACTTTCCTGATCTTCCTCTTTGCAGGTCCAGAGATGGAGATTGGATCCTGCTCAGCTTCTGAATCCTCTTCTGCAGCAAGCTGCTTAGCCATGGAAAGAGATTTGAACTCCTCTTTCTTCTTCTTCTGCAACTCAGCCTGGGCCAATGTGTTCTCCAGCAGGTCCAGACGAGCTCCATGGCTGAAAAGGGTTTCATTAGTGGTATTCGCCAGATCAGTTCTGGCCTTCTCTTCCCCCTTTTTAACTTCATCAAGGAGGGGCTCCACTACCTGCCTTATAAGATCAGGCAAGGCAGTGTTGGAGGAAGAGTGAAGATCACGCAGCTGCTTTGCCTCCTCCAGGTAGGCTTTCGACTCTGCAACAAGCCTTTCCTGCTTCTCTAACATCTCCTGGAGGGAGTCCTTCAGCTTGGCAGTTTGGATCATCTGGCTGGCCATCTCAACCTTTAGCACAGAGACTGGCCTCATCTGCTCCAGCACGTGCTCCTGGAGCTGCTTCTGGCTGTGCATGACATCCAGCTTGACAAAGAGGTCATTGGCCTTGAAAGAAGCTTTAACCTCTGCCAGAGTAGATTTGATTTGCTTCAGGAAGATTCTCCTCTCCTGCTTGATCTGATGTTCTATCATAGCAGGGGCCATGTGTTGAATAGCTTTGGAAAAATATCCTATCTGCATGATCTGCTCGTTGAAGAAGGCTTTCATCTTCTGGAGCACGGCCGAAGTCATGTCAAAATCCTCCTCATCAGAGTAAAGCTCTGGAGGGAAGGTGAAATGAGGACCAAAGTTGTAAGAGAAGCCCTCTGGCGTGAGCATAACTCCTCTCTGGATCAGGAGAGTTTTGATGAGGACCTTGGCCGCCTCTGGTGTCTCCAACTCTGCTGGGTTTTGTATGTTTAACTTCTTCTTCAGTTCAATCTCCCACGCAGTGAAGGCAGAAGGAGACATCTCCTCCAGCAGAAGCATAAGATCTTCAACATCTTGGAGTCTGGCCATACTCCAAACCTTGGCGTCCGTCAGATCTGCCAGGAGGGGTGAGTGCTCCAACAGAATTGGAAATTGCTCTCTTAGCCAGAGCTGAGCACTCACACTCATACTCTGGGAATAGTCTGATTCTGGGTCTCATCAGAAGACTTAGAGTCCACCTTGCACTCAAAAGCAGATTCATAAAAAACAACATGAGGTGTTTACTCCACACAAAGTGAATTCTTATTAAATACTCTAAAGGCTTTACTGGTGCTGGAATATCCCAAAAATATTCCATCAGCCACTTTAGCATCAAAGGTTCTTAATTTAGATTTCCCATTGTCATGGATGAAACACTTACATCCAAAAACATGAAAATATGAAACAGATGGGGTTTTACCTTTCCATAACTCATATGGAGTCTTATTATGTCTCTGGGCAATCAGGCACCTGTTCTGAGTATAGCAAGCTGTATTAATGGCCTCTGCCCAAAATCTCTGTGGAGTGTTGTACTCTGCCAGAAGTGTTCTTGCAGCTTCTTTAAGGGTTCTATTCCTCCTTTCTGCTACTCCATTTTGTTGGGGTGTTCTGGCAGCAGATGTCTCATGAAAAATCCCATGGTCCTTGCAGTAATCTGCAAATGTGTGAATTCAAAAACCCTGTCCCTTTGTCACTTCTGATTCTGACTATGCTCTGGTTCTGCTCATTCTGAATCTGCTTGAAGAACTCTGTCAGCTTAGTGGTAGTTTCATTTTTCTTAAACAAGAACACTACCCAAGTGTATCTTGAAAAATCATCTACTATCACCAAGGTGTACTTCCTTCCACTGAAACTAAGAGGAGAAACTGGTCCAAACAGGTCCATGTGAAGTAGTTGAAGTACTCTGGTTGTGGTTGTGCTCTGGACATCCTTAAAGGAAGTCTTGGGTTGTTTACCCTTCTGGCATGAACCACAAACCTTATTCTTCTTAAACACTTCATTAGGAAGACCTCGAATTAGACCTTTTCTGGCAATCTTATTCAGTGTTTTGAAGTTAAGATGACACAATCTCTTGTGCCAAATCCAGCTGTTCTCTGCAGATCCTTTTGCAACCAGGCAAGCATTTCTTGGGCAACTGCTAAAATCTGCAAGATAAATGTTACCCTTCCTCAAGCCTATTAGCAAGATATCATTATAATCAGAAGAGAAAACAATGCATGAATCACTAGAGAACTTCACTGAGTATCCCTTATCACAGAATTGGGATACTGAAAGCAGATTATGCTTGAGTCCTTCTACATAGTAGACTTCTTCTACAGATACTCCATTGAAGGTCAATTTTCCAACTCCTCTGGTGACTCCATAGTTATTGTCACCAAACATCACTCTTGGCCCATTTAATGGCTTGAAATCTTGGAGATTATCCTTCTGGAAGGTCATGTGCTTGGAACATCCACTATCAATGTACCAGACATGGTTGCTTGAAAGTCCTTTCTCCAATGGGCTCTTATCTACCTGCAGAGAAATCAATTAGGTCCCCTACTAGTGCTGGGTCCTGATTGGTTAGTTGCAGGTTTTGTCGGAATCCATAGATAAAGATCATCCCTTGTTGGATGAGGAGATCTTATCTTCCTTCCAAATCTATCTACCAGAACATGTCCTCTTACAATGACATATTGAGCTACTGGTCTGATAAGGACACCTTTCCTATAAACAGGTCTGGTGTACCTTTTCTCAAATCTGGCCTTTGGAATGGCCTGCCTCAAAGACATGGTCTTAAAGGTCTGGTTGTAAGGGTACATCCTAGAAGAACCATCTCTGGTGTCATAACTTCCCAGATCAGTTGGTTTTCTATAGATGGGTCTGGAAGACCACCTCTGTTTCTGAAAAGTTGACTTGTTCTGGTGGTTATGGTTCCTTTGAGTATACCTATTCTGGAATTGATTCCTCTGAGAAAATCGTCTCTAGGGTACCTGGTGCTGTTGAACATTGTTCCTTCTCTGGTAGTTCTTACTCTGATTGGTATTCCCCTTTCTTGAGTGTTTCCCTTGAGGTCCCCTAATCTGGTTAGGTTCCCTTTGAGGATTTCTCTGGGGTCCTCCAATTTGAGTAAGTTCTACTCCTTGGGACTCATTGTTCACAGGACCATCAATCTTCAATGGTTCCCCTTGTTGACTCTTATTCTCTAGGATCTTCTCTTCCAGGACAGTCAACTCTTCTGGACCATATGTTATGTGATTAACAGAGTGATTCCTTTTCCAATCAGGATTGTGAACCACCTTGTAACCATTACCAGTTAAGTCTTTATCATCCCAGATTTCTACCAATTTACCAGCTCTTACAGACTTGTCTTTATTATAAAGGTATTTATGAGTTTTAGTGGTAATTCCAGGATATCCTAAACCACTCTTATCATTAATGCGCTGAGAAGACTCTGATATGATAGATACAACAGATGGTATCTTAGGAGCTTCTCTGGGCATGGGTATCTCCTCTATGTTGTGAGCAACTTGTTTTCCCTTGATAAGAGTCTGGTATTTGACTCTGAGTTCATTTATCTCATCTTCTTGAGAGTTCTTTTCTTTCATGAGTTGATCTACCAGAGTATCTCTTTCTGTGATCTTATCCTGAAGTTCAGAGACTTCTTTGGAATGATCTTTCATGAGTTCTCTGGTGGATTTATGCTCATAAGAGAGAGATTGAACTTCAACTCTGAGCCTACCATTCTCTTTCTCAAGTTTTTGCCAAAGTTGGACACAATTTTGGAGATCTGATAGCATTTGTTGCATATCAGACTCTCTGGAGTTACCAGATGAATTAGAGGATTCAGTATATTTGGAATTTGATAAGACTAGAGTAGTTTCATTTACCTCAGTGATGTCTGCCATAAGACACACATCATCATCTGATCCGAAATCAGAAGAAGAAGAACTGGAACTAGTATCCTCCTCATCTGCTTCTGCCAGCAATGCTCTCTTGTCTGCATATCTCCTATCTCTCTTAATCCTTTTCTCTTCTCTTTCCCTTGGAGTAAGTTGAGGACAATCATAACTGTAGTGACCAGTCTTGTTGCATGTGTAGCAGGCATTGTCTCCTCTGGGACTAGGACTTGGCTCTCTCCTCCTCTGGTTGTAGTCTGATCTGGCTGGGCTACTCTCCCTCCTCTGGTAGTCAGGTCTGCCAGAGCTACCATCCCTCCTCTGATAATCTGATCTCCCAGAGCTGCCAGGGTTGTCATCTCTCCTCCTTTCTGGAGTTCTGAATCTGGTCTCCCTTGAGTCTCCAGATGTCTTCTCCTTCTCTGCAGGCTTGAAGGAACTCTTCCTGTCTCTGGTAGACTCCTTCCAATGCCTTTTGTACCTGCCATATTTTGAACTCATTTTATCTAATTTACGGTGATGGTCTCATTTTCGAAGGGCATAATGGGAATTCAGGAGCAAACAATTTTTTTTTTAAAACATACAACGCAACATGAATGAGCTCAGTGACGAAATACTCAAGTCACTGCGTTGCTGAGAGTCAGAGCTATCAAGTCAGTGATGAGACTTGAAAGCTCAGGCTCTCAACAAGGCAGTGACTCGAGAGACTGAGCTCTCGAGTGCATGCTGAGTTCAGTGCGAAGGGCCTCAAGTCACTGCGTTGCTACGAGTCAGAGTAGTCAAGTCAGTGTGGTGACTTGAAGACTCAGTCTCGTAACAAGGCAGTGACTCGAGAGACTGAACTCTCGAGTGTTTGCTTAAGCTTGTCAGTGAGATAGATTCTCCCTAACTTAAATACTTGGCTAACTTCTTTCTTTCGAACTACACTCAGTGAGTGGAAATAACAAAACCTTTAGCAAGTACGTAATGATTTAACACTTGGTTTAACGTGGTTCAGAGACTCAAGCTCTTACATCCACGGCCTGATTTAACAGGAAATCCACTATCTCAGGATTCTTGTTTTTAACGTGCCAAGGTGCACTTACAACTGGACTCACGCCACTCCCTGGGCTGCCTCTCCTCACCTCACTACAAACCTAACAATCTTCTGAAAGGGTTTAGTTTGGTTTGGTTTTTCTCCAACTAGGTGAGGTTTTCCTTTACAATGTGTTAGCCTTAAAGCTAAGATTAGGAAAACCTCTGTAAGCTATGAGTTACAAGGTTGACACTCAATGAATATTTAGTGAAACCCTAAAGGTCAGTGTCGTGGGTGTGAAATACTTCCTTATGACTCCCTAACACACCCTCACAGCTTGTAGGTGTTTATTTTCTTTTTTCACACACTTACAATGAAGCTATGAGCTTGTATTTATAATGGGGATTCAAATGTATCCGTTGGAGGGAAGATACATTTGAATCCAACATTTAATGGTTTCAACCACTTTTCTTGGAATTCGGCCTTTGTCAGTGTCAGAGTTGCTGCCTCGTGCTGATTGGTCCACGTGGCCTGGATTCACGGATCTTTGACTCAGTGGGTTTGACTGAGACCCACTGACTTTAGGTAGCTTCCTCCTTCACTGACTGATGATCTTCAGTGGACTGAACGTCTTCAGTGTGGTTGTCCTTCAGAGACTGTTTGAAGATCATTCCAAGAAGTTTGTCATAAGGCTGAATGACAAACTTCCCTGACCACAGTAGCCTGACTCCTTCAGGGCCTACTTGGTGCAGCACTGATCCTCCTGATCATGCTCTTCTCTGAGTGGTCCACCTGACTTAGCTTAGATCAGCCTGGTTTACACTCAGTGGGACATCCTTCAGGCTTCTCTTCTGGTTCAGGTTGCAAGCATGACTTCAGTCAGTTCTCCTTGGTGTCATCTTGATATCCTCAGGCTGTGTAGCTGAGTTCCCCCTCGCTGAGTTCCCCCTCAACTGAGTGTTCCCTCAACTGAGTTCTTCTCAACTGACAGCCTATTCTCTAGGAGCTAACCTAGCCTGACCTGAAACAAAAGATACTATCCTGACTGCTTTCAAACCTATTACATGTTGTTTTGGAAAATCATCAAAACTAAAGCATATCCCAACATACGGGTTAGAAGTGCTACCTGCTCCTTGAGACTCAAGTCATCTGCAGTAGACTCATTTGGCTTGACATCAGGCTTGATAGTTGAAGAGAATGCAACACCTTTCTGACCAGAAGAGGAAACCTCTTCTGTCTGATCCTCCTCTTGAAGATCATACTCATAGGCTTTGAGATCAGACAACAGAAGATGATGATCCAGAGTGTTGAGATCCTTGTTGTCCTTGATCACAGTGACTTTAATTCTCCACCTGCTGGTTAGTGAACGCAAGATTTTACTATTAATTTCTTTTTCAGAATAGGTCTTACCTAAGGCACTAGCCTTGTTCAGGAGGTTTGTGAGACGCATGTCCAGCTGGTCAATGGTCTCGTCTGGTTTCATCTTGAAAGTATCAAACGAGTGTTGAACAGCTTGGAGCTTGTTGTCTTTGATCTTCTCTGTTCCCTCACAGAGTAGTGCAAGTTTGTCCCACATCTCCTTGGCAGTGGCACACGTTCTGACCTTTTCAATCACCTCTTTAGTTAGTGTGTTGATGATCTCTGTTCTTGCCACCTGGTCTAAATTGTAGAGCTTTCTTTCATTGTTATCAAGCTCATCTTTCTTTTTTAGGATCTTTTGCCTGGGGGCTCTATCCTCTGCAGTTTTCTGGGCAGCTTCACTAGTTTCTTCCCTGGACTCTGACCTGCCACTATCAATAGGAGTCCAGTAAAATTGAATGGGGCCACTTTCTACCACATCTAACATGCGGTGGTGAATAGCTCCAAGATGATTGCTCATCATGAAGCTCCAGTGGCTGTAATCCTCGAAAGAGAATTCTGGAAGCTTACGGCTCTTGTAAGAAGATTTTGCAGACATTTTTGATAAAATTAGGGAAATAACAAGAACTTGAACAAAAGCACTAAAGAGCAATGGATCTGCCCGGTGACCACCAAAAGCTTTTCAAAGCAGTGGTCGTTGGACACCCTGCTCTGATACCACTTGTTGGTCCCACTAGTTAGATTAATTGCGGAAGCTTAAGTTAAATGTCTTTCAAATTATTTTTACAATAATACAAAAGTAATAAGAGAATAAGTGAATGAAAGCAATAAAGAACACAAGATATATAGTGGTTCGGATTTGAATATCCTACGTCCACTATCCCTTTATCCAAGGGGTCTCACTATCAACCAACTCACTTACTTACTTCACTGGAATTGGGAAGTACCAGTTCCTTCTTACAACCTCTTTAGATTTAACTTCAATCTAAAGATCAACAGCCTTCAACCTTATCTGGAAGATGAACAGGTTGAGGTTTCAACAACTCCTTAAGAGTAGATGTATATTATGAACAATAAGAGTGCCTAGAATGATTATCAAAAGCTTAGATGGACTTATGCGCGTATGGTGTCTCTCTAGAGCTTTTTCTTGAACTGCACTCTTGTATTTATAGAGGGGATTAGGGCTAGCCGTTGGAGAGCTAATCCAATCAGATCCTCTATTTAAGGAAGCCTCAATCAATCAATTCCCTAATTGATTGGTTGGGTTGGTGGGATCCTTGGATTGATTATCTTCAAAACTTTACAATCCTGATCTTGTTGACTTGATTTGAATCACCAACGGTCAATAGCTTCCTCTGCCTAACTCTGATTCTCTCCAGAGAAGGCAAGACCAGACACCAGGCAACCTCGGTGTCTTCTGGTCCTAATCTGGTGAACAACCAGAATACTCAGTAGAAACAGGAGATCAAACTGAGCATCTTTTGTTCCACCAGACTCGTCTGGTCCGGACTCGTCTGGTCTGGGGAAGGTCCTCTGCCTCTGGTCAGATCTCATCTGGTGAAGTCTTCTGGTGGAGTCCTCTGGTGGGGTCCTCTGGTGAAGTCCTCTGGTGACTCTTCTGGTGAAGTCTTCTGGTCTGGCAGTTCCCCCTAGACTAAGTCCTAATCTAGATCATCATCTGGCTAACATGTCCAGATGGTCCTATTACATCTTCTGGTTTGTTTTAACTCATCTAAACTAACAACTTTTATCCTAACATTTAGTGCTAGTTCAGTGGAGCCGATACGGGAAAAAAGAAGCGACTTGGGAAAGAGAGGATGAAGTCCTAACCAAATACCCTCAATGCTTAAGTAATACCTAAGACATGAATTTCGGGGGCGAAATTCTGTTAAGGAGGTGAGGATGTAACACCCCGTCCCGTTCTATACCCTTTTTCTTTAATTAGAAACCTTATTTTATTTTCTTATCTTTGTTTCTTTTAATTTTAATTATTTTGTGTATTATTTGTGTATTTAAATATATATATATATATATATATATATATATATATATATATATATATATATATATATATATATATATATATACCCTTTTTATAAATTCCTAAATTCGAAGAAAGAAATCGAATCTTTCAAACGAATAAAGGACTACGAGAATTAAATTAAAATTGAGGATTTCGATCCGTATAATTTTGTGGATAATCAAAATTCCAGTACATAATTTATTAATTAAAGTTATTGTCCTCAAATAATTTTACTAAAAACCAAACAAGCCTTAGTTTGGGTTGTACGAAAAATATCAGATGGGAGTTGATTTGCCTAACAAAAGAATCTCAGCCATAAGTTCTTTTTCCTTTTTAATTAAAAGTTTCCTTAAATCAACTGAAATCTTAGATTGTTACGGACTTGAAAATTCATTAATAGCCAATTAATTGATAAGTTTTAATCCGTATTTAAGGAAATGGGTCTTCCTTCTCCCCTCATTTCCTCTTCCACGCACAAAAGTTTCTCTCAGTTTTCCTCTCTCTAAAAACCACCACGTTCGCTCTCTTCTTCCTCCTCCGGCGAGCAACGCCGCACAGCCACCATCGCCACCGCGTCTCTCTCTCTCTGTTCCAGCCCAATCGACGTTGCCCACCTCCTCCGCGACGCCACCGTGACCAGTCGAACGGCCGCCGCCGCCAAGCTCTCTCCGTCGCTCGCTCTCTCTCCTCCCATCGCGACGCACCGCCGCCGCCTCCCCTGTCCTTCCCCGAAGCCGAAGCTGCGTCGCCGCCGTGCCCAACCACCCAGCGCCGCCGTCGCACTCCCTCAGCCCCAGCCGTCGCCGCCTCTTTATTTCTCCCTTCATGTAAGTCGATTTAAAAAGCCCTCTTTTAATTTCGATTTTTCCACCGAATTCAGTTTCTAACCAAAAACCCCTCTTTCCATTCGATTTTTCCGATCAAAATGACGTCGTCAAATCAATTTGCTGCTGCCGGAATTTCTGGAAATCCCGATCGACGCTGTTAGGCTGTTCAATTCGTTTTTCCGAATTCCCGAACGATGCCGTTAGGCTGCCCGATTTTTCAAACGAATTATCGATTTCCCAATCGAGCCGTTAGGCCGCCAGTTTACCACCTCAAACCGGAGATCGTAAGGTTTCTACCTTCGTATTCTTCTTTCGTAGATTCTGGATTTTGGTTGAGTATTGTTCGATCACCATGGAGCCAAAGAAACAGAAAAGAAAGAAAAACTTACTGTTAGTTTTGGTTTAGTATTTTAGTATCATTAGTTGACTTGTTTAGTATCACTGTTTTGTTCTCTTTGTATCACTCTTTAGAAGTAGAATTTTGAGCATATTATTTTCCCCTGTTTCTTTCCTTCAATAACTATGAGTTGGACTTTGGATTAGTGTTTTAGTATTAGTGTTTGAATGATGTGTATTGTTGTTTTAGATGTATGGTATCAATGACTTAGTGGACTAGTATTATTCTTACAGATGTTTAGTGTCACTGTTTTAGTGTTATGGTGATATTAGCATAATCCTTTAGTATCCTTGTTTTGATGAGTTGATATTATTATTTGGATGATGATCTTCAATGGTTAAACGCTTTTGTTTTGAATCCATAGACAAAGGGAAACTCGTCTCACCTCGTACCCCTGTTAGAATTTTAGAAACGCAAAAATTAAGTCTTGTAATATAATCCTTTATTTTAGAAGTATTACAAACCAACTTTAGAAGTATCACTATTATTAGAAAATAAGAATACCTTTATATAAACTATTTTAGTTAATAATATATTTTTTGTCTTAGAAAAGCCAAAGTCTTTTAATAAGTTTAATAAGAGAAGTTTTACTTATAAAATATGATTAATTATATTCAAGAATTCTTTTAAAATGAGAAATAGAAATCTTAGAAAGAAAAACCTTTTCTTTAATTCTTTTAATACTCCTAAGTAATTATTTTTATTCTTTTAAGTTTTCCAAGAATATTAATAATTATGTTTTTCTTTAAAAGGCTTTTGTTAAGGACACCACAGAAATTAGTAAATACACCCCCCTAATACACCTCATCTTACAAAGGGGTGTACTTATCAATTAGAAATCAACCTTTGAAAACTTTAGTTTTCAATAGTTTTCTAAAGGCAACAATCTACTCAATCCTCGAGATACAAACGCCTAAGCTTTTCAAATTCAAAAGTCGATCTTTTAATCGGAATACTCCTTATTAGGATTCTGTACTCTTCGGGACACGCACGAAGGACTCGACCGTCTGCCAACACAATATTCTCAAGACTCAGAACAATCAGGTGGGTGATGATCTGTTGATTGATCTGCTAATAATGACGTTGTGCCGGTATTTTCTGAACTCGACTAAATCAATCTAAAACAATTAATCCAACATAAATGTAGCATCTATTATATAATTGTTTGAATTATGTGATATTACTATATATGTTATATAATGCCTGTTGCTTTATAAATCGATTACCACTGTGTGAGTAAGCACCTTATGTGAGCATGAATCAATTCTGTTGTCAATCAAGTATTTTTCTCTGTGAAGTTTATTGGGTCAGTTTTATGGATAGTCAGTAAGTACGGAGTTAGAATCGAGTTTTAAATCCGACCTCCGGGGAGCTGTCGGGGACGCCCTCAGAATCAAGGTTGTTGATCAAGCAGATCTGGTCCCCGGTCAGCTGCCTACGTGCGCACTGGGAATAAGGCCATTGATGCTTGCTTATTTTGGTTGTAGTTGAAAAGGGTAACTTTGTTGTAGTTGGATGATGTGAGTTTGTTGTGGTTGGATGAAGTAAGTTTGGTTGTAGTCGAAAAGGGTAACTTTGATGGAAGTGGAATGGTCGTACGAATATGGTTTGACAGTTTGTGACAATACGTGAATATGTGTTGGGTTCTGCCCTAATGTGAACCAACTTGTGCTATTTCAATTATACCATGTGAAATGTGCTTAAATGTCGATGAATCATTATATGAACTGTTTTCCTTCTATAAAATATTGTAATCTTATTTACAAGTGAAATTGATTAAATGGAATAAACACTTTATCAATGAGTATAATTTAATATACTTCGGATTTACCAATCCCATGACGTTGCAAATCACCCATACGTGAGAATTCAATTCTCACGCCCCTTTTTCCTAACCCCCTTTGCAGATTTCGAGTACGGGGAGCAAGGACAGTGATACAGAAGACACAAAGTTTGCCGCTTGCTTAATACACTTTTAATAATACAATGATGCCTATTATTCTATTCATAAATAAATGTTGTCGCTACTGCTATGCAAGACGCTACTTCTTACCGTGTGTTTCAGTCATCAAAACTCAGTGTGTATTATCATAAAGATACCGAACCCTTTATCCTTCCTTATATATATATATACAGATGCACTTATGTGTGCGATACTCTACTATATTATTTATTCCCACTTATCCGCTGCATGAAACTTATCTTTCAATTCAGTTACTTTTCCTTCAAAAATTTTATAGTTCGGACTTTTGATCACAATAACACTTCGAATCCGATATAATTAATATATTTTGGGTTCGGGGCGTTACAGATATATCACAATTATTAAATGTACATATATTTATATTATGTACTTAATATATTTTTAATATTTTATTGTTAAGATCCTAATTTGGAAGCTTTAAAGTGTAAGAGTGCAAGATTGTTGAAAAAAATATCCATTCAGATAAACGTTGAAGAATTTCGCCAGATTCAATTTTTTATGGTGTATTATATTTCAATATTATTTGTGTTTAATATGTAATGATATAATGTGTTTTTTTAAACTTTAATTTAATTATTTTTTATTATTAGATAATTTTATATCTCATCAAGAATTGGAAGATCTTGTAGCCATTTTGTACCAGAGGTCGGCGCCGACCTCAATTCGGCCAAGAATGACAAACCAGTACGACCACGACGAGACCGACCTAATCGTTAACCCTCCGGCCACCACGGGCTCCGGGCCAGTGCTTTCGACCTCGATAGCAAGGTCGACACCAAGCCTCAGAGGGCGCCCGCCGTATCTCCAGGTGCAAGTCAACAGTTCCGAGACCGGCCAGGTCCGACCACGATCGAATGGAGTGTCTAAAGGTTTCCTTAACATGGTTCGAGCACAAGAAAGTTCCCAAACTTCGTGAAAGACTCAGAGGCCGATCTCCGACCTCGACAAAGTTTCCGACCTCGGTCAGGAAGAAGAGCACGTGATAGAATCAGGCAAGATCTTCCCCCAAGAGGAAAAGAGTCGCCTCCGTACTAAGTGACAGAGAGAATATTCCACCCAAATGAGGAAAATACTCAGAGAATCGTCCTTTTATAGACACGTATCGATGCGCCAGTGGTCGGCCGCCTGCAGACTATGGCATACGGGCACCCGCGCGTCCTCAAAGGCTGGAGGCATTTAATGCCTCTGTCCCCTGAGGGGTCTGAAAGGACAATTATACCTCTGTAGGGAGAAAACTATAAATAGCCCCACATTTGTAACAAGAAATAAGTTCAATACATCCTATCAAAAAGCAATACAATTTGTATTTAAGTCCAGGGACTAAAAACCCCTGGCAATTCTTGGTGTTCTTACTTTCAGTTCATCATCATCATTAATTTTCTTCATCATAATCATTCATTCAACATTTATGATTTCAATCAATTGATGTTTTTGCCAAAGCTCTCTTAAATAGGCATTAATTCTCAGCCTCATTTATTTGGTAAACAACATTTGGCGCTAGAAGGAGGGTATCCAACCCATTAAACTCATCTTCTCTTTTTACCTCTTTGAAGAACACTCTCTGTTCTTCAAAGCTTCCCATCTTCAAATCTTCAAATCTTCAGATTACAAGCTTCTCCCCACAAAACAATGACGAACCAGAAGTCATCTCAGGCCCACAGAGCCATCGGAGCTCCGGCCACACCACGGGATCCCGCGGCCCGGGCCTCAGGGGAACCGACCCCTGCTCGCCACGGAAAGGCCACACGCGTGGCCTCTCCAATCCGTTTTCCGGAAGAATCCCACCCGTCTCAAGGACGGAATTTCCTTACTCCTGACCAGACCGGGTCAGGACGATGCTATAACGCCCCGAATCCAAAACACATTAAATATCTCAGATTCGCGGTGCCACTTGTGACTAAAATCCGAACTATAAAATTTTTGATATAAAAAGGGATAATGAAATAGAGATGAGTTTTAAGCAGCGGAAGAATGAGTAGAATAATTATTATAATATATCTCACGCACATATATAAAGCTTAATATCAATAGTAACATTTTATTTAAGCGAGGAACTCCGTGTCGTCTCTATTACTGTCCTTGATCCACGAAATCATAATCTGTAAGGGTTGTAAAATGGGGGCGTGAGATTTGAATTCTCACGTATGGGTGATTTGCAACGTCATGGGATTGGTAAATCCGAAGTATATTAAATTATACTCATTAATAAAGTATTTAATTTATTTAAGCAGTTGGCATAATAATATGAACATCATATATCACAGAAGTAACAAGCTCACGTAATAATTAATTGGGCATGATAGGTTTCACATCACATAATGGATATATCACAAGTTGATTCACAGTAAGGGACAAAGCCCAAAATCGTTTTCAAGTATCGGCCCAATCTGCCAAAATCATTTCCAACACATTGTGAAATTCCCCCAAACCGTTTCTCACCAACAAATCATTCCTTCATGTGACCATGAATCTGAATTATTATCACTCATGGTCACCACAAATAATATCAGTGACCATGAATCTGACCTATTGTCACTCATGGCCATACGTGTCAATCCACAAACAAAACTACTCAATGATTACTCGTTTTTCTCTTTCTCATAAAAACTGTCATTTTAAATTGTGGGGAGAATTCACATAATTCGTACTTGTATAAATTCATGCTCACATAATGCCCTTTATCATGCAGTGGTGCTCGATTTAAATAAAACAATAGACATATTGTATCATATATAAGTATATCACGTAATTAAAATATTTATATAATAGGTGTACATTTATGTTTGATTAGTTGTTTTAGATTTATTTGGTCGAGTTCAGAGTATACCAGCACAACGTATTATAAGCAGATCGATCAACAGATCATCACCCACCTCTTAACTTAAAGCTAAGTTACAACTGTCTTTGTAATTCTTTTGGAAGATAACTTGCGTTGTAGAGACGTCCCGAGATTGAATCAACAGACTGTCGGATCCCTCGTGCGTATTCTGATTAGTACAGAATCCTAATACGAAATCATTTGATTAATAAATGACTCTTGGATTATTGAAAAGGCCTAGAAGTACGTGTTACGAAACGAGGAAGTTGTTGTCTTATAAACTTGTTGAAATAGACCTACTTAAAAATACACACCATCTTGGTAAATACACCACTTTCCAAAAAGGGTAGTGTATTGGGGGTGTACTTACTAATCTCTATGTTTTATGACTATTTTGACTCTTATAAAAACGATCTTTGATTTCCTTTGTTCTTTTATAAAACCTTTTATAATTTTAAAAGCATAACCATATAATTCTTTTCTTGAAAGAATTAAAAGTCTAAGTAATTTATTTAAAATAATAATACTAATATAATATAGGTCCCAAATTAATATTTTTCTTTCTAAAATTATTAAAAGAATAAGAAAGTTATATAAATAATATTAATATAATTAAAACATCAATTTAATATTTTCTTTCTAAAATTTATATTTTGTTTTAAAAGAACTTTGAATATAAATTATATTTTATAAAAAAATCCATTTATTAATACTTATTTTGTTTAAAGAATTTTATATAATAAATACTGAAAATAATATAATATATACTTTTCTTTATTGATTAGTAATACTTGATTTAAAGAAGTTTTCATAACAAATAATAAATATTTTCCTATATTACTAGTATTATTAACTAAGTTGACTTGTGTTATTTTCAAAACAAAAGAGTAGTAATATATTTTCTAAAAACATTCTTCTTTCCATTGTACCAATTTTGAAACGTACACAAGGGAGAAGACGAGTTTCCCTTTGTCTACGGGCTCGAGACAAAGTGTTTATATATTTTTTTTTCTTATAAACATATCCAACAGTACACTAACATACTAATTTTAAAAACAATTACGAACAATTCAGTGGCACTATATCACTAATACAGTGTTACTAAACATCTATGAAACCAATACTAGTCCATAAAGTTCAAGTACCTTAATAAATTTGAACAACAGTATTCCTAGAAAACAACTATTGTTACTACAATATCCATCCAAGGATTAAAGGAATTTATTTCCCAAACAACAGGCAATTCGAAACAAAGCAAAAGAAACAGGAAAACAAAAGTTTGGTTCATTCATCCATCTCGTTCTTGTTACACGGTTCCAAAAAGGGTCTCGATAAAAATCTGGAATTATGAAAAGAAAGAAAACGAAGCAGAGACCTTACGTTCTCCGGTTCGAGGTGCTAAACGGGCGGCCTAACGGCGTCCTTCGATTTCTCCAAAAACTCCGGCAACAGGGGTTCGGTTCGGCATCATCTCGAAAGAAGAAAACAACGAATCGAGTTACGGTTTGAAATCGAATTAAACATTTAGAATCGAAATTGAAAGGGGATTTTTCTCGAATACTCACTGGAAGGAAATAAAGAGGCGGTGGCTTTGGCTTCGATCGAAGAACAGAGGAGGCGGCGGTCGCGGGGCTGTTCGATCGGAGAACGGCGGCGCTTGGAGGTTGCTGCAGCGGCGGGCGTCAAAGAGGTCGAGCAGGGGCGGCGGTCGGCGCTGGAAGAGGCTGAAGGCGGTGGCTCCGATGTGCGAAGGAGGACAGCGGCGTGGCTGAGGAGAGGAGACGCGACGGTGATGCTGGTTGCGACGGCATCACCCACGGCGGTTCTGCGCAAAGGAGCGGCGACCGCTGGTGGTGTGAGGCAAGGCGCGACGCGGCGACCTTGTACGGTGGCGATGGTCGCCGATCGAAGACGAAGGGAGATGGGGCGGCGTGAGCGGGGAGGCTGCGCTGCTACGATCGGTGCTTGGCGGAGGGGACGGCGGCGCGCGACGCTGCGCGACGGGAGAGAGGCGGCGGTCGCCGATTGCAGGGGGGGAGAGAGAAACCGAAAGAGAAATGAGGGATTTCTGGTTTTTGGGGATTTCAAGGGATAGGGTCGCGTTTTCTTTATAAGGAAATATCCCAGATTAAATATTTTAATTTTAACGGGAGAAAATAGTATGTGGATAGAAGTAATCCTTTAATTAATTTAAATAAAAAGGATATTAATTCATGTGGGCAGGGATTAACCCCCTTTAATTCGGATATTTTCGTTCCCACTTGATACAGTTTAGGGATCATTTGGTTCACGAGTTTAACCCCGATTCAAAATTTAATACAGTTTTAAAACTCAATTAATATTTTATTGTATTTTAATTAATCTCAACAAAATATACGAATCGAAAATATAATTTTAAACTTTGAGTATTTAATCTCTCGTAGTCCCTTATCCGTTTGAAATATTCAATTTCTTTCTTTGAATTCGGGAATTTGAAAATAGAGTATATATTTAAATTACACGTTGACACACAAAATAATAAAATTAAAAGAAACAAGAATAATAATAATATAAAATTATATAATTAAGGTTTCTATAAAATTAAAAGGTACAAAACGGGACGGGGTATTACAGACGCCGTCAGGCCGACGAGGCAAGGGGGAGCCAGAGCGCCCCCTCTGCCTCAAAGAGGAAGGCACATGCCCGTGCCCTTAAGGGAAAGGCAAAGGCCCTGGAGCAACAGGGGGAAAGCCAGTGCCGAGCTAACTCCACTTTCGCTCGGTCCCGCGGCCCTGCCCATCCGGTTTTCGGCCGCTTGGGCTCGAGCGATCCCTCCTAGTACCCCAGTCATCTCCCCAGTTACGACACTGGATACCGAGATACAGAGTCCGTCTCCAACACGTGGAGTACGACGCAAATGCCCCTCAAGAGGGCGGCCGAGGTCAGCCTGGCCCCGGCCAACTCAGCCAGGCGCAAGATTAGCTTCACCCAAAGCGGGCTGTTGGGATGCGGCACCCCTCGAGCGGCTGTATTCGACCGAATCGGCCCCTGGCCGATGGTGGCGACCAGCTGGTCGAGACTCTGAACCTGGTGACCGTCAAGATGCAAAAGCAGCTTGATGAGATGAAGGTTCTCATGGAAGCGCAAGGCCAACCTAAGGCCCGACCGGTCACAAACGAGCCCTTGTCCATCGACATCGAGCTCGCCCCGATCCAACTCAAAATAGTTCCACCGCCGACCCCTCTTTACGAAGGGAAGACAGACCCGGAAACTCACCTGAGTAAATTCTAGATTTACATGAACGGGCGTGGCGTGACCGACGCCACGAAGTGTAGGCTCTTCCCGCTTACCTTGGGCGACCTCGCCCACAGATGGTACGTCTCACTCCCGGCTCGTTCAGTCGATTTCTTCGCCACTTTGAGCACCCAGTTCACATCTTATTTCGCGGCCAATATTTCCCGCCCGGAGAACTGGCACCGCTTGATGCAAATCCGTCAAGAGAAGGAAGAGTCCGACGAGGACTATATTGCACGGGTGTACGAGGTCATCTTGACTGGTGAGCCGGTCGGCGACCAACTGGCCCTGCACGCTGCCTTGGAAGGCTTCCATGGCCGATCTCCGATGTTCAGGCATCTCACCAAGGACTTCCCAAAAACATATGTCGACTTCCGAGATCGGGCGGGCGATTACCTATCTCGGAGGAAGCTACTGGCACTCAGACTGGGGGAGTCTGAACCAGTGGCCAAAGGGCCAGAGGTCTCCGTCCAGGCCTTCCCAAAGGGCGGTCCCAAGGCCAAGAGGGTGGCCAAGCCGTCCGGAAACTTCAAGTCCTTCGAGGACGTTGAGGTTCACCTCACCCAGGCCCTGAGGCAATCCCCCGCGCACATCTTCAATGCGATCCAACACAGGGATATGCTTCCTAGGCCAAGGCCCTTTACGAGAGACCAGTCCCGGCTGGACCCAAAAAAGTTCTGCGCCTATCACGACTCTATTGGCCACAATACGAGCCAGTGTCGTGATCTCCTAAAACAGTTATGGAAACTGTTTGACGAAGGGCGTCTGAACGACCTTCTACGAAGGCCAGCCGGCCGTCAGGAGCCCCATCAACAACAACAGCAGCATCCCCCTCGTAGGAATGAGGAAGGAGGTCGGCCTCTCAGGCTGGTCGCAGCATTGGAAGAGGACGACGATGACGACGACCTCCCACCAATGAACCCTGGTGGTCGGGTCAATATGATCCAGGCGGGCGGAGGAAACTTGGGCGGCCTCACTCCCATCTCTACGCTTTCAAACAGAAAACGCAAGGTCGAAGTCCGGGCCGTGACCAATGTAAACCTGGTCACCCAACCCGAGCCCAAAATCCACAAGGATCTGGAGATCACCTTCTCCAACCGAGATCGGAGCGGGGTGCTGTACCCCAATGGGGATGCTTTGGTGATCGCTGCCCGCATTCTGGGCAAAGAGGTCCAACGAGTTTTGATCGACAATGGGTGCTTCTGCAACATCATATTCAAAGCGGCCCTAGATCAGCTCGGCGATCTCGTCAGCTTCATAAAGCCAATCAACCTCCAGCTGAAAGGTTTCGGAGATGCTACGGTCGCTGCCTACGGGAGGATAAAGCTCTCAGTAGAGCTCGTCTGCTTTTATGACGAGAAGGTTAGGATTACTAGGCCATTGGACTTTATCATTGTAGACAAGCCGAGTTGCTATAACGGTTTCTTAGGTATGTCTTTTATAGAACTTTTTGAGACCGTGGCCTCTTCTTACTACTACTGTATCAAGTTTCCCACACCTGAGGGGGTGGTCGGCACCGTTAGAGGTGATCAACTAATAGCCAGAAAATGTTTGAACTATTTCGATTCTTGTTTGTTTCCAATTTGTAACAATCAAATGTTAGATAAATCGCAAACCGACCTCAAAGGGACCCTTTCGGCCACCGAAGTCATAATGGAGGTCGGGTCCACCTCGGCCGGCCCCGATAACGGCCCCGACTTTCAGCCAATGCAAATTGATGATCTCGAACCGAGGATCGGCTTCGAGCCCTCCGAGCTCAACCTCGACCCAAGGTTTGACACAAGCGATCGGTGAAGCTACCAACAAGCCACGGCCTTGGAGGACTTGGAACACATTCCAGTCGATCCTTCGAGGCCGAAATTGGAAGTCCTGATAGGCTCTTGCATACCGACCGAAATGCGGGGAGAAGTGATCGAATTCCTCAAGGCCAACATAGGAGTTTTCGCTTGGTCTCACCAAGACATGGTCGGAATAGACCCAAAACACGCCTGCCATCGATTAAAGATCGACCCTAACAAAAGGCCGGTCCACCAGAAAAGAAGAAAGTTCGGCCCGGAAAAATATGAAGCACTGGCCCAAGAGGTCAAGAAATTGTTGGACAACAAACTGATCGAGCAAGCCAAAGATGAGCCCCAATGGGTCGCCAACGCCGTCCTAGCTAAGAAAATAAACAACACTTGGAGATTGTGCATCGACTTCACCGACCTCAACACAGCATGCCCGAAAGATCATTTTCTGATGCCGCACATTGACCATCTAGTGGATAACACGGCCGGTCACGAGATGATGTCCTTCATGGACGCCTTCGCCGGCTATCATCAGATTTTAATGGCCGTTGAGGACATCAAACACACCTCTTTCCATACGAAAAATGACATATTTTCTTGGCTCCGAATGCCTTTCGGTCTGATCAATGCTGGTGCGACCTACCAACGGTGTGTCAACAAAATGTTCGCAGATCAGATCGGAAAGACCATGGAGGTCTACATCGACGACATCGTGGTAAAAAGCCTAAAAAGAAAGACCTCGAGGAGACCTTCAAGATCCTCAAGGCATACAATATGAAGCTGAACCCGAAGAAATGCAACTTCGGGGTGGAGGCCGGCAAGTTCCTTGGGCACATCGTCAGCCAGCGAAGAATCGAGGCCAACCCGGCCAAGATCAAGGCCATCCTCGACATACAGAAGCCCAGAACAATCAAGCAAGTACAATGCCTGACCGGCTGCCTAGCTTCACTGAACAGATTCATAGTCCGGCTCGGAGACAAAAGTAAGCCTTTTTTTTCGACTATTAAAAATGGCAAGTTTTCATGGAATAGGAAAGTCAAGTAGCCTTCTCAAAATTAAAGGAATACTTGGAAAACCCACAAATTCTAGTCAAACCAGTTCCAGGAGAGAAACTTTACTTATATCTAACGGCCTCCGAGGTCGCCCTCAGCGCGCTACTTGTCCGGGCGGACGGTCAGAACCATCTCCCAATCTACTTTGTGAGTCAAGCCCTACACAACGCCGAGCTCAGGTATACCCCACTCGAAAAATTGGCTTACGCTCTGGTCATGAGTGTAAGAAAGCTAATACCATACTTTTTCGACCACCAAGTGGAGGTCCTCACCACTCTACCCTTGAGGCAAGTCTTACACAGGCCGGATACCAGCGGCAGGTTATTGAAGTGGTCTTTAGAGATAGCTCAGTGCGGAGTCACATACACCCCGAGAACGGCCATCAAGGGCCAGGCACTGGCCGACTTCATAGTGGAGCTCACTTTCACTCCAAAGTTCACAAGAATCGATCATCCCCCATGGAAACTCTACGTGGACGGATCGTCAACTAATACTTGTGCCGGGGCTGGAATCGTTCTGGTCGGGCCAGAGGGCCAGAGTTTCACTCACGCGGTCCGTTTCGGCTTCCCGGCCACTAACAACGAGGCTGAGTATGAGGCCTTGGTCGGGGGCCTCGAGCTCGCGATCGCCATTGGAGTATACCGACTGCATATTTTCATGGACTCCCTACTTGTAGTAAACCAGATAAAAGGAGAATACGAGGCCCGGGGAGAACAAATGGTGAAATATCTCGACCTAGTCACGACTTTGTGCGAGAAATTTCATCAAGTTTTCATAGAGCAGATCCCAAGGGAACACAACACGCAAGCCGATGCCCTTTCCAAACTCGCAACCGCGGAAGGGGCCACCGACCTCGCCAACATCCAGCTCTCCACACTCGGGACCCCCACGGTGATCCGTGCCAAAGTGTCAACCGTTCTAAGCACCGACTAAAATTGGATGACTCCGATCGTGAAATACTTGAAGACCGACACACTCCCAGAAGACAGAGTTCGGGCCCGGCAACTGCAACTCCGGTCATCAAGGTACACTCTCATTGATGATCTTTTGTATAAGAGAAGCTTCACCCTCCCACTCCTGAAATGTGTAACCCCGGAGCAAGGCCAGAGCATTCTGGCCGAGATCCATGAGGGGGTATGTGGGAACCACACTGGAGGCCGGGCCATAGCCCATAAAGTGATTAGGCAAGGATATTTCTGGCCGACCCTGAACAAGGACGCTGTCAACTTCGCAAGGTCGTGCCACAAATGCCAAATCTTGGGACCCAACATCAAGTTGTTCCCCGAGCAGCTCTCCTCTATGTACAGCCCTTGGCCTTTTGCCCAGTGGGGTATCGACCTGATCGGACCGATGCCCACTGCGCCCGGGGGCCACAAATTTGCCGTCGTGACCGTCGATTATTTTATAAAGTGGGCGGAGGCCGAGCCGCTCAACAAGATCAGCCAAACCCAGATCATAAAGTTCATCTGGAAAAACATCATCTGTCGTTTCGGCCTACCTCCATTGATCATCTCCGACAATGGAAAACAGTTCGACGGTCTCCAGATGATCCAGTTTTGTGAAAAATAGAAAATCAAGAAAGTTTTCTCCATCCCTACCACCCGCAGACGAACGGCCAGGTGGAGGCCGTAAACAAAATCCTCAAGCACACCATTAAAGCAAAGCTTGAGGACAAGAAGGGAAAGTGGGCAGCCGGCTCCCCAACGTGCTTTGATTGTACCGAACGACTACTAGAAACTCGACAGACGAAACACCTTTGGCTTTAGCTTTTGGTACCGAGGCTGTCATCCCATCGGAGGTCTCCCTCCCGAGCCACCGAACAGCCCAAACAATCACTGAAGACAACGACACCGCCCGGATGATCAATCTGGACATGCTAGAAGAACGAAGACTTAACTCCGATCTCCGGAACGCGACCTACAAGAAGAAATCCAAAAAAAATTCAACTCTAAAGTGAAGGCCAGACAATTCCAGGTCGGCGACCTCGTCCTCAAGAAGGTTCAAGTTCCTAAAGGGGTATTTGGCCCGAACTGGGAGGGCCCGTTTAGGATATCCAAGTGGCTCTCCAAGGGAGCTTACGAGCTAGAACTTATGGATGGCACTCCGGACCAATACCCCTGGAATGTAATTCACCTGAAGAAATACTATCAGTAATCAAGTTGTACTATGTAGTCAAAGTCCTTATCAATACAAAGTTCTACGCGCAGCTCAATCCCATTTAAAAACCGAGCTCAGTTCAAAAGTATATGCCGACCGTATCAAGGTCGGCATATCACACTTGAGCTCAGGAAGGCCACCCAAGGCCATCTAAAAACCGAGCTCAGTTCAAAAGAATATGTCGACCGTATCGAGGTCGGCATATCATACTTGAGCTCGGGAAGGCTACCCAAGGCCATCTAAAAACCGAACTCAGTTCAAAAGCATATGCCGACCGTATCGAGGTCGGCATATCACGCTTGAGCTCGGGAAGGCCACACAAGGCCATCTAAAAATCGGGCTCAGTTCAAAGCATACGCCGACCATGTAGAGGTCGGCATATCTCACTTATGCCCGGGAGAAATCTCATATACACTTGTTAAAATTTAAACATTTTTAACAGGGATAAACAACGAGAAAAATAATAACAAAACAACTAGGAATAACAAAAGCTGAATTTCATAGCAAAGTCGGTCTAAAAAGCCGGAGAAAGAGGTACTACAAGGTTTGAAAGAAAAACAGATCCGGTCGGAAGCCGGTTACATTCAGAAAAAAGTAGAAATACTAAGATAAAAGGAAGTTGTCTTCAGGGGTCGCCCACCCCACCCGCCGGGCTCGTCTGCCCTCCTGACTCGGTTACGAAGTCAGCTACTTCGTTGACACAGGCCTCCGCCTCGGCCACGCTTCCGCCCAGCGCCTGGGGCATTCCGGATGAGCCTCTTCTTCTTCTTCCTCCCCCTCCTCATCCTCGGCGGCCGGAGGATTCTGACCCGGTTTAATCAGCCTGTGCCGATGGGGAAACCATGAAAGGTCCACCCCATAGTTGGTCTCGAGATCGAGAAAGGGAAGACAGTAGCCCTCATGGATTGGATTTTTAGCAACATACTCACGGAAGTAGTTTTCCTGAGCTTTAGTGTCGGCATTGGCCTGACGTCCAACCTGGATCAGATTGGCGGCGGCCATATAGAAGCAGAATTCGGAGAAGAGCACCGGGCTGGTGGCCGGATCATCCGGATCGTAGGCTGGCCGACTCAGAGCGGCAACCAACTCATCAGTTTTCTTCTGAACCTCTCTTTCCAGCTCGGTCTGCCGGGTACGAGCCTGATCGGCATCCCCCCGGGCCCTGTGCGTCTCCAGCCGCAACTCGGCATTGGCATCCTCTATTTTTGCAACCCGGTTCCGGGCATCCTCCAGAGCTTATACGCCATCTCCGCCCAGCCTAAAGCATCGTCCTTCTCCTTCAGGACGACCTCCATCTGGCCAACCGCTTGATCTCGTTCCTTCTTAAGCATGGCATTCTCATTCTCGAAACCTGCTCTCTCCTCCCGGGTACGAGTCAGGGCGCATTCCATTTTCCGGAGCGATCTGATGGTATTGTTGAGATCATTCTCCGTCAGGTTGACCATGATCGCCGCCTGGTTGATCAGCGCAACGCTGGCTCGGCCAGCGTATCGAGGACGATGCTCGGCGATATCAGCCAACTCCCGAGTCCAAGACTGGGGCAGAGAATTCACCGTCCGGCTCATGTAGTCCAGCATATCAACTGTCGAGCCCGGAGCTCGGGAGGACAAGAAGTCAAGCACCAATAGGGGGAGGTCAGAATCATTACGCGTCAGCCTAGATAGAAGAAAAACCAAGTCAGGTACAAACAAACTGTTTAAGTAAAGAGAACTGCTAAAGTTGAGCAACTTACGCTTGGAAACGGCCCAGATCGCGACCAAAATAGGTCTTATCGTTATCCCGGCCGGGAGCTTGCGCCACTTGGGCAATGGTGTCCGTTCCAACTAGCCTGGGATCGGGAGGTGTGTCATCCGAGATGTCGATGGGGGCCGGGCTCGACCCATGCAGGCCGGCCTCTTCGCTTTCAGTCTCCTCTCGACCTCTTTTCTTGCCGGTGATCGGGGAGGAAGTGGGTGCCTCGACGGTGGCTGTCCCGACGGCCGGAACAGACTGGAGGGGGAGAGGCTCTTCGATCACAATCCCAGTCCGGGTGCCGGTCCCCTTCTTCTTCTTCGTTCCTTTGGCCGCCTTCTTCACCGTGCAAGCACCCAACAAGGAAAACATCTCAGGACAGCGGTCGGAAAGCTCTGGTGGGCACCTTTTCATGACCGGAAACTCAAGCACTGCATCATCAAAATGCAAAGTGTTAAAAAAACATACTACTACAACTCGAAGACCCGGGCTCACCCTAGTGCTTACCCGTCAAATTCAGATGGCGCGGGAACTAGAAGAAGCGGCTGGAAAGTCGAGCTTGTCGGGTCCGGAGGATAGCTTGGTTCCTCTCCGTGGTCGGCAGGGACAATATCTGCTCCCGAACGACCGCGAAGTCAAAGTTCAACTCGCGATCGGAAGGACAAGAGTAACCTGCAAAGAAAAATAAAAAAATAGATCAATACTTTTTATTCAAAGATAAGTTCAAAGTTTCTTACTAGGATTTTTTGGATGGAGGTCGGTCGGAACCCCAATCTCGAGTCCGCCCAGATATCCGGTCCGCCAGGCTCCTCCAACGAAGAACCATTTTTCCACCGTTACGAGCCTTGCTGGGCAGACCGGTCACCAATTTGGGCCCCTTGGTCTGAATGAAGACCTCCCCGATCCCGCTCTTCTCACTCTGCACCTAGTACAGATAGGACATTTCCTCCGGGGTCGGCATCCGGTGCAGCCGATTCTGACCAAAAAGTACCATGGCACTCAGAATTATCATCCAGGCATTGGGCAGCAGTTGGATGGGCGCCTGATTCCAGTAGTTAAGTAGATAGGAGATGGTCGGATGAAGGGAAAACAGAGCCTGACCTCCATCATATCCTGTGTTACGGCCACCATCCCCAGAGGGGGTTGATCCGCCCACTCATTAGGCTCAGGGGCATAAAGAAAGACGTCATATGGAATGTCCTTGCAGGCCCGGGCTTCATCCAGAAAACTCTGCGTGAGTCTGCTCTAAAATTGGCCGATCGTCCATTTATTAGATTCCTCCAGATCAGCTATCCGAATCGTGCTAGGATCACGAATCGTCGGTCCCCGGGGATAATGCTCTTGATACTCCTCATAATCAAATGAGAGGGACTCGATCTCATCCTTCTCCTCCACATAATCCGACCACAACCGAAAGGCTCTTCTGACCTCGTCCTTTTGGATCTCACTGATTAGGCGTGAAATTATCATGATTTGTCACTCAAAATACCCTAATTTTGGCCGATTTTGTCAAGTATTTGGAGTCAATTGAGCATTATTTCTATATAGTGATGAATTTGTCTCTTTGATGCTCATAGGGGAATTGAAGGCAAAGAATGGAGTTCGTAGGACTTTGAATCGACTCAAATAGATGCCCGGATGAGAAGATATCGAAGGAATACGATTGGTGTTAGTGTTGAAGAAGAAAAGTACTACTTGGTGAAAATTTGGGAGCATTCGAGTAAACCACTCGAGCACTAGCGCTCGAGCACGTTGCTCGAGCGCCCAAAACTTACAGAAAAGTTAGAGCGCTCGAGCGTGTTGCTCGAGCGCCCCAAAATATGCAGAAAGTTTCCACCGCTCGAGCACTTATGTCATTCGAGCTCCATGCTCGAGCACGATCGCTCGAGCAGGCCTGCTCGAGCAACTTCATTTTTCACGTTTTAAAAGGCATTTTTCGGCCCACGAGTTCACGATTCGGCCCGTTGCATATATATACTCGTCTCAAGCACGTTTTTGGGAGAACACACATCACTTGATAATTTTAGACTTTTAGAGTTCGTTTTTGGAGAGGAAGGAGAGAAGTAAGCTTTACGTTTATGTTTTTGAGGTTTTCATTACGAATTCATATTACGATCTTAGTTTTTAGTTTTGTTTCTTTATATTTTTGTTCTTGAACACGTTAAGACTTCTTTTCTTGAGTTAATTTTAGTTTATTCTTTTATTTCGTTAAACCCTAGTTTATGTTTGATCTCTTCTTCGTCTTAATTATCATGTTCATGTTTATTACTTATTCAATTGCTATTATTTACGTAAAACCTATGTCTAGCTAAAACCCTTGCATGCTTGGGGTAGGATGAACTCGTAGAAGTAGGTTGTGGGTACGTAATTAGGGTAACTTGTGACATTAGGTTTTAATTCTCTTGATTAATGAATTCTTAAAATTAATCTTAATTTTACTTTTGAATTTCGTTCAAAAAGTGTTAGAGAGAGGACGACTGTATCACTCTTTAACAACGAGTAGACTTAACTAGAGGGTTTAGAAAGGGTTAATTCATCTACCAGTTTAGCGAAGGAGGACGACCGCATCACCTTAGTTAAATTAGAGTCTCATTAATTAAGCACAATCTATTAACTTGTTAGTGGATCAGTGAAGTCGAGTGTTAGGGTAAAGTATTAGGGTTTAGAATCTTGAGCTTTCACCTTGCATTCTTTTACTTAGGTTATTTCTTGTGCGTCACAGTTATTTTGATTATGTACCTGCTCCGTTAGTATACGTAGGGATTCCTATCCTGAGCATCACCATCACCCATCTGAAACACACTTTAGTTTAATCGTTTCTTTCGTTCGTTAGTTTAATTAGTTTATTTTAGCTTAAAATTAATCTTTAAAAAAACCCAAAAAATTACACTCATATTAGCTACGACGCGTAGATCTTCAGGGATCTGTTCGCATACACTCCATCTCTTGGGTTCGATAATACTTTGTCATTATACTTGCTCATACTACAGTGAACACGTCCGCTTGCGGGGAAGCGACTAGTAGAAGTTAGTATATTCGCTTCAAGTTAATTGCGCCGTTGTCGGGGATGGCGTTGCATGCTTTTTGAATAGGACTTGTTGATAGCTTAGTAGTTAGTAGTGGGTGCTTTATTTTCTGTTTATTTTTTATTTCGTACATATTCGGCAGTTGCATTTTGATCCTTCTGCTAGTGTGTCAGGTTTATGAAAACACGCTCACAAGGCAATACGAGCGAAGAGAGAATACCGTTGGACCTTGAGACGATAGCAAGAAGAAACCGAGCCTTCTTACGAAGGATGAACGCTGCCGGAGGGAAAGAACCGATGGACATCACTAATAAGTTGGATGATGTCGAGAATGAGTTCAATCAGGCATTGAACCGGGTTGACGGCACTGATGGCAATATCAGCAAGAATCAAGATCCGTTAGGAGAAAACCAGAGCCAAAACCCGGGTACTCAGAACCAAAATAGCCCAGCTCATAACATTGTCCATAACCCTCAGAACAACCCTGCTTACCCACATCCTAACTTACCACAAAACAACTCACATTACCCACCTTACCCATACCCACCATACCCGTACCCTCCACCGCATGTTTACAACACGCCTCCTGCTTACAACCAACCACCTGTGTACCAACCACTTCCAGTTCAACACGTATCCGCACCACCTGTAGTTCCTCAGCATGTACCTCAGAACGCAGATCAAAATATGGCTATTCGAGGGAGGTTTACAGCGCAGCCACAACAGTACTATGATGGAGTGGCATTGCCTCCAGTTGAGGCAAATAACTTCTCGATTTCTCCGGGAATTTTAAAATTTCTTACAGAGAATCAATTCAAGGGGGTAATCGGGAAGGAGAATCCTCATACTCATCTGAGGAGCTTTCTAATGATAGCATCTACTTTCAATTACAATGGCATGTCTGAAGATGCCAAGAGGCTTAGGTTGTTCCCATTCTCATTGACGGGAATAGCCAAGGAGTGGTTCGATAACACCCTCCCACGAGGAGGTGTAACCACATGGGCCGAGCTCGAGCGTCTGTTCCTCGAGCGATTCTACCCTCCATCAAGGACGATTAAAGCAAGGATTGAGATCTCTTCCTTCCGCCAGAAGCAAGGAGAGGACCTACGTCAAGCGTGGGAGAGATACTTAAACATGCTGATAGAGTGCCCGCAGCACGGGTATAATGAGGGAGATATTATGGCATTCTTCTACAGTGGTGCCAACAAGGCTGGGCAAGACCATCTAGACGTCTGTGCTAGTGGATCATTTCTGAATCAAGGAATAGAGAGGTGTAGAGAGATCGTAGACAACATAGTCACGAATGTCGGGGCTTGGAGTGTGGATGCAGACTTCCAGAGAGTGCATCCGGTTGAAGAGGGTGAAGGAACGAGAAGGTTGTTGATTGCCATGATGGAAAAGATTAACAACCTCGAGTTGGGGAAGAATTTGGTTGGAGAGCATGCAGCAGAGAATGAGAGAGTAGACCAGCCAAGTGGACAGCAAGAGGTAGCCAATTACATGGGAGGTCCGTATTATAATCAGAATGGCTACCAAGGTGGTAATCAATATGGAAGACCTTCTTATGGCCAACCTTTTGTACCACCAGGTCCACAGCTTCCTCAAAATCAATGGAGGAACACACAAGGGTACCAAGGAGGCCAGCAGCTTCCTCAGAACCAATGGAGGAAGAACGATAATTTTTCATATGCTAACCCGAAGGCGGGTGTTACAGTTCCTCCGGGTGTTGACCCAGGTTCAAAGCCTCCGGGTGGAGAAGGCGGTTCCTCAACTGAGGAGATGTTGAGAGCGATTCTACAGAAGGTGGAGGAAGGAAGTAAGAGGTTTTCATCCTTGGAGTACGATGTGAAAGAGTTGCATAAAAAGGGTGATCAACGTGATCAAGAGCTCCAGAAGATGAACGTTGAGTGGAATAGAACTCAACAAGAGAACAATCGAAGGTTCACTTCTATAGAGTTCCAGATGAGCCAGATTGCAAAGTCATTGAATAGAGAGCCGGGTAAGTATCCTTCCATGCCGGAGGGGAACCCGAAAGAGCATTACAAGGCTATCCAGTTAAGAAGTGGAACCAATTATGAAGGTCCTTAGATGCCTGCTGATTTTGAGACGCCCCAAGATAGAGAAGAGCTTGAAGAGGAAGGCATTGAGAAGGGTGAGAGAGTTCCTAAGTGGAAGAAGGTAAAGGAAGCAAGGGAGAAAGTGAAAGAGACCGAGCGAGATAAATGGGGGGTACCCAAATCTGTGATACCCGTCCCATAGCCACAACGTTTCATGAAAAAGAAGCTTGATGAGAAATTCGCTAAATTCCTTGATGTTTTTAAGAAATTGCATATTAACATCCCTTTTTATGATGCTTTGGAACAGATGCCCAACTATGCAAAGTTTTTGAAGGACTTGATCGCGAAAAGGCGGCGAGTGGATGAGCCGAAGTTGGTGCAGTTGAACCATGAGGTGAGTGCATTAGTGCACAAGGCGCTTCCTCCAAAGCTGAAGGATCCCGGGAGCTTCACCATTCTTTGTGATATCGGAAACGGGATCAAGAAGGGAGCGTTGTGCGACCTCGGAGCGAGCATTAATTTGATGCCGTTGTCGCTTTTCAAGAAATTGGAAGGTGGTGAACTTCAGCCGACAATGATGACGCTTCAACTAGCCGACCGGTCTATCACTCGACCTCAAGGTGTGGTTGAAGACGTCCTCGTGAGAGTTGGAGATCACATTTTTCCAGCCGACTTTGTAGTGCTAGAGATGGAGGAAGATGAGCACGTGCCCCTGATCTTGGGAAGACCGTTCTTAGCTACGGCGGGGATGGTGCTAGACGTGGCAAATGGAAAGATTACATTGAAGGTCGATGATCAAGAGATAAAGATTTCCCTATATGAAGCCATGAAGCACCCGAAGGAGGATGAGAGTTTGTATTGCATGGATGCAATTGATCCTCGTGTTGAAGACACATCTTCTATCCCTAATCCTTTTCATATTCATGAATTTTATAATCCTTCACTTGATGACTTAACCAATGTGCATTATGATCGTGATTATTTTGATAGGGATAAAGTGAAGAAGTTGAAGGATGAAGAGGTGAAAAAGATAGACGTGGTCCATTTGGAGGGTAAAGGAGGAGTTAAGAAGAAAAAGTCCAAATTCAAGAAACTGTTTGGTAAGATCCCTCCAGATAAAGGTGAGAAGGAGTTGAGACCCATAGCACTTGGGGATGAGAAGGAAGCAAAGGAGTTCATGATGGAGGGGCATCAAGGAAAGACATGCAAGCACCACTCTTATGAGAGTAAGGGAGGTATTTTTGAGTATGATGTCCCATAAGCTCCTTTGAGCTCGGTCCGGCATGAGGACCTTAAAAATAGCGCTGAATGGGAGGCAACCCATTTTTATTTGCTTTTAGTTTCTTATTATGTTATTAGGGTGTTGTTGAATCGTAAGTTTTAACCTCGTACTTGAGAGTTCATTTTGTAGGCTTGTCTCGAAGGAGTGTCAAATACGTGGAGATTGAAGGAACTCAAGCAAGGGAGTGTGCACGTTTGGGAGAAACTGAATTGTTTGGTTGAGGTAACCCACAACCCCAAACTTAGACCTCTTCGCAAGGTCGAAGTTTGGGGGGGTGGAGTTTTTATGTTTCTTGTTACATTGCACCGGAGCACCTCTTATCGTTGAGTGTGTTTGGTTATTTGGTGTCTTGAGATGCTCCTTGGGGTGATTTTGATTTGATTCGCTGTTTCATATTTCATGCCTATCAATCATCTTATGCTTGTTGATTGTTATCTTTGAGTAGGATTTGATGAGTAGGGTGATTTGTGGATTTGAGTTAGGGATTCTTTTGTGTGAGTGTTGAGTGAGAGTGGATTTGAGAGAGAACTAGTATGCTTATAAGTTTTCTTTTTGAGTGCTTGTGTGATGAGAGTGAGAATTCACTAGGACTAGCATGGATGTGAAAGCTGTGAGACTTTAGCCTTATGAGATTTTGATGCATAAATTAATCTCTTCGTTTGTGAGTGGATCGTCACCTGAGAGGATGGTAGAACTTGTGTGTGCTCTTGCTTCTTGATTGTGTCTAGTTTGATATGCCGAATAGGATCTTAGGCCATCTTTGATTTTATTGAGTCACTTAGCCAAAATTTTCCCTACCAATGACATTGAATCCCTTGTTAGCCCCTTTGAGCCTAAAGCCGATTTTATTTGCTAGCACATATGAACACTATTCCAATTCCTAAGCCTTTTTGTCCCAATTTGAGTGGAGAATAGGAAAAGTGTGAATGTGAAGGGATTAAATTGAGTTGAAAAAGGAAAAGGTTGTTTGTTGAGTGAATATGAGAAGAAGGTGTGATGAAGTTATGAGATGTGGGAAAAAGAGAAAACAAATTGAGAATGAGCAAAAGAAAAAAATGAGCTCATGTGTTTGTGCGAAAAAGAAAAAAAAAGTGAAGTGATTGAAAAAAAAAGTGAAAGAGTGAGAAAGAAAAAAAAATTGAAGTGTTGAGAGAATTGGAATTGAAAGTGTGTTGATTGAATATGTTTGAAGTAGTTTGTTCCAAATCTCGAAGTACCGAAGTTGATTTTCTATTCTCCTTTCACTTGAGTCACTTTACCATATTGTTATCCCACCTGTCCAAAGAGCCTACATTACAACCTTGAGAAAGTCCTTTTTGATTCGGCATTGATTTCTAGAGTATGGTCGGAGTTAAGAGTGCTTACAAGTGTATGACTGCCAATATGTGTGATTGATTGATTGAGCGAGTCCCTTTATCATTGATATACACTTGTGAGGGAGCGAAACACATTGTAGAGTGCACATCCATGTTTGATCTTGGTGTTTCTTGTTATTGTTGCATGAGTATGATGAAGGAAAGTGAGTGAGTATACTTGTGATTGATCTCTGGAACTCGAGTTCATTTGCTTGCATGATTTGATTCTTTGACTCATTCCTAACAATTTCACTTGACTTGTTATTTCGTTGCTTGAGGACAAGCAACATGGTAAGTTTGGGGGGGGGGGGGGGTTAATTAGGCGTGAAATTGTCATGATTTGTCACTCGAAATACCCTAATTTTGGCCGATTTTGTCAAGTATTTGGAGTCAATTGAGCATTATTTCTATACAGTAATGAATTTATCTCTTTGATGCTCGTAGGGGAATCGAGGGCGAAGAACGAAGTTCGTAGGACTTTGAATCGACTCAAACGGATGCCCGGATGAGAAGATATCGAAGGAATACGATTGGTGTTAGTGTTGAAGAAGAAAAGTACTACTTGGTGAAAATCTGGGAGCATTCGAGTAAACCACTCGAGCACTAGCGCTCGAGCATGTTTCTCGAGCGCCCAAAACTTACAGAAAAGTTAGAGCGCTCGAGCAGCTCGAGCGCCACCGCTCGAGCGTGTTGCTCGAGCGCCCCAAAAAATGCAGAAAGTTTCCACCGCTCGAGCAGCTCGAGCGCGAGCGCTCGAGTACTTGTGTCATTCGAGCTCCATGCTCGAGTGCGACCGCTCGAGCAGGCCTGCTCGAGCAACTTCATATTTCACGTTTTAAAAGGCATTTTTTGGCCCACGAGTTCACGATTCAGCCCGTTGCATATATATACTCGTCTCAAGCACGTTTTTGGGAGAACACACATCACTTGATAATTTTAGACTTTTAGAGTTCGTTTTTGGAGAGGAAGGAGAGAAGCAAGCTTTACGTTTACGTTTTTTAGGTTTTCATTACGAATTCATATTACGATCTTAGTTTTTAGTTTTGTTTCTTTATATTTTTGTCTTTGAACACGTTAAGACTTCTTATCTTGAGTTAATTTAAGTTTATTCTTTTATTTCGTTAAACCCTAGTTTATGTTTGATCTCTTCTTCATCTTAATTATCATGTTCATGTTTGTTACTTATTCAATTGCTATTATTTACGTAAAACCTATGTCTTGCTAAAACCCTTGCATGCTTGGGGTAGGATGAACTCGTAGAAGTAGGTTGTGGGTACGTAATTAGGGTAACTTGTGACGTTAGGTTTTAATTCTCTTGATTAATGAATTCTTAAAATTAATCTTAACTTTACTTTTGAATTTCGTTCGAAAAGTGTTAGAGAGAGGATGACCGTATCACTCTTTAACAATGAGTAGACTTAACTAGAGGGTTTAGAAAGGGTTAATTCATCTATCAGTTTAGCGAAGGAGGACGACCGCATCACCTTAGTTAAATTAGGGTCTCATTAATTAAGCACAATCTATTAACTTGTTAGTGGATCAGTGAGGTCGAGTGTTAGGGTAAAGTATTAGGGTTTAGAATCTTGAGCTTTCACCTTGCATTCTGTTGGGATATTTAGTTTTGATGATTTTCCAAAACGACTTGTAATAGGATGTGTGCGGTCAGGATTGTCTTGTAAAGGTTCAGGTTAGGATAGTTTGTTTTCAGTTTACAGGTACTCTGTTGAGGGGGAACTCATCGGACTCATAAACCTGAAGAAGTCAGAAGCCATCCAAGAGGAAACAAACTCAAGTCCCCTGAAGACCTGAAGACCGTCCTGAAGGAAGTCCCACTGAGTATAGACCTGTCTTTCTAAGCTGGTCAGTGGACTACTCAGTGAAGAGCATGGTCATGAGGATCAGTGTTGTGCCGAGTAGATCCTGAAGGAGTCAGGCTACTGAGGAATGAGAGGCTGACAATTTGCCTTATGTCAACTCTCCTCAGTAGACTTAAAGTCCAATGAAGGAAGTCCAATGAAGAAAGTCTACTGAGAAACTCTCCTGAGTAGACTTAAAGTCCAATGAAGGAAGTCTACTGAGAAAGTCTACTGAGAAACTCTCCTGAGTAGACTTAAAGTCCAATGAAGGAAGTCCAGTGAGTAGACTTCAAGTCCAATGAAAGTATCCTAAGAGGACTTCAAGTCAGCTGAAGAGAAGTCACCTGAAGTTAGGACTACCCTGATCAAGTACCCTGAACAAAAGAGCCGTTGGACTCAGTCCACGTGGACCAATCAAGTCAAGGCAGCAAATCTGACAAAAGCTGACAAAGGCCATACTTTACTGAAAAGGAGAATTTCACTCCAGAGATAGTCTGGATTTGAATGTTACTCTCTCCAACGGTAACATTCAAATCCACACTATAAATACAAACTCAAGCTTCATTTGTGAATAAGCAAGGAGCTGATGTGAGAGTGGTGCGTTTCAAGGGAGGTATAAGGAGGCACCATCTCCATCAAGAACACTGACCTGAGTTCTTCATAGTCATATTTGAGTGTTCCAGTTTGTATACTCGAGCTCATCATATACATCCTAAGCTTAGAGAGATTTTCCCAACCTTAGCTTAAAGGCTAAAACCATGTAAGGGAAAATCTCACCTAGTTGGAGAGAACCAAACCAAACTAAACCCTTTCCAGAATAGTGTTAGGTGTTGCAGTGAGGTGAGGAGAGGTAGTCCCTGAGTGAAGAGGGATGTGAGGCCAGTTCGAGAGGCAGCTCCGCGGAGGGGTGTGAGTCCAGTTGTGAGTTCACCTTGGCACGTTAAAATCAAGAATCCCGGGTAGTGGATTTTCTGTTAAATCAGGCAGTGGATGTAGGAGCTTGAGCCTCCGAACCACTTTACATTGTTGTGTTCTTTATTGCTTTACTGACTTGCATAACATCAGTGTTAAAACAAAAATTTCTCCTAGTTTCCCATATTGTCTTTGTTTGTGAATGAAAAAATGGGACCAACAATTGGTATCAGAGCGGGTTGTTCACATGACCACTGATCCAGATTTGTTAAGAAAAATGGTCAACCGAACAGATCTTAAATGTTTTAAAACTAAGGGAATTTTTTTTAACTATTACTTGTGCTCTAAACCTCATTCTTGTAATAGAAAATCTTTTTGTTAGAAGTTTTGGAATCATCAAAAAGGGGGAAATTGTTGGGATATTTAGTTTTGATGATTTTCCAAAACGACTTGTAATAGGATGTGTGCGGTCAGGATTGTCTTGTAAAGGTTCAGGTTAGGATAGTTTGTTTTCAGTTTACAGGTACTCTGTTGAGGGGGAACTCATCGGACTCATAAACCTGAAGAAGTCAGAAGCCATCCAAGAGGAAACAAACTCAAGTCCCCTGAAGACCTGAAGACCGTCCTGAAGGAAGTCCCACTGAGTATAGACCTGTCTTTCTAAGCTGGTCAGTGGACTACTCAGTGAAGAGCATGGTCATGAGGATCAGTGTTGTGCCGAGTAGATCCTGAAGGAGTCAGGCTACTGAGGAATGAGAGGCTGACAATTTGCCTTATGTCAACTCTCCTCAGTAGACTTAAAGTCCAATGAAGGAAGTCCAATGAAGAAAGTCTACTGAGAAACTCTCCTGAGTAGACTTAAAGTCCAATGAAGGAAGTCTACTGAGAAAGTCTACTGAGAAACTCTCCTGAGTAGACTTAAAGTCCAATGAAGGAAGTCCAGTGAGTAGACTTCAAGTCCAATGAAAGTATCCTAAGAGGACTTCAAGTCAGCTGAAGAGAAGTCACCTGAAGTTAGGACTACCCTGATCAAGTACCCTGAACAAAAGAGCCGTTGGACTCAGTCCACGTGGACCAATCAAGTCAAGGCAGCAAATCTGACAAAAGCTGACAAAGGCCATACTTTACTGAAAAGGAGAATTTCACTCCAGAGATAGTCTGGATTTGAATGTTACTCTCTCCAACGGTAACATTCAAATCCACACTATAAATACAAACTCAAGCTTCATTTGTGAATAAGCAAGGAGCTGATGTGAGAGTGGTGCGTTTCAAGGGAGGTATAAGGAGGCACCATCTCCATCAAGAACACTGACCTGAGTTATTCATAGTCATATTTGAGTGTTCCAGTTTGTATACTCGAGCTCATCATATACATCCTAAGCTTAGAGAGATTTTCCCAACCTTAGCTTAAAGGCTAAAACCATGTAAGGGAAAATCTCACCTAGTTGGAGAGAACCAAACCAAACTAAACCCTTTCCAGAATAGTGTTAGGTGTTGCAGTGAGGTGAGGAGAGGTAGTCCCTGAGTGAAGAGGGATGTGAGGCCAGTTCGAGAGGCAGCTCCGCGGAGGGGTGTGAGTCCAGTTGTGAGTTCACCTTGGCACGTTAAAATCAAGAATCCCGGGTAGTGGATTTTCTGTTAAATCAGGCAGTGGATGTAGGAGCTTGAGCCTCCGAACCACTTTACATTGTTGTGTTCTTTATTGCTTTACTGACTTGCATAACATCAGTGTTAAAACAAAAATTTCTCCTAGTTTCCCATATTGTCTTTGTTTGTGAATGAAAAAATGGGACCAACAATTGGTATCAGAGCGGGTTGTTCACATGACCACTGATCCAGATTTGTTAAGAAAAATGGTCAACCGAACAGATCTTAAATGTTTTAAAACTAAGGGAATTTTTTTTAACTATTACTTGTGCTCTAAACCTCATTCTTGTAATAGAAAATCTTTTTGTTAGAAGTTTTGGAATCATCAAAAAGGGGGAAATTGTTGGGATATTTAGTTTTGATGATTTTCCAAAACGACTTGTAATAGGATGTGTGCGGTCAGGATTGTCTTGTAAAGGTTCAGGTTAGGATAGTTTGTTTTCAGTTTACAGGTACTCTGTTGAGGGGGGACTCATCGGACTCATAAACCTGAAGAAGTCAGAAGCCATCCAAGAGGAAACAAACTCAAGTCCCCTGAAGACCTGAAGACCGTCCTGAAGGAAGTCCCACTGAGTATAAACCTGACTTTCTAAGCTGGTCAGTGGACTACTCAGTGAAGAGCATGGTCATGAGGATCAGTGTTGTACCGAGTAGATCCTGAAGGAGTCAGGCTACTGAGGAAGGAGAGGCTGACAATTTGCCTTATGTCAACTCTCCTCAGTAGACTTAAAGTCCAATGAAGGAAGTCCAATGAAGAAAGTCTACTGAGAAACTCTCCTGAGTAGACTTAAAGTCCTATGAAGGAAGTCTACTGAGAAAGTCTACTGAGAAAGTCTACTGAGAAACTCTCCTGAGTAGACTTAAAGTCCAATGAAGGAAGTCCAGTGAGTAGACTTCAAGTCCAATGAAAGTATCCTAAGAGGACTTCAAGTCAGCTGAAGAGAAGTCACCTGAAGTTAGGACTACCCTGATCAAGTACCCTGAACAAAAGAGCCGTTGGACTCAGTCCACGTGGACCAATCAAGTTAAGGCAGCAAATCTGACAAAAGCTGACAAAGGCCATACTTTACTGAAAAGGAGAATTTCACTCCAGAGATAGTCTGGATTTGAATGTTACTCTCTCCAACGGTAACATTCAAATCCACACTATAAATACAAACTCAAACTTCATTTGTGAATAAGCAAGGAGCTGATGTGAGAGTGGTGCGTTTCAAGGGAGGCATAAGGAGGCACCATCTCCATCAAGAACACTGACCTGAGTTCTTCATAGTTATATTTGAGTGTTCCACTTTGTATACTCGAGCTCATCATATACATCCTAAGCTTAGAGATATTTTCCCAACCTTAGCTTAAAGGCTAAAACCATGTAAGGGAAAATCTCACCTAGTTGGAGAGAACCAAACCAAACTAAACCCTTTCCAGAATAGTGTTAGGTGTTGCAGTGAGGTGAGGAGAGGCAGTCCCTGGGTGAAGAGGGATGTGAGGCCAGTTCGAGAGGCAGCTCCGCGGAGGGGTGTGAGTCCATTTGTGAGTGCACCTTGGCACGTTAAAATTAAGAATCCCGGGTAGTGGATTTCCTGTTAAATCAGGCAGTGGATGTAGGAGCTTGAGCCTCCGAACCACTTTACATTGTTGTGTTCTTTATTGCTTTACTGACTTGCATAACATCAGTGTTAAAACAAAAATTTCTCCTAATTTCCCATATTGTCTTTGTTTGTGAATGAAAAAACGGGACCAACACATTCTTTTACTTAGGTTATTTCTTGTGCGTCACAGTTATTTTGATTATGCACCTGCTCCGTTAGTATACGTAGGGATTCCTATCCTGAGCATCACCATCACCCATCTGAAACACACTTTAGTTTAATCATTTCTTTCATTCGTTAGTTTAATTAGTTTATTTTAGCTTAAACTTAATCTTTAAAAAAAACCCAAAAAAATTACACTCATATTAGTTACGACGCGTAGATCTTCAGGGGCCTGTTTGTTGGAGTTATACGTGGAAGTATGCTTTTACTTTGTATAACTCGTGTATCAAACACTCGTTTTATGAGAATAATTATTTTATCACATTTGCTTTAGTTATGATTGAATGTTGAATTTCTATTGCAAACCGTTCAATATATGGTACTAGTTACATTGTAGTTAATATGGTGATACCCGATCACGGAAGACAACATTAACAGTTTACTTGTAACTAAATGTACATTTTCACGACCTAGGTGGAATTGAACAATCCGCCGTGAAAGGTCGATGCGTAAAGCTCAGATTGGTCTGTCTTGACTAAGAGATTGCACTAGCACATTTAGTATGTCTTGGGCAGTAATATTAATCATACGACGGTTGCTAAGATTTAATACGGAGAAATGTGTGCGAGTACGGCTAGTGTGATTAGTCCCCTTGGTGGGCTCAGAAGTTTTATTGTACCAAATCTTGCAAGTGAAGAATTAGTTTCTTCGGTACGAATAATAATGTTGAGCTGTCTTTACTCCAAGGTGAAATATATTAATTAATTTAGAGTTATTCAGAAGCTTAATTAATTAATGGACTTGATAGTCTTAAACGCGGGAAATAATAATCGGGAGCCCATATTATCGTAATATAGATTAAGATGGATAGTGCAATATTAATTTATTAGTTGTAATAATTAATATTAATGGATTGAATTATATTGGGGCTCATTATTGAAATTCAGAAGTCCATTAGGAGGTCCAATCTTAATTCTCCTTAAAGGCCCCTCAAGTAGCCCATTAAGTAGCCCAATAATGATAAGGTGATTAAAATAAAAATAATATTATACTGATTTTATCCTCTAATTTTCGAAAATAAGAGATCAAGGAGAGATAAGATTTTGTTGATTTTCTTAGAAATATATTATGGAAGATATGTATTCTTGGAATACAAGAATATCTCATATATTCAAGAAGATCCAAATCTTGGGATCTTAACTTGTATTTTTCAAAAATTGCCTCTTTGTGAGGGGAGTGAGATTTTTGTGGAATATTTTATTATGGAGAAAAGAATATATGAGATATATTCAAGATTTCTTAGAGTCTAAGAAAAGATTTTCTCCAAGCCCATTAACCCACAAATTTTCGGCCATCACTCTATAAATAGGGGATGATTATTTCATCCCCAAGTACATAATTCCATGTGTTGGAAAAATCAAGAGCATATATATTTTTCTTTTTCCTTAGTTATTTAAATTGTTCGATAGCATCTCCCACCGGTGATTGAACAAGGCGAAAAGGGAAATACTTGAGAAGGCTTTTGGGTTGATAAAGCGAGATCGTAATCATCCCGTTTATTCAAAGGCTAAGTCTACAAGAGGTACGTAAGTCACATAAATTCTTCTTTATTCCGCCTAGATTTTATGTGAATTAATTCAACATGCATAATGATAAATTAGTTGTTGGAATTATTATTTGAATTACTTAGGATTAATTCATGCTAGTAATAATTGAATTTAAATTCGTATTTAAATTTCATCCCGAATAGATTCCGGGCACCCCTATTTTCCCAACAACTGGTATCAGAGACACGATTTCGGGCTCTGATCTTTAAATTGGAATTTAAATTGTTAAACATTAAATTGAAATTGGATAGTAGAATTGCTAGATCTTTTTTGCAGGTATCCAATTGTCATGGTTTTAATGTTTTTTTTTTCATGCGTGTGAATTAATTATTTTTAATTCGATTCGTTAGAATTCGTTTTTCTCGTGAGAAAATCCATGAGTAGATTAGTTGTTTTTATTTTGATTCGATCATTGTAATAGACTAGTCTAGATTTAATATTTATTTTTTTGTAAAATAAATTGGAACCGGATCGTGACGAAGAACGAAGAATTAAAAATGGCGTACCCGGACGACGCATGCGTGCGCGGCGCATGCATGGACGTAAAATCGTGCATGGGGTGAAGAAAACGTGAACGAACATTGAAACCCGGCGCATGGGGTGCACGGCGCACGACCCGCGCGCGACGGGTGGCCGGCGGCGCGCAAGCGCGAGCGCGGCCTGCAGCGCCTCGGCGCCTCGCGTGCAGCGCTTCAGCGCGCCTCGGCACACAGCGCCTCGGCTGCTCGGCCGAGAGGCGCGCGGGCCCACTCCGTGGGCCGACGCGCACCGTATCTCGGGCCGTGGAATTTTTCGGTTCTCCTTTTTCTTTCGTGTGATTTTAAACATCGTCCTAAACCCAAAACAATGTTGTTTTTGATGAAGTGTTGTTGTTCGAGTGGGAGCGTGTCGAGACGAACGACGGAGAGCAACAACGACGATTTTTCGCATCAAGACGTGAAGAAATTAAACCGTGACAATTGGATTTGAGTGCTCAAATGTGTTTAATTTTGTTTTGATGGATGTTTTATTTCGTGCACTTATTATTATTTGTTAATATGTGTTTGCATGAATTTAATTGTCCAAGAAAAACCTTACATTCGAAAATTACTAAGTATGTTTATTTAATCGCAATTTTATTTCGGATATTAAAATTGGATTAATTTGGCCTCCATAATTTATTTATTTGTGAAGTTCTTTTGGAATACATTTCCCCCTCGGATCGGCCAAAAGAACGGATTTCACATGAATAAATTCCGAAAGGATGATTGTGGATTATTACTAGTGGCGGTATTGACCCTCACCACGAGTGGCTTGCTCAAAGCGAAATAATAATCCTGTATTTAATTATGGTTATTACTTAGGCATAGGAAATTGATATTAACTTACTCCCCTCAGAGTCCCTGTCAATTTCTATGTGGTCAAAGTGGGAGCCAACTATTAATTTTGAATTAAGGATTTGTAACATTTTAAGTTTGTGATCCGCTTGAATGTATTTAAATGTATAGACCATCCCTCGTGGCGCATTTAAATTATTTCGAGATGTTGGCTGATGCATGATTATATTGTTTTAAGGTTTCAATATAATTGATGTGATCAAATTATGTGATAATTTTGTATTTTTCTAGATATTGATATGAATGTATGTTTTATTCTCAGTTCATCATGTCGCAACCTTTTAATCCACTGTATAGTATACTTAAAGATAACAAACTTGTTGGTGAGAACTATGTTGATTGGAAACGTAATATGAACATGGTCCTTCCTGCGCAAGAACACTATTGGATATTTAGCGTTGACGTACCCAAGAAACCTAATGATAAGTCAAGTAATGGGGAAAGGGTGATATTCGATGATTGGAAGCATTCCAATGAGCACATGAAGCACATCATCTTGACATTTATGTCTGAAGATTTGAAGCGCATTCATGAAGGCATTGAAGCGGCTGTTGATATCATGAATAGCCTTGAAGAGATATTTCAACATCAGAACCCCCTGGCGAATCTGTTCACCATTCGTGAGAAGCTCACGAAGGAAATGGTGAAGGGAACACCTGTAAGGGATCATGTTCTCAATTTTAGGTGTGAGTTTAAGAAATTCGAGTTTCTTGGTGCCGGACAAAGTGAAGAAAGTCAAATCGATTCCATACTCCTAAAGCTATCGAGTAGTTTTGATGGGTTCTTTTGGGAATACGTGTTATCTGAACACAAGTTCACTTTGGATACCCTGCTCAAAGCTCTGATAACGGTAGAGTCATACTTAGGGAGTAGGGACGAGGCTTTGGTGATCAAGAGCTTTTTCTCGAAATCTAGGCCAATGGAGGGTAAGATTGAGAAGAAGGTGGTTGATCGGAACCAAACCAGTAGACTCACTTTTGGAGGCAAAGAAAGAGCTTTCAAGCCGTACGGCGTGAAAATATCCGGTAAGAGTAAGTGCTTCAATTGCGGGGGAGAGGACATTGGAGGTCTACCTGTTCTAAGCCTAAGAAGACGGTAAAGAAAGGTAAGTCTCATGCTTTAGTCGTTGAAACATATGTTGCGGCGTATGTTGCCCACGTTTGGGTAGTGGATACCGGGGCAACTGATCATATTTGTTTCACTCTTCAGGGGTTCCAGCTAACCCGACGACTTAGCAAGAATGAGATCACCATCACTTTGGGCGATGCTACGAGGGTGGCAGCCGAAGCAGTGGGAGTCGTGCACCTATCTTTTGAAGATAGAGTTTTAATTTTAAGAGATGTTTTATACGTTCCGAACTTTAGGAAGAATTTAATTTCGGTTTCTAAGTTGTTTTTTTATGGATATTCAGTTATTTTTAATAAAGTTGTTACTGTTTCTTTTAAGAATGATATTATCTGTCATGGAACGTTGGTAAACAATCTCTATACGATTAAGTGTGCACACCACTCAAATAATGAATCTAATAACACGTCGATCATTTTGAGTAATAAAAGAAAGTGTTCTTCGGAAATGAACGAAACATTTCTATGGCATCTTAGACTAGGTCATATTAATCTAAAGCGGATAGAGAGATTGGTGAAAGACGGATCCTTGGAATCGCTCCAAGTCGAGCCGTTTCCAACTTGTGAATCCTGTTTAGAGGGTAAGATGACCAAGAGGGCATTTGGAGCCAAGGGGAATAGAGCCACAGAAGTGTTAGAACTCGTTCATACCGATGTGTGTGGTCCAATGACGATCAAAACGAGAATGGGGTATGAGTATTTCGTCACCTTCATTGACGATTACTCGAGATATGGGTACATTTACCTTATGAGGCATAAGTCTGAAACTTTTAATAAGTTCAAGGAGTTTAAGCCGAAGCCGAGAAACATAGGGAAAAGAGTATCAAGTTTCTACGATCAGATCGTGGAGACGAATACCTCAGCGATGAATTCTTGAATTACTTATCGGACGAAGGGATCGTATCCCAGTTAACCGCACCGGGAACCCCTCAACAGAACGGTGTGGCGGAACGAAGAAACCGGACTCTTTTAGAGATGGTCAGATCCATGATGAGTTATTCGGATTTACCCAAGTCGTTTTGGGGTAATTCCTTGGAAACGGCGACTTACATTCTAAACTTGGTGCCATCCAAATCGGTTCCTAAAACCCCAATGGAATTGTGGACCGGGCGCAAGCCCAGTCTAAGACATTTGCGGATTTGGGGTTGTCCGGCATACGTGCTAGACAAGAAAGCCGGTAAGTTGGATCCACGTTCGGAATTAAGGCTGTTTATAGGATACCCTGCGGGAACGAAAGGGTGTATGTTCTATAGTTCCAAGGATCAAAAGACCGTGATAAGTACACACTTTAAATTCTTGGAGGAAGACTATATGAACAATCGGAAACCTAAAAGTGAAATTACCTTAGAAGAATTGAGAGGTCAAACCTCGATACCAAGTATACAAGATGATGTACCACACGTCACATCTTCACAACCGGAACCCCGTCGTAGTGGGAGGGTTCCTAGGCAACCCGAGAGATTCATGGGGATAGGAGAATCTTCAGATTTGGTTCCCGGTGTTGAATCGGACCCATGGACGTACGACGAGGCAATCCAAGACAAAGACGCGGAGTCGTGGCAAACGGCAATGGAAGCCGAGATGGGTTTGATGGATCACAATCAAGTGTGGGAGTTGGTCGAGCCACCCAATGGGGTAGAACCCATTGGATGCAAGTGGGTGTACAAGAGGAAAAGAGGACCGGACGGAAGGGTTGAAACCTTCAAAGCGAGGCTTGTGGCCAAAGGGTATACTCAGAAAGAAGGGATTGATTATGAGGAAACCTTTTCACCTGTAGCTATGCTTAAGTCCATCCGTATTCTCTTGTCGATTGCTGCACACCTAGATTACGAGATTTGGCAAATGGATATCAAGACGACTTTCCTTAACGGAAGTCTTGACGGGATAGATATCTATATGCAACAGCCCAAAGGTTTCATTGAAAAAGGCCAAGAGAATCTCGTATGCAAGCTTAAGAGATCCATTTATGGACTTAAGCAAGCATCGCGTACTTGGAACCAGTGTGTATAAGAAGCGTGACGGAACTGCGGTGGTATTCTTAGTATTATACGTAGACGATATTCTGCTCATTGGAAACAATGTAAAGGTATTGTCAGACGTAAAGGTATGGCTGTCAAAACAATTTGATATGAATGACTTAGGGGAAGCCGGCCACATCCTTGGGATCAAGATCACTCGCGATCGCAAAAAGAGGCTGTTGGGCTTATCGCAAGCTTCATACATTGACACTGTTTTGAAGTGTTTCATCATGCAAGACACGGAATCCATCTATCAAAAGAAATGAGCCCTAAGACGCAAGCGGAGATAGATGACATGAAAGGTGTTCCGTACGCTTCGGCCGTAGGAAGCCTTATGTATGCAATGTTGTGTATGAGACCGGATAACTGCTTTGCCGTGGGCATGGTGGCAAGATATCAAAGTAGTCCCGGGAAAGACCATTTGACTGCCGTAAAGTGCATCTTGAGGTATCTGAAAAGAACTCGTGAGCGGATGCTGATTTACCAGTCAGATAGTCTTGTTCCCGTGGGATACACGGACTCAGATTTCCAATCAGACATAGACTCAAGAAAGTCAACCTTGGGTAGTGTGTTTTGCATGGGAGGAGGAGCCATTTCATGGAGAAGCGTTAAGCAGAAATACATCGCCGATTCGACCATGGAAGCCGAGTATGTAGCTGCTTGTGAAGCAGCGAAAGAGGCAGTTTGGCTCAAGAACTTCTTAGTGGACTTGGACGTTATTCCGAATTTGCCCGACAAGATAACTGTCTTTTGTGACAATGCCGGAACAGTTGCAAATTCAAAGGAACCGAGAGCCCACAAGGCCAGCAAACACATAGAAAGAAAATACCATCTTATACGAGAAATCGTTAAGAGAGGAGATATAGAGGTGGCAAAGATAGCGTCGGGTGACAACCTAGCAGATCCATTCACAAAGGGTCTGCCTCAGAGTACATTCGAGAGACATGTGGATGGAATGGGAGTCAAGACTATTGCTAATCTGCTTTAAGTATAAGTGGGAGGAATTATTAGGTTAGTGTAGGTTGACATGAGATGTCACGTAGAGCTACTACACTAAGACATGCGTGATGTATACTAAAAGCAGACTTTAAGTATAAGTGGGAGATTGTTGGAGTTATACGTGAAAGTATGCTTTTACTTTGTATAACTCGTGTATCAAACACTCGTTTTATGAGAATAATTCTTTTATCACATTTGCTTTAGTTATGATTGAATGTTGAATTTCTATTGCAAACCGTTCAATATATGGTACTAGTTACATTGTAGTTAATGTGGTGATACCCGATCACGGAAGACAACATTAACAGTTTACTTGTAACTAAACGTACATTTTCACGACCTAGGTGGAATTGAACAATCCGCCGTGAAAGGTCGATGTGTAAAGCTCAGATTGGTCTGTCTTGACTAAGAGATTGCACTAGCACATTTAGTATGTGTTGAAGAGGACCTACATCGAGGATAAATTCTTCTGTTCTGAAATGTGAAGAATTAGACCTCAGTGGTTGTTGATTTCTTAATCTCCGTCACTTAAATAGGACCGTGTGTGCTTAATGGTTACCGCTTTGATTCATGTTGGGTGAGAATCATTGTGACTTTGAACTTTGTGTCTTGGGCAGTAATATTAATCATACGACGGTTGCTAAAATTTAATACGAAGAAACGCGTGCGAGTACGGCTCGTGTGATTAGTCCCCTTGGTGGGCTCAGAAGTTTTATTGTACCAAATCTTGCAAGTGAGGAATTAGTTTCTTCGGTACGAATAATAATGTTGAGCTGTCTTTACTCCAAGGTGAAATATATTAATTAATTTAGAGCTATTCAGAAGCTTAATTAATTAATGGACTTGATAGTCTTAAATGCGGGAAATAATAACCGGGAGCCCATATTATCGTAATATGGATTAAGATGGATAGTGCAATATTAATTTATTAGTTGTAATAATTAATATTAATGGATTGAATTATATTGGGGCTCAATATTGAAATTCAGAAGTCCATTAGGAGGTCCAATCTTAATTCTCCTTAAAGGCCCCTCAAGTAGCCCATTAAGTAGCCCAATAATGATAAGGTGATTAAAATAAAAAGATAATATTATGCTGATTTTATCCTCTAATTTTCGAAAATAAGAGATCAAGGAGAGAGAAGATTTTGTTGATTTTCTTGGAAAGATATTATGGAAGTTATGTATTCTTGGAATACAAGAATATCTCATATATTCAAGAAGATCCAAATCTTAGGATCTTAACTTGTATTTTTCGAAAATTGCCTCTTTGTGAGGAGAGTGAGATTTTTGTGGAATATTTTATTATGGAGAAAAGAATATATGAGATATATTCATGATTTCTTAGAGTCTAAGAAGAGATTTTCTCCAAGCCCATTAACCAACAAATTTTCGGCCATCACTCTATAAATAGGGGATGATTATTTCATCCCCAAGTACATAATTCCATATGTTGGAAAAATCAAGAGCATATATATTTTTCTTTTTCCTTAGTTATTTAAATTGTTCGATAGCATCTCCCACCGGTGATTGAACCAGGCGAAAAGGGAAATACTTGAGAAGACTTTTGGGTTGATAAAGCGAGATCGTAATCGTCCCGTTTATTCAAAGGCCAAGTCTACAAGAGGTACGTAAGTCACATAAATTCTTGTTTATTCCGCCTAGATTTTATGTGAATTAGTTCAACATGCATGATGATAAATTAGTTGTTGGAATTATTATTTGAATTAATTAGGATTAATTCATGCTAGTAATAATTGAATTTAAATTCGTATTTAAATTTCATCCCGAATAGATTCCGGGCACCCCTATTTTCCCAACACTGTTCGCATACACTCCATCTCTTGGGTTCGATAATACTTGGTCATTATACTTGCTCATACTACAGTGAACCCGTCTGCTTGCAGGGAAGCGACTAGTAGAAGTTAGTATATTCGCTTCAAGTCACTCACCCGTGCTACGGACCGCTGCAGGCGATCCCCCGACCTCTTCGGCATCCGATCCAGAGGCCTCATTCGCCATCCCGAGCCTCTCTTTGATTTGCTCGGCTATGAGGTTTTGGAGCAATAGGTTGTTGGCCAGATCATCGCCTTCACTGCGGCCACCGTCCTCTTCATCTTCTCCCAGAAGATCATCCAACGGCTCCCGACTCTCCATCGGACGAGCCATCATCTCGATCTGGGAACTCTCAGCCACGGTCGGGTCCCTTTTCCTGACACCTTCACCCAGTAGTAACCGGCCCGAGCCCGGGAAGAGCGCATCCAGGCCATCATCGTCACGAGCCCGGATCAAGCTCGCGCTCAGGCGCGACGGAGAGGCTCCTCCTTCGCCGCTGGAGTTTCCCCCTTCATCAAAGAGCCTCCGATTGGCTCTGCCACTGCCGCCGCCCCTCGTGGAAGCGCCGCCTCTTTGCCCTGGCGGAGGACCAGTCCACCGTCGTACCATGATTAAAAAGAAGAGAGTTTTTGAGTTTAGAAGAAGAAATTACCTCTCAGCCGCCTAAGTCGCCGCCGTACCAGAATGGAACGCCGTCTCGAGTTCGCCGGAATAACCACCACGGATTTACAATGCTTGCTCTGAAGAACTCGAAAGCGCGAAAGTGAAAACTCAAAATGGTAAGAATCCCTCCTATTTATAAGAAATGGTGAGGGGCCTATTTCGAAATAAAATTCTAGGCCCAGGGGCCTAAGTGCAAGAAGATGAAGCGACAGGCCCCACATCGAAACGGCTGCGCACCCCATCAATGAATGAGCGGGATCCGAAATGTCGCATGACATCACGCACGCCTTTTCAGGCGAACTTACCCACGTACGTCTACTCAAACATCAGGCGATAAGAGGCCGACCTCCGGTCACCCTGGGCAGTTCAAGGCCGGCACCGACGACCAATGACAGACGACCACCTCGCCTCCCATCAACGCTGAGAGCCGAGCTAGGGGGTAATTGTTGTAGCCATTTTGTACCAGAGGCCAACCTCAATCCGGCCAAGAATGACAAACTGACACGACCACGACGAGACCGACCTAGACATTAACCCTCCGGCCACCGCGGGCTCCGGGCCCATCTTTCTGACCTCGATAGCGAGGTCGGCACCAAGCCCCAGAGGGCGCCCGCCGTATCTCCAGGTGTAAGTCAACAGTTCCGAGACCGGTCCGGTCCGACCACGATCGAACGGAGTGTCTAAAGGTTTCCTTAACATAGTTTGAGCACAAGAAAGTTCTCAACTTCGTGAAAGACTCAGAGGCCGATCTCCGACCTCGACAAAGTTTCTGACCTCGGGCAGGAAGAAGAGCACGTGACAATCAGGCAAGATCTTCCCCTAAGAGGAAAAGAGCAGCCTCTGTACTCATGACAGAGAGAATATTCCACCCAAATGAGGAAAATACTCAGAGAATCGTCCTTTTATGGACACGTGTCGATGCGCTAGTGGTCGGCCGCCTGCAGACTATGGCATACGGGCACCCGCGCGTCCTCAGAGGCTGGAGGCATTTAATGCCTCTGTCCCCTGAGGGGTCTGAAAGGATAATTATACCCCTGAAGGGAGAAAACTATAAATAGCCTCGCATTTGTAACAAGAAATAAGTTCAATACATCCTATCAAAAAACAATACAATTTGCATTTAAGCCCAGGGACTAAAAACCCTGGCAATTCTTGGTGTTCTTACTTTCAGTTCATCATCATCATTAATTTTCTTCATCATAATCATTCATTCAACATTTATGATTTCAATCATTTGATGTGTTTTGCCAAAGCTCTCTTAAATAGCCATTAATTCCCAGCCTCGTTTATTTGGTAAACAACAGAAGACACATCGTCGTCGTCAATATTAACAAATGGTTATTTTTCTACTTTTAAACTATCTATATTATTTACATATTCTATTTTTGCTATTAATTTTTTATGTACTTAATACCTATTAATTTTTTGTACACGAATCAATATCAAATATTGGAAGCTAATACAAATCTAATGACATCAGGTCTGGTTAATGAACTACTTCAACAAACACGGGAAAGCACTACTGCAGGTTTCGTCACTTATTTTGTTTAATCCATTAATTACGAAAGCTTAATACTCTTATATGATTTTATATTACATATTTTTTATGTGTTTATGTATTGCTTTTTTTTTAGAAGCTAAATTATCTGATTTAATTGTTTGTAATCCACTCGCTGATATGACAGATTGTAGTTATTCCATGAAAAAATATAGAATTAAAAGAGAAAAAATAATTATACTAATATTTTTATTTTACAGTGATATCAATTCAAAATTATTCCGGTGGTACTACAAACATATCTCCTCTTACATACACACCAAATGCACGTTTTGCATCTCAAGGTTTGTAAGTTTAAGGGGGCGCTTGGTTAGCCATTCTTCAAAGATAATGGGAATGAAAATTTATTTTCATTTATGCCCTCATAATAAAAATGATATGTTAGGGGAAGAAGTGTTCCAATGGTGACACCATTGCTAGTGTCATGCCCCAATTTTGGAATAGAAGTAGACAACAAATAGTTGTTGGTGGAGGAAGAGGGGAGTGATTGAGGAGGATGATTGTAGGAAGAGAATAGGGTAATCAAAATGGAGTAGTGATTACCTTATTTAGGAGGAGAGGTAGTGATTTTGTTCTCATGAACCATGCTAATTACACTAATTTTTAATCTCATTCCCATTACCATTGAAGAGTTGTTAACCAAACGCCCCCTAAATTTAATTATTTAATATAGTAATTAAAGTAATATTATTAATATATATATATATATATATATATACATATTTTAGATTTAATTTTTAAAAAATATTTATTTTCAGATAGAAGAAAGGCTCCAATTACTGATGTTCAGGATAATACTCAAACACCTCATAGTCAGATATCTATTGGTGTTATATCATCTTTAGCACAACAAATATATTTTGAATACGAGGAAAATATTCAATTTTTCTTTAAAAACAAATTGGAGAAAGCTCTACTGGCCATGGTATTATTTTTTTTAAATTTATAATTATAATAATCTTTTTGTCCAAATATAAATATATTTAACTAAATATTCATGACTTTTCAAGTAAAAAGAGTAGAGATGTTGTTGTTGAGAAAATGTCAAAAGGAAGTAATACCGGTGGTGAATATGGTATAAGATTTACATTTTATTATAAAAAAATCTTTTTTATTAGAATTTTATTTAAATATTTTTAAATATTTTTAAATATAATTAATTAAATATTCATGACTTTTTAGGAAAAAAAAAAAAAGAGGTATTGTTGCTGATGAAAGGTCAAAAGGAAGAAATACCAATGATGAATATGGTATAAAATTAATATTTTATTATAAAAAAATATTATAATTTTTTAAATATTTACTCATTTTTATTATATTTATAGGGTATGTTGATTTTGGAGATGCTACGTTTGTCTGCGTCTATTGCAATGCGTATATGTGGTATGACGAAAGAAGCAATAAAAGATTGAATGAGAATCCGCCAAAATTTCCATCTTGTTGTTCAAATTGAAAAGTACAACTTCCAATGTTGAAACCTCCTCCTTCTATTTTATCGGACGAAGAAGAAGGGAGCAGATATTTCATAAAAAAGATTAGAGCTTACAACATGATGTTTAGTTTTACATCTATGGGTGGAAAAGTTGACGATTCAATCAATAATGGAAGTGCTCCTTATGTTTATAGATTGCATGGTGTTAATTACCATCAAATTGGAAGTCTTTGCCAATGCCTAATAATAAGCCTAAATTTTCGCAACTATACATATATGACACTGAAAATGAAGATCAGAATCGAATTGATTCTCTCGGGTTAGTTAATTAACCCTCTTATAATTATTAAGCTATATTTATTTTACTAATTCAATTTTCCATTATCTAATATATATCTTACTATATATATTTTATATTTTGCATTTTTTTGAACAAATTATGCAATATAATGGTTATAATTAATTTTTTAATCAATTCAATCATTTTATTTGTACAGGAGGCGATCGAAGGATAAAAATAAAATGCTGAATGATAGTATTGTTCGTGATCTTAAGAGTATGGTGGATATTTTTAATCCATTTGCAATGCAATTTCGCAGTGCAAAGGAAAGTAAAATATCTGGAGCTGAGCCAAATTTGAGATTGCATTTGCTAAAAAGAAGGAGTTCGAATGGAAGAGTTTATAACCTTTCTACAGCTTCTAAGGTTGCAACACTTATTCCAGGGGACATCGATGCAGCTATGGAAAAAAGAGATGTGATCCTTAAGACGCGTAGTGGTGAACTGTTAAAAATAAGTGAATTGCATCCATCTTATGTTCCATTGCAGTATCTTTTATTGTTCCCGTATGGCGAGGATGGTTATAGGATTGATGTGGTTCATAATGATGTTGGTTTTACAACAAGAAAAAGAATCAGACTCACAATGAGAGAATTATTTTCCTTTATAATACACGAGCGTAATAATGAACCCAATACTATATTCCTGTCTAGGAGTTTTTTCAATAAATTTTGGTGGATTCGTATACTATGATTGAGTCAGAAAGATTGTCCGAAATGGCCCGAAATTATGAGATTCTTAAACGAGAAAGGTCTTGATTCTGTTGATAGGCCATATATTCTCTGTAGAATGTTTAAGATGAAACTTGATCGTATTGTGAAGGATTTTAAGGAACTTCAAATATTTGGAAAAAATGATGCATGTAAGTTTATCTTTTCATATTTTTAAATTTTTTAGTTCGATTATATTTTTTTGTGTGTATAGAATAACTTTACAATTCTATTGATAATTTTAGTATATAACTTGATTAAAAAGATTTCAATATTCACAGTGGAATTTCAGAAAAGAGGATTGCCGCATGCTCATATTCTTTTGTTTCTGAACCGTGAGAACAAAATTCCAAATCAGGAGGATGTTGACCTTATCATATCTGCAGAAATACCAGATAAAGATGATGATGCATTTTTGCATGAGTTGGTAAGTGACTACATGATTCACGGACCCTGTGGATTGGCAAAAAGAAATTCTCCTTGCATGATCAACAATGTTTGCTCAAAGAACTTCCCAAAGAGTTATAATGAGTTTACATCTGTTGATGATGAAGGTTTCCCACTGTACAGAAGGAGAAATACAGGGGTGATTGTTGATAAAGGAATTGTTCATTTGGATAATCGTTTTGTGGTTCCTTACAGTCCAATACTGCTGTGAAGGTATCAAGATCATATAAATGTTGAGTGGTGCAATAGGCATAAATCCATCAAGTATTTGTTCAAGTATATCAATAAATGAGTTGATGGGATTACTGCTACTGTGGAGAAGGAAGGAGCCATTGAAGGTGAATCAAAACCAAAAGACGAATTGAAAAATTTCGTAAACTGCAGATACATATCTCCGTGTGAGGCAGTTTGGAGAACTCTTCAGTTCAATACATTATAGGTATCTACCGGTTATGAGATTGGATTTCCATCTTCCTAATCAGTAGAAAGTTATTTTTCGAGATGAAGATTACATTGATGATGTACTCGAAAGACCATCTTCAGATAAATCAATGTTCTTGGCGTGGATGGATAAAAATAAATCCGATGATGAGGATGCAATAAAAATAATAATTTGATTTATGATGTCGTTGATCCGGTTGTATCTATAATAGAAAGTACTTATCCATCCTTGATTGATAATTAAATGACCCATAAATACTTTGAGGATAGAGCAATACTTGCACCTACTCATCGAGATGTGAAGTTTATAAATGATAAGATTCTACCTATGATTCCTGATGATACTAAAGTATACTTGAGGATAGAGCAATACTTGCACCTACTGTTAGGTGTTCCAAAATGTCTAATCACTGTCCGATCTTAAAAGAAGGAGTGCATATAGTATTACTAAGATATATTGATCACAACTCCAGTTTGTGCAATGGAACAAGATTGATCGTCACCAAACTTGACAACCACATTCTCGAGGCTGAAATAATATCCAGAAGGAATATTGGAAATAAAGTATTCATCCCAAGAATGACATTGACAAATTCTGATCCTACAATGCCGGTGAATTTTACAAGGCGACAATTTCCAATTCTACCGTGTTTTGCCATAACAATAAATAAAGTCAAGGACAATCATTTTCTACTGTTGGATTGTATCTTCCCAAGCCTCTTTTCACTCATGGTCAACTTTATGTTGCAGTATCTAGAGTTAGATCGAGTAGAGGATTGAAGATTTTGTCACTTGATTCTAAAGGAAATCCTTCCAAATACGCAACGAATGTTTTTCATAGGGAGATTTTCCGCAATTTGTAAGCATTATTTTCTAAATATTTGGTTAATAATATATTTCATGAATTTATAGTTTATTTTTTTTGGAATATAATTATTTATTATTAACTAACATTCTTAAAAATAAAATAAAAATATTGAATAAATAAAATAATAATAGTAACAACGTATAGAAAACTTAAAAAAATGATTAATAATATTATAATAAATTTTATGTACACCTCCGCGATAATCGCGGGTTTATCACTAGTTATTTATATATATATATATATATATATATATATATATATATTAAGTGTTAATATAGTTCTATATTCTTTTTAAAGTATTAATATACTCACATTTTTCTATATGTTTGAATATATATATACACACACACTCACATAAGTGTTAATAAGTATTTTTTTTAAAGTATTAATATAAATATAATAAGTGTTAATATAGTTTTGTACTTTTTAAGTATTGATGTTTGAATTTTTTTAATTATATTGAACCATTTTTATGTAATTTTAATGAATTTAAATTTTTTTTGTTGATTTTTTTTTTCGACATAACCCGTTTGTGGCCTGTTTAGCCCGAGACTCGGTAGGGTTAGGTTTTAATTATTAGAGGTCCGTTAAGAGTGAACCGGATAAGACCCTAACCCGTTTAGCCCGAAGCCCGTTAGGGCCGACCCTATAAGGTTAGCGCTAGTCCGTTTAATATCTCTACCTACATGCGTTAAAGTATGGAAAAATAATAATTTTTGTAAAAATAAATAAATATTTGTGAAACCAATTTTTTAACTTATATTGTATGTAAGAAATATTTATTTCAGTAAAAACACATAAAAATTGGTGAAAAACAACATTTAGTCTAATAGTAACACACATTATTGTCCTTCAATAACATGCATTTGCCCATATAGTAACACAAATTGGGAGCGAAAATTCTGGAACTATATTTGCGTGAGATTTTGAGTAAAATCCACCATATCCGACCCGATCTGGTCAGGATCCGCGAATTTTTTTAATATAAATTATTCTACAAATCCTATATCCGTAGAATATTTTATATAACAATTTATCATTCACAATATATTAATAGTATTAAGATCATAAAGTATAATAATTATTAATTATATGAAAACGAGTCCTTTTTTCTTATCCAAGTAATTATTCATAAAATAAAAATAAAAGCTATTAAGAAGATCATACACAAAATGTGAAGGTACAATGAGAGTATTATAATTACGAGCAAACCTAGCTTAAACATGTGTAACTTCATTGGCTTTCGATAAACGAATTCAAATGGCAGAAGATGAGAAGAATTTATACACAAAAATATAAGTTAAAACATGCGTCACTTTATTGACATCAAAAATATAAGTTAAAACATGCGTCACTTTATTGCTTAAGAAATTTATATGCAAAAATAGTACGTAGGAATAAACTTAAAAAGAATTAAATGACATATACTACTTAATTGGATTCTTCTATGGTCAATACAGTTTTTGCCCTTACTGATGTCAGTAGACCCTTTGATTACCGTTAAATCGAAGATCCTACGTATAATATTTTTTTTGAATGAATTGCACTTTGCATTAAAGCGTTTGCACTCTGCATATTGCAATTGCATTGTATCGTCTTATTAATAAATTAAATTAATAAATATAAAATTACAAAAATACCCTTTTCACTCTAAAATAATTTATAATCTTATCTTATATATTATAAAAGTAGAAACTCCACATCCCAGATGCTACCAAGTGTCGCCGTTCGTTTACTGGCATGTGTCCTTTTAAATAATTCTTAATATCTATTCTAAAATCTACTACTGCCTTTTCTATTCTTTTAATTAAAAATTTAGGTTAGTAGTGCTTAACAAATTGAAGAAGATGAAGAAGCAACATATAGAAGCCCTGCGAAGGCAATTTCTAACACAATTTCACACGGATAGAGAAGTCCCGGCGACGTTATTACAATTTGACACGGATTTTGTTTTTCACTTTTCATCACCAATACCCTTAATTCCTTTATTCGTAATTGGTTTAGTATTGTTGCTCAATCTCTGTGCCGACTCTAAACCCTCTAACGAGACCTGGTAAATTAACTCTTTAATTATTTTTTCTTAAACAAAAATCAGTAAAATATATTTGAATTAATTTCCTGAGTATATCAGTTCGTAGAGCGATGGCGTATATGGGCTGTTGTGCATGAAGGTATTTGTCAAAAGAGTGCACCAAGTATTTATTTTGTGTTCTGTAATAGTTTGGTTTAAGATTTCAATGTTTAAGCTATAATATAAAATCCTAAATCATTGTTAATATGAATGAAATTGAATGTGAAGCTTTGTATGTTCTAATTGATTGATCTGTTTTAGGCAAATCAAATGGGGGCGATGGTTGTTTGACGTGGCGGATAGGGAGGATGAAACTCAGGTTTAATCGGAAGATGGAGAACTGATTAAAAAACACGATCAATAAAAAAAAAAAGTGGGGACGGGGGGTCGAAACAAAGGAATTTGAATGAAAATTGTGTTTTGATTTAATTTTAAAATTTAAATAATTTTTAAAAATTCTAATTCAAATTTAATTAATTATTACAAAAAAATACAAGATTAAAATAATTTTTTTAAATAAAAACATATAAGGAAATTTTTGTAATTTAATAAAAAAATTCATAAAAAAATAATAATTTTCTATTGGGCGAAGCTAGATCGCAAATAGCTAAATTAAATGATGTGTCAAGTTTTTATTGGTTTTCTGACGTCAGAAAGGGCGAAAGTCTTCCTGATCGTAGAAAAACCCTACTTTAGAATAAAAATATCATATCTATATTACTTTTATTAGACAAAAAAATTGTATAAAATGACTCTCATCACATTCATATTATATGACTCGTGACTTTATGATCATATATAAATCATGTATCAAAATAAAGTAAGGTCTAAATATTTTCTCCTTTAATTACCTCAAAGATTTCAAAATATAAAAAATACAAAAGTATACACACACATATCAAAATGTGTTGGGCCTCTCAATGGTGGACCATTCCCCAAAAGCCCACGACTCAGTAAAACCATAAGGTTGCGAAAATTTGATCCTAACCATTAATTATTAGCTGGCCTCTAAACATAATGGTGCAGTAGACAATATGTCATTTTGACAGTTCTAAGGTTCTAACATTCATTGGAACTCTCTAGTCATGGGCTCGCCCATTTCTTTCTGCTATTTCTATCAACGATAAAGCCGGACCACGCTTATAAAATTAGAAAAACAAAATATATAGTTAATCAGTTGTTAGAGAAAATTGGTTGGTGATATTATTTTATAATTAATTGGTATTAAAGTTTATTTGAGACTTTAATAGTTGATCAATTAATTCTTGGTGTTGAAATTAATTTCTCGGAAATTAATTGTTACAAGTACGTTCTACTCTTGGAGTAGATGAGAATTGTGGATTCATACTCGCAAAACCGATTTTCGGTGAGTGAGAAATTGAATCGGAAAGTCGAAAGGTTCAACACATAATTTGGGAATTAAATGAGTCATTTAATTCATCCCACATTGGATTTTTGGAATACTAATATACATGATATTAGTATGAGAATAATGAAGTATAATAAATTGTAGTTGATTGCTAGTCAATCAAAGTTGCCACACGCGCGCGCGCCGAGCCGCGCCCGTGGCCTTGGTCTTGGATTTTGGGTGGACTTTGGGCCTTGGGCCCAGTGGGTATCTAACTTTTTGGAGAACAAAAATTAGGATATCAGGTCCACAAAGCTTTGGGTCGATTCGGATCAGAGACCCACCGCGTCCGCATTTAATGCCCACACGGTTTTTCCTTCTGCATTGAGTGGAGGTTCGCCTATAAATAGCGTCCTCATACATTTGCTTGGCCACGCATTCAGAAATCTTCTCCTCTCTCTGTGTCTCTCTGCATATAGAGTCTAAAGAGTCAGTCCAGTTCGAAGCGCTCGTTTTGTTCGCCGGAGCTCCAAGACCTGTGGTGTTACACTCTTGGAGACGTTGTGACGTTTTACCTTTGGGGACGAATTTCCGAGACCGAAGAGCACTATCGGGGAAATTTTGTCTTGCGGGAAGAGGGCTTCCTCGACTCGTCACCTTTGCTGCTTCTTTTTCTGTCCTCTCATTGTAATAAGTATTCAGTTGTAATTTTCTTTTTAATTTTTGAATTATTATTTCCGCAGTCAAAACTCCTTTAAAATATTACATCAGTTTCAAACGTGAAACTTACTGGCATTTTATGTGTATTTTTAACATTATTAATTATTTTTAAAAGTTCTTTCGGAAAAGATATTATATAACTAATATTCACGGTGAAATTTTTGAAATGTATTAGTAAATTACACTAAAGGTATCACTAAATTGCAATAAATGTATCAACTCAGAAGGATATTAGTTGTTTTCACTAAAATTATTAGTTGTTTCGACATAAAGTATTAGTAAATTGCTGTTTACTGTAAATAATTATCGTGAGTATCATTCGCATAATACTTTCTTATTATTTTAATAGTAATATTGCATAATAAAAAATAATTAATATCATTTCGCATTACTCGTAAAAATTGGTTTACAAGATATTTACATAAGTAAAAATTACAAGTGTGCTTTATTAAATTTGTAAATGAATCAATTGTTTATGTTTTGCGTCCTTTGCATCCGGAAGTTCTGGGAAATTTTTACAATAAACTGAATCGACAATACTGTAATAATAAGATGTCAGAGCTTCTCCAATTCATCACCACATTTCACACTATTTCGAAATGTAGTGTGAAATGGTGCTTCAATTTTACTTTAGAAATGCCTAGACATGTCAACGAGTCGAGCTGAGTCGAATACTGTCAAGCTTGAGCTCGGCTCGTTTGGATTTTTTAGGCTCGGGCTCGGCTCGTGCGTAAATTTTTAAGCTCGCAAATAGCTTGAGCTCGGCCCGAAAAAAACTCATTTTCAAATTAATCAAGCATAATTCAAGCTCGAGCTCGAATAACTCGGCTCGAAAGACTCGGTTCAAAAAACTCGGCTTAAAGCTCAGCTCGAAAAGCTAATTAAAATTATAAAATTATACAAAAATAACACATCTAAACTATGTCTATTTAAAAACATAGTTATCCATGATAATAAAAACATCATCCAAGCAATGACCGACAACTAATTCGGAAGCTAAACAAAGACAATTAATGATTTAAAATAAATTTATCCCAAATAACACACAATAATACTATGTTACATGTTTATGTATATTTTTTAAAATATTTATATAAAACTAAAAAAGTAATTAAACGAGTCTGTTTGCGAGCTTATGGAAGAGCCTATTCGCGAACCTGTTCGCGAGATTCCTAAACGAGCCTGTTCGCGAGCTTTCGAGCCAAATACCACTAGGCTCGAGCTCGGCTTGATAAAATAATCGAGCTTGAAATTGGGCTCGAGCTCGGCTCGTGAAACTTAATAAACGAACTCGAACTAATATTTTTTGAGCCGAGACCCGAATAGGTTGCGAACGACTTGATTTGATTACATCCCAGGAAATGCTTCTACACTATATTAATGGATAGTGCACCACTCAATGTAGTGGACACTATTACACTACACTACATTTTTATTCATTTATTTTGGGTTTTTAAATGTAATTTTAGTTTCACAAGTTATTTTCAATATAATTTGCATTTCATCATTTTATGGAGCAATATTATTGTTTATAAAAAAATTATTAGTTATTGCATGTAGTATTTTTTCAATACAATTTGCATTTCATCATTTTATGGAGAAATATTATTGTTTATAAAAAAATTATTATTCATTGCATGTATGTAACATAATAGTATTTTTTTTTAGGCTATATTCTATATTTTTTTCCTTTTTATATACACTTTATTTTTTAAATAATTAGTAACTAATAATTATATTTAATAATCAATATAAAAAATAAACAATTATTAAGTTTAGAATTGTATAAATTTCAGTTCAATAAAATATAAGTAGAGCAGTTTGTAACGTTGACGATTAGAAATAAATTTAAGTATAGTGTAATGTAATTTTAATATAGTATAGTGTAAGCTGTTGAAGATGGACTTAGAGGCGATGTCCACAAACTTTTTCACATGTTTGAGGGAAAAAAAACTGCATTTGTGGATCACATTATTAAAAAACTCTACCTAACCACTTATGAAAAAATGTCCCCCTCATTCCTTTTTGGGTATAATGTCATCCAAAATAAATTTTGGACATAAAGATGGTTTTTTTTTCCCTTTCAATTAAACAGTAGAATATCAATTAATCATATTAAAAAGTCAAACTGACTCTTTAAAGAACAATTTTTGTTTGAGACGGTTGCACATAATTTGTTGCGTGATAGATAAAAAAAAAAAAAAAAAAGTAAGAAATTCGAGATTCACCCGAATGAGAGTAGGACTTTTGGGCTCTTGTCTTATTCGAGTTAGAGATTTAATATCCAGTTTTCACATTACATACCTAATCCACACTTAAAATACCTATAAACCTAATATTCTCTTTTTTTTTCACTCAATCGTTACTACTTAACTCTTAGTACACAATACAATAAAATAGCACAACATCAATTATTATTAAACATTGATTGTCAAAATGTAAAATCTGGCCCTACCAAAATCACAAGAGAAACACATATTTTTACTATTCATCAAAAAATTTATACTCAATAGTTTTAAAGTCATGATTTTTCCGTGCACACCTAAATCATGAAACGAAAACAACAACCTTAATGTTATTCTTCATAATTTTATCTTTGCTCAAATTAATGAATTTTGAATGTTTATTCTTCTCAAACTTTGTGGTTTCTTAATATGACCATTTTAACAACAGAACTTGCATAAATTTAATTTAATTTATAATCTAAAATTTAGTTACATAATTTTATGTTATTTAATTTAATTATAATCTTTTTTTTTACAACTCCACGTAACATACGGGTTATGTACTAATCACCGATATGTTTAAATTTTAATATACACTTCTAAAAAAATCTTAATATTTTTATGCGGTACAATTTTTATTTTTATTTTTGAAAATTCAAGAATCTTATATTGCAAATGGAGTACAAATGGTACTTCAACCCTTACCATAGAAGAAACAAAATTACAGATTAACAAACCAGGTTGAATCTCCTAAATTCAGACCTGCAGAACCTTTCTTTAATAGAACCTCCAATACTCAAACTAAGCAGACCTTTGTTTAATAATCAAAACCACTCTGCTACAAACCATTATCCTCCCAGCTTGCTTCTAGGATCCATGCGCCAGTCCCCAACCGGAATCCCCTTCAAAAAATTAGATTTTGCAGATAACCACACCCATGCCCTCACAATTATTTCCTCAAATAATCTAATCATATTAGGAATTGCTCCATTGAAAACAATAATGACCACACAACACAAACCCAAATCCTCGCAATAACTCTTTTACCTTTTCTTCCACCCAAGAACGCGCTGCATGAAACCAGATGGCTCGCCGGCTCCCTAGGCATTGCTGCCTGGGTTTGAATCCAATAGAGGATCTTTTCCCATACTATTTGTGCTAGCTTGCATTCAATAAATAAATGATACGAGCTTTCAACTTCTACCTTACACAGTGGACATTTCTCTTCTTCCCCAATAAGATTCATACCTCGCCTTTGCAAATTATCTTTTGTTGCCAAACGCCCTCGGATCAGCCTTCATGCCATCACCTGAGCTTTTTTCGGTGCAAATGATATCCACACCACTCTTTCCTCCTGTTCTTCTATAACTGGACCAGAGTTATTTTCCGACAAACATCTATAAGCAATAGCAGTTGAGTAGATTCCATTTGGAGCATGTTTCCAACGCCTAATGTCTTCCCTCCCTTGCACCAGTGGGAACCTATTCAACAACACTAAGAGATTTTGTAAGGAATCAGATTCTCTAGCTAAAAGTTCTCTTCTCCATTTCAAATCCCACACCCAATCTCCCTCCACCCACCTACCCATCTCACTAATTTTAGCCTCTTCCACCTACCCATCTCACTAATTTTAGCCTCTTTTTGTAGCCTAAGGCTAAAGAGCCTTGTGAATAAGACTTTTAAACTCCACCCACTTATCTAGCCAAAATCTAAGTCCCTTCACCATTACCCACAACCCTCGACAGGTCCTCCTTTATTCCCCTCTCATCCCTCCCCCCTCCCCCCAAAAAAAACTCTATAAAATCCGTTGACAGGTCCTCCTTTATTCCCCTCTCATCCCCCCACCAATAACTCTATAAAATCCGTCCACCACCCCGACTCACCACTCCTTCTACTTCCCACTGTCCCTTCCCTTCTTCCTTGGATATCCCCATATTTAGACTTCAAAATCTTAACCCACAACCTCTCCGGTGCGATAAGGAACCTCCACACTCATTTCCCCAACAGAGCTAAATTAAATTTTCTTATTTGTCTAATGCCCAAACCCCCTTGGATTTTCTTTTTACACACATCCTCCCACTTATGTATCGGGGATTGAGATGTATTCTTATGTAAATTAGATATAGTTTGTACCATCTTAATTTTTCTAAAATTCTTTTACTGATAAATTTTTTTTACTATACACATCCAAAACATCTCATGATTGATTACATCTTAAAGAAAAAAAGAAAAAAAAAAAAAAAAAAGAAGGCATCTCATAATATTTATTACATGAACCTAACTTCTTTTTCCCCTAATTGAACTTAACCAACAACTATCTGAGTCCCAACTTCCTATAGCCGTACACTTAACCAAGTACTACTTCCTTCATTAACCTCCTTGTCTAAATGTGGAGTAATTTTGCTTTCTGTCATTAATACAATTTTAGTGCTATATTAAAGACGCGGCAATTTGATGACGGGCTCCATTTTCATGATGTTCCACCATTAATTAATTATAGACAAATCGTGGAGTATTTGATTTTGGTATTGTCTCATTTTCACGTGCCTCAAATCCCAATGATTCAATCCATCGAATTTTGATTTTCTTTGTTATAGAAAATTTAATATACTACTCCTCTAAAAAAAGGAAAATGTAGTTTATTTTCATTTTTTTTACTTCTTTACTTTTACATTTATGCCCCCATATTTTGACGAGTAGTTCCTTGTAGCAAAAGGCGAAGCCCTGCCCCCAAGGCCCCCACCCCTTGACCCGACAGGATTAGGTGGAGGAGGTAAATCATGGTGACTCAGCGGCCCATTAGGTGGCAGGACTAGTGTCTGGTGCCCACAAGGAGCTATCCCCCACATTGGAGGGATAAAACTCCCACACTGCAGCTGTCAGGGCTCGATCCTGCGTCCTTGTAGCAATCTGCCACCCAGGAACCAACTGAGCTACGCCTATGCGGGCTTTGACGAGTAGTTCCATTCATCAATTACACATTGCAACTCAAATTTATTCTTAAGAGATATTTCCTTGTAAAATATTTTACATGTAAAATATACTTAAAATAAGCAAATATAAAAAATTCACGAGTCGGGTCACTCCAGGTCAACGTTCTCGGATCCTAAGCGGGTCAAACTATTTAAAAAAAAATCACACAAGACTTATTTCAGGATTTCGCTCCGATGTTGTGTTACTAAATGAGCAATGTGTATTACTATAATGCAAAAATATGTGTTATTAGTCCTAAAAAAAAAAATTTGGTAATTTAAAATAACAATAAGGACAAATATGTGTTTTTACAAGAAAAAATATGTGTCTTTTAATTTATTCATCATCCCTTTTAAACCTAGATTTTTTTCATACATTAAAACACATTTGCTCCAACAATAACATACATTTGCTCCAAAATTAACACACTTTGCTCCAATAGTAACACACTTTTCCTCTAACATTAACACACATTTGCTCCAATAGTAACACGTATTTGTAGTAACACATATTTACTCTAACATTAACACACACTTGCAGTAAGACATATTTACTCTAACATTAACACACATTTGCTCCAATATTAACATGTATTTGTAGTAACACACATTTACTCTAACATTAACACACATTTGCTGTTACACATATTTACTCTAACGTTAACACACATTTCCTCCACCAGTAACACACATTTGCTCTAACATTAATACATATTTGCTCCAACAATAACACATATTTGCTTTTACAAGAACATATGTTTGTCCTTATGATAACACAACCTGGGAGAGTGATTTTATGTATTTGTGCAAACACATCTTTATTCATTGAGAAAGACATTTATGTTATTATAGTAATACATTTTCACTACCCTACATGTATTATTAATGTATGGAAAAATAATTATTTTTGTAAAAAAAAAAAAAAAATTGTGAAAGCCAATATTTGAATAGATAGTAACACACATTTTGCTCTTATATTGTATTGAAATAAATTTATTTCAGTAACAAACTAATAATACACAAAAATTGGTAAAAAAAACAACATTTAGTCTAATAATAACATACATTTTGCCATTCAGTAACATGCATTTGCCCATATAGTAACACAAACTGGGAGCAAAAATCCTGAAACATGACTTGCGCGAGATTTTGGGAAAAATTTCCCAAATCCGACCCGACACGGCCAATATATCCGCAAATTTTTAAATATGGGTTATTCTACGAATCCTATATCCGTAGAATATATCATATAACAATTTGTCTATTCTTAATTAGTTAGTTTTAGTGGTTTTCACTGAATAATTTTAATTATTTTTATTATATGTCATATGCACAAATTGCACGATGCAACTGGTGCGTCAATGTATTACACTTATGTTTTTTTGTCTTATTTATTACTCATTATATCCCTCAACTCGTGCAACATTTAAATAAGAAAAAATCACTTTACCTACTTTAAAATTATGGATTTATTACTTCCTACTACACATATATACATAATATTGCTATTAAGTTTTCATTTTTGTCCCAAATACCCTAGATGGCCTAGACTACATTCGGAAGCAAAGAGATACATTACCTGTCACTTTTTTCCCCTAATAAAGCCTATAAACTCTCATTTTAGCTCTATCATTTCGAATTTGAATTCCAATTTGATCTCATCTCAAAATCGGTTTCGAATTCTATTATAAGGGTAAGGCGTCCACTTCTTCTCTTCCGAGAAGGCAAGAACTCCCGTATGGCTTGTATAAAAAAGCTTGACAGATGAATATGGTAGGGTGGAAGATTAATGTCGGAGGTTGAGAGAGAATATCAGAGACTTGCACCGCCCCGCTGAGTTTCATCTTCGACTTTCCGGCGAATAAATGGGCATCTCTCTCTTTTGAATTCCGGCGCATCGAAGGCTTTTTTGTGGTGCGAATTCCCAGTGTGAACAGGTAGGCGCGGTGTTCGAAGTCCGACGAAGAAACCGATCTCTACCCTAATTGAACAAAATGTCCGCCGAAGTCTGACGAAGAAGCAGACGAGCCCACATAATACGACGATTTGCCCTAATCGCCAATATGTGCCAACCAATTCATTCATCTAAAAAATTTCAAACATCTCAACCGAACCAAAATCTACGAGTTTTTAATTTTCCCCTCGAATCGAACAAAATGTTATCAGGTTTCAAATCTCTGTGAGCTACGCCCAATTGATGGCAAATGGATCGGCAACAGCGTCTGAATAGCAGCGATTCGGGGGGTGGGGGTCGCTACTGCTATGGTAGCAATGCAGCGAGAGGGATTGCGATTGGGAGAAATGAAGTAATGAAGTTGGGGGTGAGTTGAGGCTAGAAAACAGAGTGTTGTGCCTCAAGGTACAACCTGCCCCTCGAAATGAGCTTCAATATTTTCCATCTTTGAGTTTTTTTCCGATTAATTGATAGTGTTGGGCTTTGTAGTACTTGAATTTTGGTGATTATTGTCTTAAACCCTTGGAATTTGGTTGAGGCATTTTCCCAAACACTTGGTGTGCATGGTAATTCTTGCCAAATATTTTTGTAGTTGAATTAAAACCTGGGAGTAGAATTGGAAAGCAATAATTAGAAAAGAAATCCAGGTTTATAGTCAAATTGGGAATTAGTTCACTCTATCTTGTTTGTTCTTTCCTTTATGTGCAATATATTCAGATAAGATGTCCAATGATGAGGAACATCGTAATGAAGCCAATGCCAATCAACTTTGGAGTTGGGTTTTGAATTGGTTCATTCTTCTTCATGAAATTCTTTCTATTTTTAGTGTTTTCTGTTGATTTGTATCTTTGGAATCATGGTTAATTAGGAGTTGAATCTATTTTGATGTTTTTTTATTTGTATTTGTACCATGGTATTCGATATTGTACCATGACATTTGATGTTGTACCATGAAATTTAATAGTACTAATGACATTTGCTTGTACTATAAGATTATTACGTGTACTATACAGTTAGTCCTGTACTATAGTATTATCCTTTGTACTACTGTTTTACTTTTTAAATTCTATCAAAACGCAACAAACATTTAAAAAATCCAAGCTGCTACAGCTGTACTAATGTTTGAAATTTTAAAAAAGAAAAATCTGATCGAATGTAATGAAAAAAGATGTCATATGAATAGTAAAAAGTAAAAAAGTAAAGTGATGTGACATGTACTTTTGTAGTGTTGTGTAGTTTATAAAAAGGTGGTGTGCTATATGCTCTTAAGTCTCCAATTTTGTTGCTAAGTGTAATGGACCCTAAAATTAATATACAACCACAAATACATATTAGGTTTTGTACGACGGTTAATTTAGCCTTTAGACTGCAGTTAAAAAGGAAGTCCATGTAACAACTGTCTAAGTTCAGACAGCTGTTAAAAAATCATTGTCCAAAATAGATACCTAGACTGCGACTAAAAACCGTTGTGCTAAATTTATACTTGGAAACCGCTATCCTAAAGTGAATTTGGACAACGGTGCTTAACCGTTGTCTATTATATATATATATATATATATATATATATATATATATATATATATTATTTGTTAACCCGCATTTCAAGCTTTTTTCTTTTCTTTTTTTAATTTTCTCTTCACTTTAGAATGCGGTTATTAACCGCATTACAAAACCTATATAATTTTTTTTATATTTTAAAAAACCTGGTTATAAAAAATCAAAATCTATACCAATTTATATACGCCCAACACTAAAATATCAAATAAATAAACATACACATCAATTAAATACATCAATTAATATGTGTAAACAAATAAATTTTGCACCCAATTAAATGGTGACGCGTGTACAAAGCAAATATTAATATCAAATTAAATTTACTCTTATATTTTGAGAATTTAATTAAAATAATTCTCGAATCAAATAGTTAAACTTGTTATTAAATGTACACGGTACAAGTCGGTCGAATTAAATGAGTGTTCGATACTCATATTGGGTAATAAATACAGTTTATTTACCAATAGATCGAAAATTAAATGACATCTTGTCAAAAAGGGAAGTGAATTAAATTAATTTGCAAATCACGCCAATCAAATGTCATTGGCAAACCAGAACGTGCCACGACAGGAAATGAAGGTTTCTCAACCTCCACCTTATAAATAGGGCCCTTGTTCATTCATTCACACACACACAACCAAGGCGAACAAGCATTCAGATGATCAACAAGCGAATCCTCTGCAACCGTTCTTGAAGACTCAAAGCATTCTTCACCGTTCTTCGTGCAAACCCGCCAGACACAGCTCCAGATCAGAGATTAAGGCTTAAACCCCTTTCGATCCGACATTTCTCTTCGAAGATCCGAAGAAACTCCAAGAACGTTCTTCAAGGCATTTGAAGATTCAAAGGTGTTCTTCACCGTTCTTCGCCGTTTTTCGTGCAAGTTCGTCAGAAACAGCCCCTGATCCGGAATTAAGGTCCTAAAATCCTCCGATTTGGCATTTATATCTGAAGACATTCAAAGATTCAAACCGTTCTTCGCAGACTCAAGAACATTCTCTGAAGAGCACACTCAGAAATAGTTCCAAGTCAGAGATCAAGGCTCGAAGCCCCTCCGATTCGGCGTTTCTCTTCCGAGGCATTCTTCGTTCAACCGTTGAAGATTCAAGGATCTTCATTAAACATTCAAGGCATTCTTTGTTAGGATTTTATCTGCAATTATAGAGAAATTGGAAAAAAACGGAACAAACGATTTGGTTACCCAGTTCGTCTGTAAAGACTACGTCTGGGGGCACTACCAAGCCAGGAGATATACTATATTTTCGGTGATACAATTACAATGAGTCATATGAGTATATATAAGAAACCTGGGCCAAAACCCTAAGCCCATCCAACCGAAAATTCGGCCTTTCGAAAAAAGGCCCAAAAAAACTCAACAAGAAGCTGGGACGTGAAGCAGTCGAGCAGGCTCCATAACTCAACAATCTCCCACCTGGAGACTGACTCCAAATGTAACTTGTCTCCTCCATCTTATCATTATCTCTCACTGGTAGTAGTGTCATGCCTTTATCTCAGTTTCCAAGGCCAGTTGAAGTCATGCATAACTTCAACTTCTCTAAGGTCACAACCTTAGTCAACATATCAGCAGGATTCTCACTTCCTTGAATCTTCATCAGCTGCAAGATCTTATTTTCAATGAGATAACGGATGTAATGATACCTCAACTCAATGTGCTTCGTCCTCGAGTGAAAAGCTGGATTCTTTGCTAAGTGAATAGCACTTTGACTATCACTATAGAGTATACTATCCTTCTGTTCCTTCCCCAATTCACGCAAGAGATTCTGCAACCATACCATCTCTTTACTAGCCTCAGTAACTGCTACATACTCTGCCTCTGCAGTGGACTGAGCTACGATCTTCTGCAACTTAGAAGCCCAAGAAATTGCTGTACCACCAAAAGTAAACACATACCCCGTTGTACTCCTCCTTTTGTCAAGATCGCTCGATGCTAAGTCTGCACCAGCATACCCTGCCAATTTAACACTTTTGCCTTCAAAACACAATGCTCTTTCTGTAGTACCTCTCAAGTACTTGAGGATCCATTTTACTGCCTCCCAATGCTGCTTACCCGGATTTCCCATAAACCTGCTAACTACTCCCACCGCATGTGCAATGTCTGGTCTTGTACACACCATAGCGTACATCAAACTGCCAATTGCTGAAGCGTATGGAGTTTTCTGCATGTGGGTTCGCTCCTCTTCGCTATTAGGCGAGTCCTTGTTGGATAGCTTGAACTGACTTCCCAACGGGACACGAACTGGCTTCGCATCTTCCATACTAAATCTCTTCAAGACCTTCTTTATGTATTCAGTCTGTGAAAGATACAACTTTCCTGCCACCCTATCACGATCGATTCGCATACCTAAGATTTGCTTGGCCTCCCCAAGGTCCTTCATAGCAAACCTATCAGACAACTGCTTCTTCAACTTGCTCACTTCTCGGGCACTAGAGCCTGCTATCAACATGTCATCAACATATAATAGCAAAATGATATAGACATTATCATACCTCTTGAAGTAGCAGCAATGGTCAGCTTCACACCTATTGAACTCAATCTTATGCATGAATCCATCAAACTTCTTGTACCACTGTAATGGAGCTTGTTTCAAACCATACAAGCTCTTCCTCAATTTGCAAACAAGCTCATTGTTTCCCTTTGACAAGTATCCTTCTGGTTGCTTCATGTAGATGTCGACATCTTCCAAATCACCATGAAGAAAGGCTGTTTTTACGTCCATCTGCTCTAACAACAAGTTCTCTGCAGCTACTAAACTCAGAACTAACCGAATGGTAGTTAGTTTAACAACAGGAGTAAAAACATCAGTATAATCAATACCATATTTCTGCTGAAACCCCTTCACAACCAGTCTTGCCTTGTAACGCTTGCTTCCATCTGCCTCCTCTTTGATTCTGTAAACCCACTTATTTTGCAGTGCCTTCTTGCCCTTAGGAAGCTCAACTAGTTCCCACGTTTCGTTGGTCATCAACGAATTCATCTCATCATCCATTGCAAGTTTCCACTTGTTCACGTGCTCACTACGTGTAGCCTCTGCATAACATTCAGGCTCACCACCATCAGTCAACAATAAATAATGAAGAGAAGGTGTATACCTATCAGGAGATCGACGTTCTCTAGTGGATCTCCGCAGCGGAATTATTGGAGGTGGTGTACGTGGTTCTTCCTCAACAACCACCTGATCATCATGAACCTCCTTGCTCCCACCTGAGTTCGAAATGTCTAATTCAATGACCTGTGTCTCGGAACCAACTGCTTTAGATGTACCCAACCTGTCTTTGTACAAAATCTGCTCATTAAATACGACATCTCGACTACGAATTATTTTTCGATTCTGCTCATCCCAAAATCGATAACCAAATTCATCACCGCCATATCCAACAAACGTACATTTAACAGATTTAGCATCCAATTTACTTCTACTAGCAGCATCAATATGAACATATGAAACACATCCAAATACTCGAAGGAAAGACAGATTTACCTCCTTACCAGTCCAGGCCTCCTCTGGTATGCCATACTGCAAGGGGGTTGAGGGTCCTCTGTTTATCAAGTAAGCTGCAGTGTTCACTGCTTCTGCCCAAAACATCTTCGGCAGCCCACACTTCAATCTCATGCTTCTAGCACGTTCACACAAGGTTCTGTTCATACGTTCTGCAACACCATTCTGCTGGGGTGTTCCTCTCACAGTTTTCTCCATGCGAATTCCATTCTCTTCACAGAATTCTTTGAACTCACGAAGCTCGTACTCTCCACCATTATCAGATCTCAAACACTTCACTTTGAGACCTGTCTCAGTTTCTACGAGGGCCTTCCACTTCCTGAAAGCATTAAAGGCATCAGACTTATTTCTCAGAAAATAAACCCATACCTTTCTCGTAGAGTCGTCAATGAAAGTCATGTAATATGATGCTCCACCAAGGGATGTCACAGGTGCTGGACCCCACAAGTCGCTGTGTACCAATTCCAGTTTCTGCTTCTTCAAGGTTCTGCCTCCTTTCGAAAAACTCACCCTTTTCTGTTTTCCGAATACACAGTCCTCACATAAACCCATGTCAACTGTCTTGAGGTCTGGCAGTTTACCCTTTGAACACATTACTTTCATTCCCTTCTCACTCATGTGGCCAAGACGACAATGCCACAAATCTGCATTGCTCTTTGCACCTGCAAGAGCGATGCTATCCCGAGTGTTGCCTGTCATATACAAGGTTCCCTCTTTATTTCCACGAGCCACTACCATAGCACCTTTAGATATCTTCCACGTATTGCACCCAAAGCTCACAGTGTAACCCTCATCATCAAGATGCCCTATTGATAGTAAGTTCCTTTTTAGTCCAGGAATATGTCTCACATCTCGTAACTGCAAAACAGTTCCGTTTGGTGCCTTGATCCGAACATCCCCCTTCCCTATGATTTGTAGAGGCTCATCATCAGCAAGATAAACCTTTCCAAAGTCCCCAGAAGTGTAACGTTCCATTACATCAGCCCTGCTGGACGAATGAAACGATGCTCCAGAATCTAACACCCAAGATTCCAGTGGACTACTTACGCTCAAGATCAATGCATCTGATTCCTCATCAGTGGCTGCGTTTGCTGAATTATCATCCTTTGCTGGTGCATTCGTTTGTGCCTTTGCTGGTGCCTTGCACTGGTTTTTGTAATGACCAAATTCATGACAATTGTAACACTCAATCTGGCTTTTGTCCTTCTTGGGCTTATTTTTGCCCCTCGACTTCGATCTACCTCGATTCGATTTCACTTTAGATTCTGATCTGCCTCTGTTACCTGCACTCAAGGCTGATCCCGTGGCCACACCCAATTCTTTCCTTCGAATTTCTTCGCTCATGACCAGATCCCTAACGTCATCAAACCTAAGTTTCACCTTACCTGCTGAAGCACTAACGGCCGTCACCGTCCCACTCCAACTTTCTGGTAAAGAAGACAACAAGATTAGGGCTTGTACCTCATCATCGAAATCAATCTCAACCGAGCTCAATTGGGCTATTATCATATTGAACTCGTTGAGATGGTTGGCTACCACAGTATCCTCTGCCATCTTTAGGTTGAATAACCTCCGCATCAGATGAACCTTGTTCGCTGCAGATGGTTTTTCGTACATCTCAGTCAGAATCTCCAACATCTCCTGTGTGGTTTTTGCCTTCACCGTATGTAGGGCGACGTTCCTGGACAACGACAAACGAACCACACTCATCGTCTTCCTGTCCAACAACTTCCACTCATCGTCCTTCATGTCTTTAGGTTTCTCACCCAAAGGTTGATACAGATCCTTACCGTACAAGTAATCCTCGATCTGCAACTTCCAGAATCCGAAATCTGTTCCATCAAATTTCTCAACAGGCGATTTCCCTTCAGCCATCATAATTGCTCCCACCAGATCCTCTCAATCCGATGCTCTAGATACCAGTTGTTAGGATTTTATCTGCAATTATAGAGAAATTGAAAAAAAACGGAACAAACGATTTGGTTACCCAGTTCGTCTGTAAAGACTACGTCTGGGGGCACTACCAAGCCAGGAGATATACTATATTTTCGGTGATACAATTACAATGAGTCATATGAGTATATATAAGAAACCTGGGCCAAAACCCTAAGCCCATCCAACCGAAAATTCGGCCTTTCGAAAAAAGGCCCAAAAAAACTCAACAAGAAGCTGGGACGTGAAGCAGTCGAGCAGGCTCCATAACTCAACAATCTCCCACCTGGAGACTGACTCCAAATGTAACTTGTCTCCTCCATCTTATCATTATCTCTCACTGGTAGTAGTGTCATGCCTTTATCTCAGTTTCCAAGGCCAGATGAAGTCATGCATAACTTCAACTTCTCTAAGGTCACAACCTTAGTCAACATATCAGCAGGATTCTCACTTCCTTGAATCTTCATCAGCTGCAAGATCTTATTTTCAATGAGATAACGGATGTAATGATACCTCAACTCAATGTGCTTCGTCCTCGAGTGAAAAGCTGGATTCTTTGCTAAGTGAATAGCACTTTGACTATCACTATAGAGTATACTATCCTTCTGTTCCTTCCCCAATTCACGCAAGAGATTCTGCAACCATACCATCTCTTTACTAGCCTCAGTAACTGCTACATACTCTGCCTCTGCAGTGGACTGAGCTACGATCTTCTGCAACTTAGAAGCCCAAGAAATTGCTGTACCACCAAAAGTAAACACATACCCCGTTGTACTCCTCCTTTTGTCAAGATCGCTCGATGCTAAGTCTGCATCAGCATCACCGAGAAGCTGGGACGTGAAGCAGTCGAGCAGGCTCCATAACTCAACATTCTTCATCCCTGTCGAAGAAGTTCGTCCGAAAGCCACACTTGATTCAACACAAGACGTCAAGTCCTTGAGTCGGTATTTTCAAGTCTATAACTTCAACTCCATAAAAGATTAAGGCAAACCGTTGCAAGAGCTGTCCGAGTCAAAGTCAAAGTCAACAGAAGAGAAGAATCAGAGGATCAAGTTCAGAGTTGGTCAGACCCGCACAATTTCAAATTCGAAGAAATTCAAGTTGTAATTTTTTATTTCTTGTTTTTCACGAAATTTGATGTTACAAATTTGGCACGCCCAGTGGGACCGACTCTACCTCTCATCTCTTCTCTCCTCTCCTCAAGTAAGCTCAAGATCACTAGGATGGCTCCTCGCAAAGTTGTTGTGCAAAAAGCCAACCCATCGAAAGCCTCTGACAGCCAGGTCGTGACAAGAAGTATGGCGAAGCAGTCACTCACTGAGACCTTTACAAAAGCCATTCCATCAGTGGAGGCAACAACCAAGAAACCGGCCTACACTGCTGAAGATGAAGAGGTCAACTCTCCAAGCTCCACTCCACAGTCATCCTCAAACTCATTGTCAGACTCAAGCATTGCTCCAGCTATGATGACAGGCTCCTCGACTATTAAGGAACAATTTACTAGCATTCTCAAAGCTATCGAGGGGCTCGAAGAACATGTCAAAAGGAAAGACATTCAGATTGCCAATTTGATGAACAAGGTGGAGAATAGTGATGCAAGTCACGCCCACGGCAAGCAAGTTGAGCACCAAGGAATGGAGGAGACCTCAACCAGATGACAAGCCACCGAAACTGAAGAGACTGCTAAGGAACTGCAGGTCTCATCTGATGGAGTGATACATATTGATCAGCTCAAGGAGCTCATATTGGAGACAGTGAAAGGGAAGTTTGAGGACAACTTCAAGTCAACCTTCACCTACATCAAACCCTATACAAAGAGGATTAACAACTTGCGAATGCCAACAGGCTATCAATCTCCAAAGTTCCAACAGTTTGACGGTAAAGGCAATCTGAAGCAGCACGTGGCCCATTTTGTTGAGACGTGCAACAATTTTGGGGCTTACGGAGATCATCTTGTCAAGAAGTTTGTCCGCTCCTTAAAAGGAAACGCCTTCGACTGGTATATTGATCTGTAGGCTAACTCCATCAACAGCTGGTGTTGGTGATCAAATTTAATAGATAGGATTAGTGACTATTTTAATTCGGTTTAAGACCACCAATCAATTACGTGTGATTGATTACCACCGTAAATGGTAAATCGAAGATTCGGGATGCGGAATTGTAAATACGAAAATCGAAATCGTATTAATTTCGTATATATGTGCGTTTAGGTGTTTAAGTGTGTATTTTGGGAATATTTGTGAATTTGAACTTATATTTCTCAGCTGGAGAACAACTATTTATAGAAGCTAGCAAGCATGAGGTGTCTATGACTCTTTGTCTCCCTAGCTTGCATGTTGGACAAGTGTCTTTTGACATTTGTTTGACCTTATCTAAGCTATATCTTAGTTACAAAGTCTTCTTTGGTCTTATCACAGACTCATTGTTGTTTGTCCAGGGCGGCTTGATTGATTCTGTATGGTCTTTTAATCAAAGTTGTTCGCCTCTTGAGGTCATGGCTCGGAAGTTGTTCGCCTTTGTATTTCTTATTGGTAGGATTTGGGATCTTGATCCTTTGTTCGTCCTCATACACCTCTCAGGCGGGTAGATGCACCATCTATCATAATGTTGTTCGTCATTATTGACTTGGTGGAGGGTCCATATCTGGTCTCGGGTCTTAAATCTTGTTCGCCAGTATGTTGTTCGTCATTGGAGCTGTTCGTCATTTCATGCACCTCCCTGATTGATCCATGCACTCCAACTTGATTTTCTTCATTAATCACTTTTGATTTGGGGTTGATTCTCTGTAATCTCTTTTAAGTTCTTAATCCCTGTTCGCCCATCATTAATTGATGTTCGCCTATCAACAATTGCCCCCTATCCTGACTAGATGTTGGCTGGAACGAGCAACTTTATGGCGAGCAACTGTAGTTAGGATACTATACTGGTGAAGATTCGGACGAACATCATTGAATCTGGCGAGCAACTTTGGGTTTGCCTCTTCACCTTCACACAATCTGGGGGACGCACGAGGATGACGTGGGTGGCATGATTGCGTGCCGCCCACACGCAATCATTCCCTAGGCCACGCACCCCAAATTTGCACGCCAGTCCTTCAATTTTCGTTTATGCTCGAAAAAGACCCAATTTTCTTTCATATTGGCCCATATTTTACTAGAAATTACACCCTGTACCCCGTTTTTTTGCTGGGGTATAAATAGAAGAGGGAAACAAATATTTTCCCACTTCTTCTTCTCTTGCTACAGTGCTCCGTCGTCTTCTTCCATTTCCGGCGATCTCAAGCTTTCCGGCGTCCATTTCTCCAGTATTTCGTCTCCAACTTTGAAGTGAGGTAGTTATTTTCTTATTCTTCTCTCTTCCTCCACTCTTTTCTTTCGCCATTTTCTTCATTTGCACCTTCGCTGCCGTGGGGGGAAGTTGCGCCGCCGTCGTTTGCCCAGAACTGCCATTGGAGACCCAAGAAACCCACCTTCACCTTTCAAAACTTCTCCATTGAACTGATGTCCTCCCATTCGAGAGACCACAACTCAGAGGAGGCTTTGAATCCCCTTTTTCTGATCGTGTCGTTTGTCGAACATCCACCATTTGAGGTTTCTTTGGATACGCACCCTGACGTGGATTCGGTGGTTCGATCAGTGGAGGATTCTGGTGCTCGCCAATCTGGCGAAGTGATTAGGGAGACCGCGAGCAGTACCTCTGACGAGCAATCTTCCTCGAATTCTGAATTTGAGGAAGATCCGGAGTTTGACGAGCTTACCCCTTAATTTCTGGAAGGGATAGGGTTTACAGGCCCTAAGATGCTCGAAAATGAGATTCCCACTGGTGTTGCTCGTCTATTCGATTGGCGAGCATACTCTACCGAGCATGCGAACAACTTTTCTCGCCCCCCGCATCAAGTTTTGGATTTGGTAAGAACCGAGTACCAGGCGAGCAGGATCAGAAGTGTTGTTCGCAAAGACGAGCTCAACCTTATTCGGGAGGCATATCAAACCCCCCATGACATCTTCATGTGGCCTCCTAAGAAAAAGGAAAGAGCTGATCGTCCTCCTCCATGGTGTACGGCGATCAACATAGACACGCTGATCGTGGGGCTAAGGTTGCCACTGCTTCCCTTTGTTGGTCGCTTTCTGGAAGCGACCAACTTAGCCATCACCCAAATAACCCCTCTTGGGTGGATGAACTTGCTCGGCATCATGGGCTTGTTCGCCCTGGAGGGATACATCGACTGCATCACTGCCGAGGAAGTCAACTATTTGATGACCATTACCAAATGTCCAAGGGGAGAGGAAGGGTACTACTACTTGAAAGCCCGGGCTGGATTAAAACTGGTGGAGGGGGTGCCGAACAAGATTCGGGATTGGAAGGATCATTTCTTCTTCATTGGGGAGGACTGGCGAGCATCTTCTGGTCCACACGGCGGTACCGGGCGCATATTCGAACCCACCACCTATGGGCAAATCAAACGTAAGGTTATCTTTGTTCGCCCTTGCATAAAGTTATAATTTAACTTTTTTTGTTTGCTCTCAGGTCCCCGGTTACTCAAGTGGAACTCGGAAGAGGAAGAGATCGGATCTGAGTTCCTCTTTACCTCGTGTTTGGTCGCTCTCCGGGATAAGGCTGAGAGGACTATCGAGTACGTGAACAGACTGAAGTGCAAGAAAGCTGCTCGCTTGTTCACGTACCCCCACCACCTGGAAGGTCAAATTGAGGTGCCCCCAGGTACAGAAATTTTCTAACTTTCAATATATATCTTGCTCGTCGTTTTCTTCTCTAACTTGCTCGCCTAACTCTTTTATTTCATCTTTTTTTTTAGTTGAGCAAGTCACCATCGCCGTCCCTCCCTGTTTTGGACTTTTGGAGCAAAGAGTCCACGAGATGCCGCCTCCCAAGGGAAGGAGAAAGAAAGGTGATCCTCCCTCCAAGGTGCTAGCAATGACCAATGAGGCCAAGGGGGCCCGAGTTGCTCGCCCGGCTGCGCCTTCCACAAATCCCCCACCATCTCCTCCCCCGGCCCCATCCCCACGAGGAGCAAAGCGCTTGAAGAAAGGGGACGGGACCTTCGTGAGCCAGGCTGCTCCTGCCGGAAACAAAGGCAAAGAGAAGATGGGGAAAAGCCATGCTCCCCCTCACACTGAAGGGGAAGCTGCTCGCCACGCTTCCACTGAGCTGGCCGAGAGGGCAGGCAAAGCGGGTAAGGACTCTACCCCTGTTCGCGGCCCTAAAAATATTACCCATCTGGGTTGGGACGATCGAAAGTTCCAAGAGTAAGTTCACTCTCGCTTCTGCCGAACAAGTTTTTTTTTCTTTACATTTTTCTAAGTATTATTTGTTTTCTTGTTCGCAGATACCGGGCTGACGACCATCCTGGGCGAGCAAGTGCCGTCCATCAATATGCTTGCTCCAAGACTCCCATCAATATAAGGGAGATCCCAAGCGAACATGTTCGCAGGGCAACGGAGCTGGTCGCCCGAGCCTGGACACGACCCATAGATAAAACCATTTCCATGCAAAGGTTGGCGGACAATCTTCATCTCTCAATGATGCATCATGCCAACGGCCTTGTTATAGCCCAGAAGGCGATGGCCCAGTTAGCTGAGCAAGAAGATGTTTGCCGCTACGTAAGCACTGCTCGGCAACTGACCGAAGAAAAGGACGGCCTGGTCAGCCAGTATGAGGCCAAACTTGCTCGCCTCAATAACCAGATCAATGTTTACATTAACACTGAGAAGAAATACCTTGAAGAAATTCAAGGTTTATCTGGTGAATTGGGAGGCAAAGATGCCTTGCTCGGCGAAGAGAAGAAAAAGTTGTCCACGGCCGAGCAGAAAATCACCGAGCTCGAAGCAGAAGTTGCTCGCCTTAGGGACGTGGAGGCCAACACCTTTACCCGCGAGCAGCTCGAGGCCAAGCTCCAAGCCCGGTCTGCCCCCATCTCAAACTTGGGATATATCTGCACCTATGTCGATTGCATTCACATGGCTGACGCGTATGATTTTAAGGACATGGTGGAAGAGATGGGCAAGGACCTGACTAAGTTTCTGGAGCACTATCCCCCGCCGAACAACATTGAGATCCAGCTGGGGGTCAAGATTGACAGCCTTGACCCCAGTATCACTATTACTCGTCCTCCACTCCAAGTCGATGAGGGCGAACAAGAAGAGGAGCCGGCCGCTGCGGACGAACAAGCTGAAAGAGAGAAAAAGGCATTTGAAGATATGGAAGGGGACATGATTGTTGATCCTCCCGCCGACCAGACTCAAAGCCCTCCTCCTACCGAGCAACCATAGTTCTAGGACTTAGCATAGTCTTTATTTTGTAATAGCTGCTTGCTAGGCTTTTCTTCGTAGTTGCTCGTCTTTGTAGTACTTAAACTTTTGTACTATTTTTGAGGCTCAATGCCTTTTATTTTAATGAAGTGTCTTTGTTTTGTTCGTTCATTTTCTTTATATGTTAATTGTCTTTACATTTTTGTTAATGCTTTTGCAATTATAACACATAATTTTGGGCTTTGTTCGATTTGAACTTTGCCTTAATGGAATTTGGGTTTAGCCTTAGGTTCTGCTCATCTTAAAAGACGAACAACCTTTAAGTGGCTTTGGTCCTCAAAGATGGACTTGTACCTCGAGCTTTGGACTTTTCTTTTGACGAACAACTATATATACATAATGTAAAAAATTTATAAGTGTTATAAGACTGCTCGTCACTAACATATACAACCTGACGAACAACTTTGAACACTAACCCAAATCATGCTCGCTTATAATATTTTTGCCGAGCAAAACCCCGTCTAAAATTAAGAAATTGAAACATCACTAGACTATACAATGTGCCGAACAACTTTTCATTCTATGCTTAGCAAAAATTTCAAAAAATTAGGCAAGTTTTTGGTTTGCCTTACTTGGTTCACTTAATTAGGCAAGTTTTTGGTTTGCCTTACTTGGTTCACTTGCCCCCCAAGACATTTGTTCGCCCAACCAAGAACTTGTTCGCCTCATTGATAGTACTTATTTAGATATACAACATTCCAGGAGTATTGAGTCGGCTTGCCTTCCATATCTTCGATATCGTATACACCATTAACGAATTTTTCCGTTATACGATACGGACCCTCCCAAGTTGGTCCCAATATACCTGGAGGTTGGGCGAGCAACTTTCTTAAAACCAAATCTCCAACTCTGAATTCCCTGATTTTAACATGGGAATTGTAATATCGTTATGCTCATTGCTTATAGGTAGCATTTTTTAGCTCAGCACTTAATCTTTTTTCTTCGAGCAAATCCATCTCAGTAGCTAGAGCAGAGTTGTTCGCCTGCTCATCAAAGTTGGTCGTTCTGAATGTGTTGGCCTTTAACTCGATTGGTATTACAGCTTCTGTTCCGAAAGCCATTGCAAAAGGTGTTTCTCCGGTGCTCGACCTGGGAGAAACCCTATATGCCCACAGGACTTCCGGAAGTTCTTCAGACCAACTGCTTTTGCTCTCCGCTAGCCGTACTTTTAATGTATGTTTAATTATCTTGTTTACGGCTTCGACTTGTCCATTCGACTGGGGATGATAGGGCGTAGAGTAATGTTTTTTTATTCCCCACTTTATACAGAAATCTCTCAACTCTTTCCCATCAAACTGCAGACCATTGTCTGTCACGATGGTTTGTGGAACTCCAAAACGACAGACAATGTTCTTCCAAATGAAGTTGATCATTTTCTGCTGCGTGATCTATACCATGGCCTCTGCTTCTGCCTATTTCGTATAATAGTCGACTGCCACGATGGCAAATCGAATATTTCCAACTCCTGCTAGGAAAGGACCAATAATGTCCATCCCCCATCTTGCAAATGGCCACGGGCTATAAACTGATACGAGCTGTTGGGCCGGGGTATGAATGTTTGGGGCAAAAATCTGGCATTGATGGCAAGTCTTTGCTTTCTTGATTGCATCCTGGCGTAAAGTTGGCCAATAGTAGCCTTGTCTAATAGTTTTGTACGCCAAGGCTTGCCCCCCGGTGTGATTTCCGTATACTCCGGTATGTATTTCTTTGAGTATTGCTCGTCCTTGCCCCCTAGGCAAACATTTGAGGAGTGGGATTGATATTCCCATTTTGTAAAGCTGCTCGCCCACCAGAGTGTATCTGGCGGCTTGCTTTGTTAGCTTGACAGCTTTAAAAGGGTCGTTTGGTTTTTCCCCACTTTTCAAGTATTTGACTATACTTGTTCTCCAGTCTTCTTCTTCATTTGCTTGTTTGTTAAGTTGGTTGACATTATAACTTTTTGTTGATGGATCATTCACCTTTGTATTTATAATGTCTGCCAACTCTGCAGGTCTGTCGCTTGTTGCTAGTCGGGCCAACGCATCCTCTTGCGTGTTGCTTGTCCTTGGAATTTGTTCAATGAAGACTTGTTCTAAAAAGGACATTAGGTAAGCAACAATCCGCTGATACTCGATCATATGATCGTATTTCGCCTCGTATTCACCTCGGACTTGGTTCACAATCAATTGTGAGTCGCCAAATATTTGTAACCATCTAACACCTACTGCAAGGGATAGGTGGAGACCAGCAATGAGAGCTTCATACTCAGCTTCGTTGTTGGTTGCCATGAAACCAAATCTGATTGCCGAGGTGAATACTTGTCTATCCGGACTGATCAGAACCACTCCTGCCCCTGAGGCTATGTTGGTTGAAGATCCGTCAACATAAAGATGTCAGGGGTGATCAAGTCCTCTCGTCGGATCTGGTGGGAAAGTTAGTTCGACTATAAAGTCGGCTAACGCTTGCCCTTTGATCGCTCTTCGAGGAGCATAGGTCACCCCGAATTGACTAATCTCTAGTGACCATTTTAGTAGACGACCAGCTGTGTCGGGGTGATGGAGAATCTGTCTGAGTGGGAAATTTGTTAGCACTTCAACTTGATGGTCAAAGAAGTAGGGTCGTAACTTCCTCACACTCATGATAAGTGTGTATGCCAGTTTCTCGGTTGGAGAGTATTTGATCTCCGCTCCGTGCAAAGCTTGGCTGACGTAGTAAATAGGTTGATGGAATTTGCCGTCTTCCCGTACTAGAATAGATCTGATTGCTACTTCTGACGCTGCCAAGTACAAGTATAGCTTTTCTCCTGGGATGGGTTTTGATAGAATCTTAACATCTCCCAGGTAGTCCTTAAGTTGGTCGAACGCCTTTTGACAGTTGTTAGTCCATGTGAACTGTCCTTTCTTGATAGCTTCAAAGAATGGACGACATTTGTCCCCCGATCTGGATATGAACCGATTCAATGCTGCTAGGCATCCCGTAAGCCTTTGCACTTCTTTTATCGAACGTGGTGGTTGCATATCCACGATAGCTTTGACTTTTGTTGGATTGGCTTCAATCCCTCGTTGACTAACAAGGTGGCCCAGGAATTTTCCGGAATGGACTCCAAAACTACTCTTCTTCGGGTTCAGCTTCATATTGTAATATCGAAGAATATCGAACACCTGGGTCAAATGCTGAAGATGGTCTTCCTTTCGGGGGCTTTTGACTACGATATCGTCTACATAGACTTCCACCATATCTCCATGTTGTTTGTCGAACATCTTGTTCACCAACCTTTGGTATGTTGCTCCGACGTTGATGAGGCTGAAGGGCATTCTCTTCCAACACAATAAGTTTTTGTTCGTATAAAATGCCGTGTTTCTTGATCATCTGGATGCATTGGGATTTGATGATACCCGGCAAAAGCATCCATGAATGTTAGCATTTTGTGACCTGCAGTGCTGTCCACCAATTAGTCAATGTGAGGGAGAGGAAAGTTGTCCTTTGGGCATGCTGCATTCAGATCTATAAAGTCTATGCATAGCCTCCAGGTCCCGTTTGGTTTCCTCACAAGGACTGGGTTTGCTACCCATTTTGGACAGAGTGCTTGTCGGATTAGGTCGTTGTCTAACAACTTCTTTACTTCTTCATTCAAAGTCTGATACTTGTCTGGGCCATACTTTCTTCATTTTTGATGGACATGCCTTTTTGCTTGATTGATGTTGAGCTTGTGACAAGCATGTTTTGGATCTATTCCCACCATGTCTGCATGAGACCAAGCAAAAACATCTAGATTTTTACTGAGGAAGTCTTTCATTCGGGATCTGTAAGGCTCAGGGAGCTCAGATCCTATGTACAATTCCAGATCCTGGTTTTCAGGATTAACTTTGAACGCCTCCAGTTCTTCAACTGGAGTTGCTCGTCGTTTTTGTCCTTTCCAATGAGGATCAAGTATTGGTTCCTCAGGGTTGAAATAATTTTCGATGCTCATGGGCTCTGCCCCCAGGCGGGGATCTAGATCGTCTGTTGGTCCTAATTCATTGTTGTTAGTCAACACCTGGCCCTCCAAGTCATCTGATGAATGTTGCTCGTCACCACCCCTTTGTTGTTCGTCAGATGGAAGTTCTCCATGGGCGGTGATGAGTTGTTTGTTCAACACTTGTTCATCAGAGTGTTGCTCGTCAGTATCCATGTGGTCCTCTATGTCCATCATGTTCTCGAGTATTGATGGTTCATCAGCAGGATAACTAGTTGTGACCTCCATCATGGACACTAATGCATGTTTGGCTTGCAACTGTAGGAGATATTCCCTGGCCTTTCTTTGATCTCCCTTCACTGTGCCTGCTCCGCTTGCTGTAGGGAACTTTAGGCAATAATGGTAAGTTGAACATGCAGCTTTGAATTCATTTAGAAAAGGTCGACCAAGAAACCCGTTGTAGGTTGATTCCTGATCGACGACCAAGAAATCAACCATTCTTGTTATGTTTTTCTCGGGTTCCTCGACTGTTACAAGCTGAACGGATAACCTAATTTCCCCTAACGGGACTGTTACAACATTTCCGAAGCCTAAAATTCTGTGATTTGAAGGTCAGATGTAGCCCGAGTAGTCTCCAAGTTGAACAAGCGTCTTCTTGAAAAGAATGTTGGTGTAGGCTCCGGTGTCCACCAACAATCTGTGTACCCTGGTCTCCATAATCTTGCCACAGATCACGAGCGAATCGTTATGGGGGGTCAAGATTCCCTCCAAATCCTTCTCTGTAAAGGTCAACTCCGTTGTTTGCATGATGGATGACTTAACCCCCATTGCTTGTTCTTGATCAATCGCTCGCAATTCGGCTTTTCTTTTTCGGTTGGAGATCGGCGGTCGTCCATCAGAACATCCTCCCGCTGGTTCCGCGGGTTCCATCATGTATAGATCTTCGAGTGGACGAGCAGCAATAGCCGGAACTGGTCGTCCTGGTTTATTGTTTTTCTGAGGTTGATCATCCTCATCCTCAGAGTTGTTCTCCCAGACTCTCTTTCCGGGTTGTCTTTTAACAAAGTCGGAGAGTTTCCCCTCCTCGTAGAAACGCCAAAGCTGCTTGAGAAAATCTCTATACTCGCTCATAAAGTTCCCCACACTTTGATGGTAGGCACAATACTTGTTAGGGTTGAGTTTGCCGGTGTCATGACGGATTTTCCGTGGAAGGGAGAGCAACTCCTTCTCTTTCACACTTTCATAAACAGTATCAACTGACACTGTTAGCACCTGATTCAACTTTTCCTTAAGCTCCGTCCCTTCAGTGAATGCCTTCATGTTCTTCGGGACTCGATAGTCTGTTACGCCTGGTTTCTTGTTATTCTCCTTGGGATCAGCTTTGTTCTCTCCCAAGTTTGATTGCAAGGCCTCGTGCATGGAAACGAATATGCCGGCTTGATTTCTGAATTCGGCATAACTTCTTGGGCACTTCAGACGTACCTTTTTCCATAGCTTTGATCCTTTTTTTAACCCGGCCATAACGGCAACAATTTTTGTATCCTCGCTGACGGGTTCACCTTCCAATAGCACCTTGTCGAACCTTTCTGTTGGTCCCGGTACAAGACTGAGGATGACTGAGTCCCCTTTACTTAGAGTGGTAAAGAACTAGGAGCTGATAACACACCTACTGACTACACTTGGTGCGGGTCAGTTGGCTAACTATCAGTTCAAGTTCAGTGCGGAAATGTTTGAGCCCTGATAGTTTAAAGTCTTGTTTAGTTTGCTTTCTGAAAAACTTGTTTTACTCAATTCTGAAAGGTGTTTAGTAGGGCAGTGCTCTTATTGAAGATCAGCCTGATTGAATCAGGCCTGATAAACTGAATGCAATGAATGAACAAGTAATATGGCAAGTATGCACAATATCAAAGCAGTAAGAACACACGGAGTTTAACGTGGTTCAGAGACTCAAGCTCCTACGTACACGGCCTGATTTAACAGGAAATCCACTCAAGGGGTTCTTGTTTTTAACGTGCCAAGGTGCACCAAGACCAGCTAACCTCACTGATCTATACAACTCCACTTACTAACACACTAACTGACTTACTCCCAACAAGCCTAACTTAGGGTTTTGGTTTCAGGTTGGATTCCAACTAAGTTGAGATTATCCTTACAAGGCAAAGCTATGCTAAGGATTGGATAATCTCTCTAAGCTTAAGATAATGCTATTTAGCTCTTGGAATACAGAATAACTCTCGATTGCTAACAAACACTTGGGAAATTTAGATGTTTTCGAGTGCTTCTTTTAAAGGCTGAATGCTTTGAATGCTTGAGAGTTTGAGTAATTTCTGGCTTGGAAATTTCCCGTAACCTTGAATAGGTTCAAGGTCTTCTGTATTTATAGGTGATTTAGAAAACTATCCGTTGGAGAGATAGCCTTCTAGTCATCTATATAGAGTGGCTTCAAACGGACATATCTTCATGCAGCAGCCGTCCTTGCATGGATTTGGTATTTGCATTAAATGCACATTAAATGCTTGCCCGTTGAATGTGCAGTCTGAATTCAGTCTTCATGTCAGGTTTCGTACGTGCGTGTCCTTCTCGGATTGGTCCACGTCATCAGGTTGGTGAGAATGTCAGAACTTATTCCTGAGCTTCAGGCTTGTCTTATTAAGTTCATTTTGTCTTGAGCCCACCAGTCTTGTCCTGACGCTGAAATTCCTTTTGCATTGCTTGGCTCTACTCCAAGTCTTCCCATAAACTCAGTGACATCCTGTTCCCTTCAGGTTTGAGTTAGTAATGACCTCAGGTCATACTCTTCATCACTGACACTTACTCAGCCAGCTTAGAGGACTACCATAAGTTCAGGATGGTGCTCTTCGTCTTCAGGCTCTTAGTCTTGATTGACACCAGTGAGTTCTCCTCTCACTGAGTACCCGTGAAGTGTAAAATGACTAAGTATAGAACCTAACCAAGACTAGCCTGACAAAGACAGATTAAGGCAAACATCTTTTCAGGGGCTTTGGGATCTTAATCAAAACTGACAATGTCCCAACAATTTCCCCCTTTTTGATGATGCCAAAACACTGAAAAGATCCTCAAAACATTTAGAGAAAATATGATAAACATATCTATAAGATAAGACAGTGTTAGAGCAGTTCTTGATAAAGTACAGAATTTAAACAAGCAGCCAAAAAGACAATGAGTTTTTGTCTGTGGGCAAAAGTAATAAACTTCATTGATTGATGTGGAAATGGTTACAATGAATCTAGTCTATTACAAAGAAGCCTGTGAACACCTAGACTAATCTCATTTCAGGTTTGAGTCCATATCCTGCATAGACTCTTGCCTTCAGCTCGTCAAGTCTCCCAGGTTGGTTCACGTATCCTTCAGTTTTGGCTATCCTCAATACTTCCATCATGATGGCCTTTGTGTCATGCTTTTGAGTTCCAGGAACTAAGGGAGGAGCTCGAATGGTGAACTCAAGAGCCTTCACTTGAACTTGAGCTGCATCAGCCTCCTCCAAGATCTTCTGGAATAGCTCAGGATGATTGTCCATCATGTAGTCAGTGAAGTGGGCATTGATATCATCAGTGTCGCCCCACTTCTTCACAACATACCACAATCTAACGAATTCATCCCTTGCATCAGTCCAAAACTCCTTCAATGCCTCTGAGACGAACTCATCGACAAAAGCTTCCCTTACTCCTGATTCAGGCCTACTGACTTGAAGAATTGTTGATTTCCTAACTGTTGGCTTCTTCCTGTACTTCCTCGGCTCAGGCTTCGCCTTCTTCCTCCTTAGCAAGCTGATCACTGCGTCATCCAGTTCTCGTTGTTGAAGCTCATTGATATCAGTCAGCTTCTCAACCTTCTTCTCCAAGATGCGCATCTTCTCCTTCTGAGCAATTTCAGCTCTGCTCATAGCCTCAGATTTCTCAGAGTGATCTCCCCATGCTTCAGCACATAGCTCTGCCACCAACTCCCCTGAGTAAGTGATGGGATTCTTCCTTGAGCTCATGGGGGAGGATCTCTGAACAGGCTCAGGTTGTTCTTGGAAGGTTCATCAGCCTTTGCTCTTGCTGCCTCCGCCTTTAACTTAGCAACAATCTCTCCTCCTTCTTTCTCCACTACTGCCAACCTCGCTGACTTCCTCACCCTCAGCACATTCCCTTCAGGATTTGCTTCAAGATCGGCTAGAACAATTTCGCCTTGGTTGACTGCCTCTGATGCCTCAGGGCGGGATATTTTCTTCTTCCTTTCCCCCTTTTTGGCATCATCATTGGCCTCAGATGGGAATGCGTTAGATCCACTATTGATTACGAAGGAGGCTAGGGAATGGACATCATTAATTCCCTCCTTCAATAATTCAACTCCCATCGAAATTCCAGTTCCTGCATATGATACTGAACTGATTGCAGCTTGGACCTTCTTCTCAAAGATCTCCATGGAGAGTTGGAGTCTTTGTTCAGCCTTCTCGATCTTCTCCTCCACCTGAGCGGATCGCTCATCTGCCTGGTTCAGTCTCTCGGCAATGTCCTTCAAAGTCTGAGCAATGCGTTCTGACTCCAGCTCAAACTTTGATACTGAGCCAGAAATGGCCTGAGTGAATAGTGCTCCAGCCTGTGCTGCAAGCTTCTCCACAGCCTGATTAAGATCCTCCTTCCTTTGCTCATCCTTCTCAGCCAACTGCCTCAAGGTTTGCCTCAGCATCTTTTTGGTGCGCTTTCGCTCATTCCTCACTGACTTGGCCGTGTCAGTCATCGTTCTTTTCAACAAAATCAGCTCCCTGTTGGCAAGGGTGTTGTAGGCTGACTTTGTCTACTTGATGTGTTTTACCAGGGCCTTGGAATCTTCTTCCTTTTCAGCTCGTAGCCTCATTACTTCCTCCTGAAGTTCAACTAGATTTTCTGTGGTTTTCTCCTTCTTGACCTCCACTATGCTCGTGAATTCAGCACGGCTGACCCCAGTTATCATCACATCTTCATCATCCTCTACGGCCTCGTCAGTGATTGGCTGCTTTCCCTTGTCAGCCCCTGCGACATCAGTCCCTTCTTCAAGGTGCACTGAAGGCAGTTGTGAAGTAGTCATAGCCGCCTCCTCAGGCTCAGCTAAGCTATCTTGAACCTTAGGAACAAGTCCCTCGGAACTGAGAGTCTCCTTGGATGCCTCAGCATCTTCCTCTCTTATCTCAGGGCAGGGAATCCCTTCATCGACATATGTCTCATTGGCAGCTGAGATGTTCAAAACATCCTCAGCCGCTGGTCCACCCTTGGCACCAGTGTCCTTTTCACCTTCTCCCTGAGCCTGAGGCTCAGAGATCATCTCATCAACTTCGTTTGCAGTTTCCTCCACTGCCTTCTCCATATCTCCACCCTGAGCTTCATCATCATCCTTCTTTTCATTAGACCGGATGTCAGCCTTGCTCTTGGACATCATATCAGCCACTAACTGCTTCAGGTTGTCAAAGTTTAGAAGTTGAAGCCAGCTAGTCAGTCCAAAGAAGGAGCAAATCTTGGCTTCCTCAGTCTCCCAGTGCTCCCAGCCACGAGCGTCCACTAGCAGATGTTGCTCCTGCATGTTTCATTGTTTGAAGTCCAACCAAACCTTGAGCTCGATCACATATGCCAGTAGCTCATTGTATTTGTACAGCCCAGGCCAGCACTTTCCTGCCCATTCTGTGGCATTCCCCCTGAGAGTGTTCTCCAGAATCCCTCCCGCCATGTGTTCATCTAATTCCTCCTCCTCCACTTCGAGGAATTCATCCTCTTCAGCTGAAATGGATTTGGGACAGTCTTTGGGATTGGGGTATGATGGAAAGTCTGCGGGGTTTGGAAGATTTGTCTCGGCTGACTGATCAGGCTCATTCGTAGGTGAATTTGATGGCGCTGCCTCAGTAGGATGATTTAGCTCTGTTTGGGGTGTTTTAGTGGGTTGAGAGGTAGGGTCAGGGTTGGAAGGTGTTTGTGTTTCAGGGTTTGGGGGTGTTTGAGTGGGTACTGTCTCAGGCTGCAACAACTCAGCCGTCTCGATAGATTTTCTCACTTCCTCCAAGTCAGAGGCTCCAGGAGAGCTTGACTTCTCCCTCTCACTCACCTCAGGCAGCTTCTTAGCAGGGGACTTTTTGGGTCCCTTCCTAAGCCTCTTCAGGGGCCTCTCTCCCTGAGCACCCTCCTTCCTGACGTCATCGTCAGTTCCCTCAGCCTCTGACCCGACCTTCTTGGGATCAGACTCAGTCCCTGATTTCGTGCTCTTCCCTGACAGCACGACCCTTACCTTCTTCCTCTTCTCAGTCTTATCCACCTCAGGCTGCTCCACCTCCTCAGCTGCTGCCTCCTCCTCACCTTCCTTACTCCTCTCAAGGAGATCATCTACCCGTTCAATGAGACTGGTTGCCACTCTCTTGGCCTTACCAGCTGGCTTTTTGGCCTGACCCTTTGCTTTCGCATTGGGATCAGTCAGCCCTAGCACTGAATAGGTATCACTCAGTGAGGAAAACATTACCTTCTTTGAGGAGAGACTGTCCTCAAAATCGAAGGTATACCCATGGCAGGCATGAGCAATCAGGATGGACATCCTCGTCCCGAATGGCAAGATGGCACTGACGGATATGTGCTTCTTCTCCTCATCTCGCTTTAGCTTGTCCAGTCCGGCCTGATGGAGTTGATCAAGGAAGAACTGCTCCCAGTTCGCTTCCACTCCATCAACAATTGCTCCCACGAGTCTCAGCTTGGGCAGACTCAGTTGCTCGTGAGAGCCAGTTGCACCCATCACCATCTTGGACACCAAATCCACCAGAGCTCTGTACTCAGGCTTCAGCGTATTCTTGTTCTGACGAGCCTTGAACTCTGATGACCCAGACTTGGTCCATTTCCCAAGAAGTTCTCCCTCCGAGTTCTCCTTATACGTTCTTGGGTTGATGCCTGAGAATGGCAACTTGAAGACTTCCCTCACCGCCCTCCTGACGTCAATAGTGACCTCCTCTGAGTTGTAGAGAGGTTCGCCGTCGCCGTTCTTCTCTCCCGTCGGCTTAAGCGCAGTAACCTTCGTATAAATCTCCCCCTTCCATAAGAACATATTTAAGTATGCTTCCACAACTGTTCTTGGGAGCACGGAAATTGGGCGGGTGGTGAAGTATGTTTCCAACCCAGCATCGGAAATCCACTTGAATACGGGTTTGATTTCCTCAACTGTAAGACAGATACCTTCCATGGAGATGACTTGCTCCATGTGTATCAGCTTGTTCTCGACAACGTCTACGATCTTGTCGGTTGTCCAGTTGGAATCAAGGAATGCCATTGTTTTGAAAGAAGAGATTTTTCTTGAAAATTCTGTGTTTGAGCAAGAGAAAACTCAGTGTGCAGATGTGCGTTGTGTTTGCGTAAAAACCTCAAATGGCACTCTTGATTGATAAGACTAAGTCAGTTACTCAAACGTGGGGTTGAGATTAATCCCTGAATTCGAAAGGTTTTGAAATGAGGGGCCAGGATTAATCTCAGCTTCAATCAAAACCCCATGTCAGTCATATTCCGTATAAAACGGACACGTATATGAAAAAGTAACTGTAGCATTAAATGCTCCGTGCGCGTGGGTTTTAAATATGAAAAGGCGCGCTTTTAATGAAAACAGAATGCATTTAATAAAGATTTTCAGGATGAAAGACTCAGGGAGACGCTTGAAATTCACACGAGTCAGGATAGAACTCATACCTGTCAGGGAGACATTGTAGCACCCTGATACCTCGCTGAGTCGAGTCTGGCCTGAGTTCCCCCTAGAACCCTACACTGATTGCTCTCCCGGATCTAAGAGTCCTAACTCCACTGACAGTTCCATAAACCTTGCTTCAGCTAGAGGCTTAGTCAAGATGTCAGCTCTTTGCCTGTCAGTGTGAATCTTCTCCATCCTGATATCTTTCTTCTCCACATGATCTCGAATGAAGTGATGCCTAATATCCACATCCTTGCACCTTGTGTGAAGCACTGGGTTCTGAGTAATTGCTATTGCACTATTGTTATCACAATAGATTGGAACCTGATTAGCAAATACTTGGTAGTCCCTCAACTGTTGCCTCAACCATAAAATCTGAGCACAACAACTACCTGCAGCCATATACTCAGCCTCAGTTGTGGATGTAGCCACTGAATTCTGCTTCTTACTAAACCACGAGATCAACTTACTTCCCAAAAACTGACATGTCCCTGAGGTTGATTTCCTATCAATCCTACAACCTCCGTAATCTGCATCTGAATAACCTGTCAGTTCTAAGTTGTCATCTGAAGGATACCATAGTCTCATATTGACTGTCCTTTTCAAATACTTAAGTATCCTCTTAGCAGCCTCCAAATGACTTCTCTTCGGATCAGACTGATACCTAGCACACACACCAACTGCAAACGTAATGTCAGGCCTACTTGCAGTCAGGTACAACAAAGAACCTATCAGCCCTCGATACTCAGTCTGATTTACTGAAGTCCCTTCAGTGTCAGGATCCATCTTCCAATTTGTGTTCATAGGGATCCTGGCTGGATTGCTGTTCTGAACACCAAACTTATGAATCAAGTCTCTTGTATACTTGGCCTGATTTATGAAGATACCTTGATCAGTCTGCTTGACCTGCAATCCTAAGAAGAAGTTAATCTCTCCCATCATGGACATCTCAAATTTACCAGTCATCAACTTAGAGAATTTCTCACAGAGCTGATGATTTGGTGATCCAAATATTATGTCATCCACATAAATCTGGACCAAGAGAATGTCTTCACCTTCAGTGATCCTGAACAATGTCCTATCCACAGTTCCCTTCTTGAACCCATGGTCTGTCAGGAATTGAGAGAGGGTATCATACCAAGCTCTTGGTGCTTGCTTAAGTCCATAGAGTGCTTTCTTCAAATGATATACTCTATCTCCAATCTCAAACCCGGGAGGTTATTCAACATATACCTCTTCATTGAGTACACCATTCAGGAAGGCACTCTTGACATCCATTTGATACACCTTGAACTTCTTATATGTTGCATAGGCAAGGAATAACCTGATAGCTTCCAACCTAGCCACTGGAGCAAAAGTCTCATCATAGTCTATTCCTTCAGACTGACAATACCCTTTTGCAACCAGTCTAGCCTTGTTCCTTACCACAACACCATTTTCATCCTTCTTGTTCTTAAAGACCCACTTGGTACCAATCACACCTTGATGCCTAGGTCTATCTACCAGTTCCCAAACCTGATTCCTTGTGAACTGATTTAACTCCTCTTGCATGGCAATGATCCAGTTCGAGTCAGTGAGAGCTTCTTCAATGTTCTGAGGCTCTTGCTCAGAGAGAAAGCAACAAAACAATGCACTCTCACCATGGAACCGTCTGGTCCTGACTTCCTCAATTGGGTCACCAATGATTTGATCAATGGGATGATCCTCTAACCATGTTCTTTTGCCAGGAGTTGTTCCTGAAGTACCTGCAATGTTAGTATCTACAGGCTCATAAAATTCAGGAAATTGAACAGAAGGGGATGATCCTGAGTCTATACCAAAGGGATTAACAAGCTCAATGTCAGGGACATTGATTCCCCCTGGATTAGGTGACTTAGGAACCGTCTCAGCTGCAACAGCATCTTCATAGATGGTGCTTACCTCAGGTTGAGCATGTTCCTCAGTCTGAGGCTCAACAATCCCTGATGTGCTGGGCTTAGGAGTGGCACCTGATTCCTCATCCTGATCGTCATCATCATCCCATCTTGGAATTGGCACAGTCTTGATCTTAGGATCAGGTTGATTCTTCAAGCTCAGCCTTGTCACATTCCTTGTGACCTCCTCAGTGTCAGGATTCAACACCTTTGCCCTAGACTCATTAGCAGATTCATCAAAGACAACATGAGGTGATTCTTCCACAACAAGGGTCCTACAATTATATACCCTGAAGGCTTTACTAACTTCAGAATATCCTAAGAATATTCCTTCATCAGATTTGCTATCAAAGGCTTTCAATTGGGTCTTCCCATTGTTGAGGATGAAGCACTTACAACCAAATACATGAAAATAAGAAATACGAGGTTTTCTTTTGTTCCATGTCTCATATGGGGTCTGTGCATGTTGTTTGTTCAGCATGGATCTGTTCTGAGTGTAGCATGCAATATTGATTGCCTCAGCCCAGAATTTCTTAGGCAATCCTGACTCAGCCAACATGGTCCTTGCTGCTTCCTTCAGTGTCCTGTTCCTCCTTTCAGCGACACCATTTTGTTGTGGGGTTCTAGCTGCAGAAGTCTCATGAGCTATACCAAGTTCATTACAAAAGTCAGAAATATATGAATTTATAAATTCAGTGCCCTTGTCAGATCTGATCTTAGTAATGGACTGATTCTTCTCATTGCTGAGTCTCCTGAGCAACTCTGGAAGCTTCACCTGTGTTTCCTTCTTATTCAACAGGAAAATAACCCAAGTATATCTAGAATAATCATCAATAACCACAAGGGTATATTTTCTACCATTCATACTCACATGTGTTATGGGACCAAATAAATCCATGTGCAATAGCTGAAGTATCCTGTCAGTGGAATAGGAAGCTTTCTCTTTGAATGATGCTCTGACCTGCTTCCCTTCCTGACAAGCTTTGCACACGTGATCTTTGCTAAAAACTTCATTAGGTAGACCATCAACAAGTGATTGTCTAGAAATTTTGTTAAGAATCTTGAAGTTCAGGTGGCTTAATCTTTTATGCCATAACCAACTGAGCTCTAGAGAGCTTTTAGCAATAAAACAAGTATTAGGAATAGTGCTGCTCCAATCAACGAGATAAACGTTACCTTTCCTTATACCTGATAGAAGCACTTATGTTGATTTGTCCTTGACTGAACATATATTTGATGAGAACTCAACACTGAACCCTTTGTCACAGAATTGACTTACTGACAGCAGGTTATGCTTCAGTCCTTCCACAAAGGACACATTTTCCACTCTGACTGTACCTATAATTAGAACACCAAAACCTTTAGTAACACCTTTTGAGTTATCACCAAAGGTTACATGTGGACCATCTTTAGCTTGATATTCTTGGAGAAGACTCTTCATTCTAGTCATGTGCCTTGAGCAACCACTGTCTAGGTACCAAACAGCTTTGATTGGGTCTCCTCTCTTCTTTTTGTGATCCACAGCCGCCTGCAAGCAATTCAGGCTTTAGGTACCCATTGGGTGTTGGGTCCTATCGTGTCAGCTGTACCCTTCGGGATCCAGACTTGCTTAACAACCCTGATTGCCTCAGAGTGGTAAACCTGTCTCCCTAAAACATCAACATACACAACTTTCTTCTTCTTTGCCTGAGAGGAAGATGATGTATGAGTGCTAGACTTAGGCTTCACAGGAACCTGAGTGGGTGCCTTTTGGGCTGGCTTCCTGTTCTTCCTAGGTCTGGGTGCAGCAGGTCTTGGGCCTTGTTCTTGATAAGGACCCTGATATTTATTCCACCTAGGCAAGTGAGGGAATGGAAAACAGTTAAAGGCCTCAGGATGCCAAAACCACGGGGGTGTCATCATATTTGGCCTTCCCTGTTGGTATTGCCAAGCATGATGGTACCCTCGCTGACCAGTCTGAGGGCTCTTGGCCTGAGTCTTCCTCTGCTTTCGCTGAAGTTTTCCCTGGCCTGAGCTCTCAGGGGCTTCCTTAGGTTGCTTCGCCTTTCCCTTGGGTTTTGGCTTAGCTACCTTAGGAGCAACCCTGACTGTGTCAACGATTTCCTTGCCCTTATCAGTTTGACGGGCCTGGAGCACAACCTTAGGTGCACTCTGACCTGTCTGAACAAATACCCTCTCAGTGTTGCTCTCTGAAGCAGCATGAGACTGACCTTGTGAGGATTTCTCAGGAACATATCCAAGTCCCTTTTTCTTGTTCCCAAGTATCTGGCTGCTATTTATTTCCTCTCCAGCCACTGAGGATTTATTCATTGCTGCAACCTTTTTCTTGAGAGAGTCCTCACTCTTTTTCAGGATTTCATGTCTGGTAAAGAGGTCATCAAACTTACTCTTAAGTATTTTTAGTTCTTCCTTCCTGACCAGCTCTTCCTCAGCCAGTTCCTTTAGAATCTTCTCTCTTGGAAGACGCTCAACATTGATTAAATCAATCTCCTGAGTTAGTCTCACAATTTGAGCTGATTCTTTAAGATCAGACTTAGTGAGTTGTTCGTTTAGGTTGTGAACCTCAGTACTCAATTTCTTGTTCTCCTCTACCAAGAAGACATTAGTTTCCTGCAGTCTGGAGAAATCAACCATCAATTGATCAAGGCAGATTTGAAGGTTCATTTTTCTAACTGACTCTGAGCTAAGCTCAGGATTTTGACCAGTGTAAGAAGCACAAACAGAATTTGATGTTACCTCAGGCTCATCCCTAGCCATCAGACAGACATCATCGTACTCGTCATCTGAGAAGAGTTCAGGTGACCTCTCAGCAGGACCGTCAGAGTCTGTTGCATCTTCAGCGAACATTGCTCTCCGATCAGCAGATCTTAGATCCCTAGTGGCTCTCCTTTCCTCTCTCTCCCTCGCACTCAGCTCCGGGCAGTCGTACTGATAGTGACCAATCTTGTTACAGTTGTAACATGCTACCTGCTCACTTACTCTTTCTTTTCTTGGTTCAGGGTTCCTCCTTGAGTCAGGTTCCCTGGTTCTTGGTGAGCTTTCAGCCTTGGTTGGATATCTATCATCGCGAGTACGTCTCTGTTCGTCTCTTCTTTTAGGCTTTGGTTCAGAATATCTCCTTTCATCACCACGTTCTCTCCTCTGGTCAGTGTTCCTTCGCTCCTCATATCTCCTTGAGCTTTGGTGGGTTCCTTCAGGTTTCCTATCACGTGAGTCCTGATAAAACTTTTTATAACGACCAAACCTGGAATTGAGCTTGTCAAATCGTCTGGCCATCAGGCTGTACTCCTCAGCGAGTTCTTCCCTGCTCATCTCCATCAGTGACTTTGATGAAGAATTTGATGAGGGCTCAATAGGTTCAGACCTGGCGTTGAACGCCACACTTTTCTCAGGAGTTTTCTCCTTTACTTACTCTTCTGGCTGAACTTTCTTCTTTCTTTTGTTAAGATCGAATTCAAGCGCTTTGAGCTTTGAAAAAAGTAAAGCAGAAGTTATGTTACTCATATCCTGAGTGTTCTTAAGCATAATTACACTGTTATCCCATCTCTCAGGAAGGGTATTCAGGATCTTTGAAGCAACATCTCTCCTTGGGACATCCTTGTCCAGCATCACCAACTCATTCATCAACTTGATGAATCTAGACTCCATTTGATCTATGCTCTCGTCAGGCAGCATTTCGAACGCCTCGAATTTCTGAATGGAAATGTTTCTCTTGTTCTCTTTGATCTTTTCAGACCCCTCACACATCCTTGTCAGCTCATCCCAAACCTCCTTTGCCGTCTTTAAGTTCATCAGCCTAGCTGACTCCTCGAAGGGCACCGTATGCAAGATGATATTTCTGGCGACGTTGTCAAGCCCCATCATCTTGATCTCATCAGTGGTCATATCCTTCCTTTCCTTAGAAATATGTACACCAATATCGAGATCATCATATCCTCTCCCTCTGGTGTTAGGGACAGTGATTTTGATAGGTCCTTCCCTGAGAACATGCGGCATCTGGTCATGGATGGCATCAAGATGTGCTTCTAATCTGAACTTCCAATAGACAAAGTTAGATACAGAGAATTCAGGTAACGAAGCTTCAAGTCTCCTCGAAGTCATGATGATGCAAGTTTTATGAAAAACAAACTCAGATCTGTTCAGTGACCACCAACAGTTTCTCCTCTGAAACTATTAGTATTCAAAGTCAGTGGTCTTTCGAACCACTGCTTTGATACCACTTGTTGGTCCCGGTACAAGACTGAGGAATACGTGTATGGGGGGGGGAATACACGTATACCAATTTTTCAACCTTAAAGCTGACTGAGTCCCCTTTACTCAGAGTGGTAAATAACTAGGAGCTGATAACACACCTACTGACTACACTTGGTGCGGGTCAGTTGGCTAACTATCAGTTCAAGTTCAGTGCGGAAATGTTTGAGCCCTGATAGTTTAAAGTCTTGTTTAGTTTGCTTTCTGAAAAACTTGTTTTACTCAATTCTGAAAGGTGTTTAGTAGGGCAGTGCTCTTGTTGAAGACCAGCCTGATTGAATCAGGCCTGATAAACTGAATGCAATGAATGAACAAGTAATATGGCAAGTATGCACAATATCAAAGCAGTAAGAACACAAGGAGTTTAACGTGGTTCAGAGACTCAAGCTCCTACGTCCATGGCCTGATTTAACAGGAAATCCACTCAAGGGATTCTTGTTTTTAACGTGCCAAGGTGCACCAAGACCAGCTAACCTCACTGATCTATACAACTCCACTTACTAACACACTAACTGACTTACTTCCAACAAGCCTAACTTAGGGTTTTGGTTTCAGTTTGGATTCCAACTAAGTTCAGATTATCCTTACAAGGCAAAGCTATGCTAAGGATTGGATAATCTCTCTAAGCTTAAGATAATGCTATTTAGCTCTTGGAATACAGAATAACTCTCAATTGCTAAGAAACACTTGGGAAATTTAGATATTTTCGAGTGCTTCTTTTAAAGGTTGAATGCTTTGAATGCTTGAGAGTTTGAGTAATTTCTGGCTTGGAAATTTCCCGTAACCTTGAATAGGTTCAAGGTCTTCTGTATTTATAGGTGATTTAGAAAAATATCCGTTGGAAAGATAGCCTTCTAGTCATCTATATAGAGTGGCTTCAAACTGACATATCTTCATGCAGCAGCCGTCCTTGCATGGATTTGGTATTTGCATTAAATGCACATTAAATGCTTGCCCGTTGAATGTGCAGTCTGAATTCAGTCTTCATGTCAGGTTCCGTACGTGCGTGTCCTTCTCGGATTGGTCCACGTCATCAGGTTGGTGAGAATGTCTGAACTTATTCCTGAGCTTCAGGCTTGTCTTATTAAGTTCATTTTGTCTTGAGCCCACCAGTCTTGTCCTGACGCTGAAATTCCTTTTGCATTGCTTGACTCTACTCCAAGTCTTCCCATAAACTCAGTGACATCCTGTTCCCTTCAGGATTGAGTTAGTAATGACCTCAGGGTCATACTCTTCATCACTGACACTTACTCAGCCAGCTTAGAGGACTGCCATAAGTTCAGGATGGTGTTCTTCTTCTTCAGGCTCTTAGTCTTGATTGACACCAGTGAGTTCTCCTCTCACTGAGTACCTGTGAAGTGTAAAATGACTAAGTATAGAACCTAACCAAGACTAGCCTGACAAAGACAGATTAAGGCAAACATCTTTTCAGGGGCTTTGGGATCTTAATCAAAACTGACAATGTCCCAACACTTTCCATAAATGCCCGATCTGACTCGTCGTCATTTTGTTTTAGGTCTGACAATCGGTGTTTTTGGGATAAATATGATCCCGCCATTGAGAAATGGGAAAGGAACTCTTGGCTCAATTGAATGAACGAGTGAATAGATGCTGGTGGCATTGCCGAAAACCATTTGTGCACCCGGTCCCCCAAAGTTAATAGGAAGTTTCGGCATTGGGTGGCATCGCTGGCTCCCACCGAGACCTTGTAATCCGAGTACTTCGTTAAATGAACCCTGGGATCAGCAAGGCCATCATATCGGATACTTGCTGGGAATTGGACCTTCTTCTGAATCGGGGCTTTCAAAATGAGGGATGATAATGGTGAGGATGGCAAGCTGGTCGTCCCCACTCCTCTTTGTTGGTCCAATTGTCCCTGCATGCTCTCTACAACTTTCCTTAGGCTGGACAGCTCATCCAAAGATGCCCCCTGACTTGGAGGCTATTCGGCGAGCAAAGGTACAAATCTTTCTACTCGTCGCAGTCCCTCACTTGGAGTGGGCATGTCCTGGAGCTGCTTTCTAGGATTGCTCGCCGCATTTGGCCCTAGGCGCCTAAAGGCAGACTGAGAAAGTCTTTCATGAACCGATGGGCGAGGTTGTTCAAATGTTGCTCGCCCACACTCTGCTTCCGGGCAAGCAACTTTCTCCAGTTGTTGGGGTTGGCCAAGTCTGTCCTGGGCACTGGAACGAGTTGTTCCATGGCTCGACATTGTTGTTCGCCCGCGAGCAGACTCAGCTTGGCCTTCCCTCGGCTCGACCACCTTGGCTTTGCCCTTATCCCGCCTGACCTGGGCACTGTTCACCTCGTGTTGTTTGCCCCTAACTGATCTGGCCCTAACAACTTCCAAGGGTCTATCCTTAGGCCTTGCTTATGAAGGCCCATTCTGTTCTTACTGTCTCTGAAGAGCCTGGAGAGCAGCAATGATCTTGGCCAGTTTGTTAGGGTTGTTCGCCAGGGCCTCCATTTCAGGTGGGAGATTATGAGTTATGGTTGAATGTTGTGATCTGTTTGCATACCTAGGATTACAATCCTGGTGGTCAGCCAACGAGGCTGGGGTAGGTGATGCTCTCCTCGATAAGCGTGTACCTTGTGTTTCTTTGGATTGAGGCATTTCAATTAAATTCTCTTAATTTTTATGATGAAGAACACCAAGAACACCAAGAACACTTTTGCTTGAATCTTCAAGTTTTCAACTTGAAGCTCTTGATTAATCACATTAAGTCGAAGGTTCAAACCCTCCTTCTAGTGCTAATTTGTTGGTGATTAAATTTAATCGATAGGATTAGTGACTGTTTTAATTCGGTTTAAGACCACCAATCAATTACGTGTGATTGATTACCACCGTAAATGGTAAATCGAAGATTCGGGATGCGGAATTGTAAATACGAAAATCGAAATCGTATTAATTTCGTATATGTGTGTTTAGGTGTTTAAGTGTGTATTTTGGGAATATTTGTGAATTTGAACTTATATTTCTCAGCTGGAGAACAACTATTTATAGAAGCTAGCAAGCATGAGGTGTCTATGACTCATGGTCTCCCTAGCTTGCATGTTGGACAAGTGTCCTTTGATCTTTGTTTGACCTTATCTAAGATATATCTTAGTTACAAAGTCTTCTTTGGTCTTATCACGGACTCATTGTTGTTCGTCCAGGTCGGCTTGATTGATTCTGTATGGTCTTTTAATCAAAGTTGTTCGCCTCTTGAGGTCATGGTTCGGAAGCTGTTCGCCTTTGTATTTCTTATTGGTAGGCTTTGGGATCTTGATCCTTTGTTCGTCCTTATACACCTCGCAGGCGGGTAGATGCACCATCTATCATAATGTTGTTCGTCATTATTGACTTGGTGAAGGGTCCATATCTGGTCTCGGGTCTTAAATCTTGTTCGCCATTATGTTGTTCGTCATTGGAGTTGTTCGTCATTTCATGCACCTCCCTAATTGATCCATGCACTCCAACTTGATTTTCTTCATTAATCACTTTTGATTTGGGGTTGATTCTCCGTAATCTCTTTTAAGTTCTTAATCCCTGTTCGCCCATCATTAATTGATGTTCGCCTATCAACAGCTGGGATCAAATGGAGCAAGAGTTCACGGTTAGCATGATCGAGTTGACAAATTCATGCCAGTGGAAAGAAGATCCTGTCATCATCTACATTAATCGATGGAGAAATTTGAGTCTAAACTGCAAGGACAGACTATCCGAGACTTCCGCAATCGAAATGTGCATCCAAGGGATGAAGTGGGGTCTCTGTTACATCCTCCAAGGTATCCAACCGTGACCTTTGAAGAGTTGGCCACAAAAGCTCACGACATGGAGCTAAGCATGATTGCAAGATGAGTCGAAGGACCACCAACACAAAAGTCTCGCGACAAGACTTATGTCAAGCCTTCAAGTAAGGAATACATAACAGATCTTCCTCGCGATAGGGGGCAAAACAGGTTCACCCTAAAAGAGATGCGTAAAAAACAATCCTTTCTTAGACTTTGACATCTCTGGGATATTTGATGACTTGATTGAATCAAAGATCATAGAATTGCCTAAGATGAAGCGGCTGAAGGAAGCTGGATGCACTGACGATTCAAAGTACTGCAAATACCATCGATTAGTGGGTCACCTAATTGAAGATTGCTTCATCTTCAAGGAAAAGGTCATGCAATTGGTCAAGCAAGGAGATATCGTGCTCGAAGAAGCTACCTAAAGTTCTTCAAATGAAAATGCTCCTCGACAAGAGCATAAACTATTTGAAATGCTCCTCTGATACAAGCATAAACTGTCTGTGAAGCACCTTGATACAAGCATCTCAAAGACCATCAAATTCAATCTCCTTGACAATGGCAAAACCGTCTGAAGCTCTCAAGTTGGAGATCAAATTGAAGCCTCTTCGAATTAAACAAAGCTCCTTGATTCGAGCGAAAAATATCTTAAGGCCAAATCAAGTCTCCTTGACGAAACACTACATTGTCTGAAGCTTTTTCAAGCTAAAGATCAAATTGAAGTCTTCATCAAGTCAAAACTCATTGATTCTTACTAAACTGTCTGAAGCTCTCAAGCCGAAGAACAAATTGAAGTCTCTCTCCAAATCAAATGATACTCCTTGATACGAGTATAAACTATCCACAAGTTTGAAATTTAATGCTCCTCGATACGAGCCTAAACTATCTACAAATTTGAAAGTGAAGTCTCCTTGACAAGAGATCAAACTGTCTACAAATTTGAAGTTGAAATACTTCTTGATACGAGTATAAACTATCTAACAAATTCAAATGACGTCTTCTTGACACACGAGTTTAAACTGTATGTCACTTCTAGCCTATATGAGTATAAACTGTTTATAGCATCCCATTAAACTACGTTATGACTTGATCCTCTTTAAAGGGGTACATAGGCAGCCTAGACATCCTCGAAGTTCAGTCATGATTCAAAACTCCAAATGCATATGAGGGCGTAAAACACTTTAGTGTTTCATTCACTCCAAGTCAAAACGACCGTGAACAAAACACGAGGGGGCTTTTGTAAGCAAATAAATTTTGCTCCCAATTAAATGGTGACGCGTGTACAAAGCAAATATTAATATCAAATTAAATTTACTATTTTATTTTGAGAATTTAATTAAATTAATTCTCGAATTAAATAGTTAAACTTGATATTAAATGTACACGGTACAAGTCGGTCGAATTAAATGAGTGTTCGATACTCATATTGGGTAATAGATACAGTTTATTTACCAAAAGATAGAAAATTAAATAACATCTTGTCAAAAAGGGGAGTAAATTAAATTAATTCGCAAATCACGTCAATCAAATATCATTGGCCAACCAGGACGTGCCACGTGGCACGACAGGAAAGGAAGGTTTCTCAACCTCCACCCTATAATAGGGCCCTTGTTCATTCATTCCCACACACACAACCAAGGTGAACGAGCATTCAGACGATCAACAAGCGAATCCTCTACAACTGTTCTTGAAGACTCAAAGTATTCTTCACCGTTCTTCGTGCAAACCCGCCAGAAATAGCTCCAGATCAGATATTAAGGCTCAAAACCCCTCCGATCCGATGTTTCTCTTCGAAGATCCGAAGAAACTCCAAGAACGTTCTTCAAGGCCTTTGAAGATTCAAAGATGTTCTTCACCGTTCTTCGCTGTTTTTTGTGCAAGTTCGTCAGAAATAGCCTCCGATCCGGAATCAAGGTCCTAAAACCCTCTGATTCGGTGTTTATATTTGAAGATATTCGAAGGTTCAAACCGGTCTTCGCAGACTCAAGAACGTTCTCTAAAGAACATACTTAGTAACAGTTCCAAGTCAGAGATCAAGGCTCGAAGCCCCTCCAATTCAGCGTTTCTCTTCCAAGGCATTCCTCGTTCAACCGTTGAAGATTCAAGGATCTTCATCAAACATTCAAGGCATTCTTCATCCCTGTTGAAGAAGTTCGTCTGAAAGCCATGCTTGATTCAACACAAGACGTCAAGTCCTTGGGTCGGCCTTTTCAAGTCTCTTACTTCAACTCTAGATAAGATTAAGGCAAGGACCATTGCAAGAGCTGTCCGAGTCAAAGTCAAAGTCAATTGAAAAGAAGAATCAGAGGATCAAGTTCAGAGTTGGTCAGACCCGCACAATTTCAAATTCGAAGAAATTCAAGTTGTAATTTTTTATTTCATGTTTTTCACGAAATTTGTAGTTACAGTATGAATTTTTATTCAATCAATAATAATTTAAATAAATCGATAAATCGACTTACATTGTAAGGAATGGTCGTCCGAGAAGTGAGGATTATATCTTCAATGTAGCAGCACACAAAATATCCACAGTGGATGCTATCTCACTGCCTCGGAACCTGTCGATGAGCGACTATACTCACGTACTACAATTATGATTATTTTCTATTAATTTGATAATCTTCTAAAGTAAATTTACCTTAATATTTTTCTAGTCCACTATATTGAAATATCTTGAGCCTTGACTCGGAAGGCAACTCCGATACATCATCATCACACTATTATTATTACATTTAAAAAATAAAAATAGATTACATATGCATAATTTTAAATGTAAAATAAATTATTATATTAGAAAATTAAAAATTAACTTACGCTTCCATATATTTCATGAGATCAGGGCGATGTGAAACCACCCCATCCACAGCTGGGTCCATAAAATATACAAAGAGCATAGCCATGTTTATGGCGACCAACACCCAATGTGACATATATTATGTTAAGGATATTAAAATTAAGTGCGTGTTTATATGAAAACAAATATTAGTGAAATGTTTATTATACTCACCCCATATTTGTTGGCCAAAAAACGAGATGGCCTCTCCCAGTATATTTCAGCATATGTGCAACAATCCCCTCCATAGACTGTGTCCTATCACCCAAGTAGCAACACACTTGGGGGAGACGAAGGAATACATTGCACCTGCCTCGGCATCTATAGAGAGATATACCTCACCAAAATATCTTTAACCAACATATCTAATTAATATTTAATAAGAAAATTAACTATATAGAAAGTAAATACTGAGAATTAGTAAACACGTACCTGAGGTAAAAAGTCATAGTAGTTGCACTCAACCAATCGTTGTGCAAGACTTCAATCACACGCTCCCGACCGATCCACTCATCCCAACCACTCTGATGAAAGTGAGAAAGCATGGGAACTATAACTGATTCGAAAGCGGGAGATGATACCAGCATGCTCACCATAGTTTAGGTGTAGAGTGATATCGTAAGCTAAGTGTTCTTGCATTAGATAACCAAATAGCCGTCTGCACACACCACTAGTGGAGTCCCTCTTTCCCTCCCTCTCACTATATACGACACCCCTTGATTTCTATTTAGCATTTTGTGGAGTCTACAGTGTCTACAATCAATTTACAATATTATTTAAAAATAAATAAGATAATGAACTTTAATAACATATATTTTACCTTCTTGGTGAGAGAGGCCAAGTTGCTCGGCCATTTGAGAAGTGCCCGACCGATGTTTTGACTGTAATGGCATTATCTATTGGTTTTAACACAGGTGAATCCTCTTGTCCAAGTTTGGGTACATCGAGCGTGACCCTCACGAAGCTAAGAGTTGGGAGATGACCATGAATCATTCCACTGGAGCTATTTTGCAACATTCTTATGGCCACAAACCGAGTAGGTTGCTCCAAATAAAGGTAGCAAATGGTCTATGGCTGTTCGAATAAGATATTTAGTTAGAAAATTTTAATATACAAGTCTTTAATTAAAAAGAATGCGAGATACATATGATACCTGGGAGACGTTTTGAAGTGGATCATCAAAGTCATTCCTAGCATCAGCTGAAAACATAGACGGAGCACTACCTTCACAGCTTGCTCCACTCGACGACACCCCGTGACTCGATCTTCTCTTAGCACTCAAAAGTTCCAATTTTTTAGCCAACGTGGTAACCTGCTCTGAAAGTCTATCCACCATACCCATGGCTGCAATAACATGTGTCATCGCCAATGATGTCTTCGTCACATCATATCCAGCACTCTGTATGCGTCCGGGATGCTCCTGACAACCTATAGCTCGTGCAAGCAGATCATCAGTACCGATAATGCGGAGGTCATCGGGCATTATGCTCTGAAATATGTGCTCCTGAATCACAAAAGATTATTATTTACTTATTTCAAATGAAATAATAGTTTGTAATTCAAAGATAAAATAATGGATAGATTACCGTTTCTTCAATGATACGTTGTGTATTGGAATCAAGAATATTCCCTTCTGGTATCTTTCTGTTAGCCTGAAATAACTCGTAACGAGTAACTACGGGTGCGTTCACTCCAACTTTCCTTTTTTCTTCTTTCTATGATAGTGATGAACGTGTCCCTTTATTAGATATATTAAAAGTGAATATATAAAAAAATCAAAAATTAGGATTTTGATCTCACCATATCTTCCCTTATGCGTGCATAACCTCTGGAAGATCCACAATATCGCACCTCCATCGTCTTAGCTTGTTCACAATTTTTGTTATTTTTTTTCTACAGTGTAATAGAAATACAATAAATACTGAAAAACATCGTGCATTAGGAATATAGGAAATAACATTGATGATGAGGGCAGGAGGATGAGGCGAGTACAGACCAGTCTTCGGGTCTTGTGAGCATTTCCTCATCCAAGATCGGAAATTCTTAGCCATTACCCCAGCTTGCATAAGTATTTGCCTCTTCTTTATGTGGTCAAGGTCAAGGAATGTAGTCTATACACATATAACATAACAATTTAAATTTAGTAATTTCACAAGCTCATAATATATCATACAACAACTTTATAAGCATATAATTAACATACCACAAGCTCATCCCATAGAACTTCCTTCAAATGAGTCAGTTTTTCGCTATGCCAGTCATTGGTTGGCAACACGATAGGGATAACTCTCCTTACTGCAGCCCCAAGGTAGAACGACAACTTCTCACTCTCTTTTCCTATTGTTTTCCCATACTCATTGAATGATACCTGCAATAAAATGGTAGTGTTAGGTTCAACGATTATTCAAATAATTACAAATTCAATGTTTAATTGTAATAAAATTACCTTAAGTATTTTTCCCTTGCTACGAGCTCTCTTCAAAGAAGTCATCGTGACTACACCCCTCTTGTGCTTCTCCCCAGTGTTGCTAGTGGTGGGAGCATCAGTTTCATCTTGTCCCAAGTCATCCCCCTCTTGGATGTCATCTGTATAATGTCGATCATATGCGCATATGTCATCTACGTCTAAACAAACATGATAATCTCCATCATCTCTGGGATAGGCAAATAAGACATGATCTTATAAAGTAGAAAAAATGTTACATAAAAAATAAAACATTTAATAAAGCAGAAGAAACAACATTAAAGTCATACATTTCTTTTTAGCACTTATTTTTCTTTTTTCTTTTTTTGTTTACTTTTCTCATTCATGACCATGAATGTTAACAAGATTCGGATTGTTATATTCATCCTCATCTCTAAGTATTCTCTAGTAAGGGTGTGGATTTGTAGGATCATTGAAAGAGGGTACAGAAATAGTGAAGTTCTAAAAGGGTCATCGATTGTCTCAACATCTTCATCGACGTGGTCGCTAATCTGGTAACTATTGTTAAATTTGTTTGACAGAACCACTATGGACCAGTTCTTATTAATTGGGCCGGGGACATAGAAAATTTGTTGAGCTTGACTGACCATTATGTAAGGTTCATCTATGTATCCCACATTCTTCAAATCAACGTGTAAGAACCCAAAACTTTCAACTTGGACCCCGATAGAGATTCTCACCTAACTACAATCGAAGATTGGTTCTGTTAGATTTTGTTGGGATGAACACCATGTTCGACGCAATGGAAGTCATAGATTTACCAACAACGAATCAAACATATGGTTGTATAACATAAAACATAAAGGATAAATTAACAAAATAAATCCTTATAGTGCTTCAAAGACAGAATCCTCAACTACGATATCCACGTAACTCACATTCACAGATCCGCACATATTTATCAGCGTTGAATCCCGAGATGAATTTGCTAGGAAAATTCAAACTAGGGATTTTATGGAGAGATTATGAAGTTATCGAACTCATAGAAGTCATGAATTAATGAATCCCTACGGTCTTATATTTATAGGGAAAGCCCAACTTAAATCTTAAGCTATCAAGATTAGGAAATATATTCCCTAATCTTACAAATCAAATCTCATAGATTTGATTTTTCTATCTATATAAAATCCTACAATAACATTCCAAATATTATTTTGGGATTCTTATTTAATTAAATAGTAATAATAATTAATTCAAAATTAATATATAATTAATTCTCCATAAATTAAATATTAAATCCAATTTAATACTTAATCAACCAACTTTAATCTGCAAAGTGAATTACTTGTTGTGTGACCCATATACCCTCATATATCGAGCGATTAGTCAAAATAACAGTCTTAATTGAACCCTAGACAATAAATTAGACATTCTCAATATATGAGGTACATTGCGAGGAAATGTACAACTACCTGTAACTATAGTGATAATGTCTTTTCATTCGCGAATACTCGATTAAGTCTTGAATATGATGAAGTGTCTATTCAAATAACTTAATCATATTATCACTAATCACTAATTGATCACTCGTGTCACGCTTGGTCACAAAGTCCAAGTTGACATGCATATGCCAATGACTTTGATCCAATTATGATGAGAAGAGGAGTATTCTCTCTAAATCCATATTGATGAATGAATCCTATTCTTGGCTCAACTACCATGGACATGCATTTCGTGTGAACCCAATCCAAGCCATATCTACCCATGGAAGGGTGCAAGCGTCGGTCATGGTCAAAGTTCATTACTCCACAGATGTCGTGCGTATTGACTTCAAGTCAAAGGAATATCGCATTTCTACCACTAACTAAGATACTTGTAGACACGTAAAGTGGAATTACATCAAATAATTTCTCGGATGGGTATACTAATACCCACTAAGGTATCTATGCATCAATCATGAGATACCTAGTATCTTGTAGTAAGTGAGATCTTACTACACCTTCTAAGAGTATGATGCAGATCACACACCAATCTCAATTGCATCATTAATATTCTCTTGTCGATCGCCACGCATCTAGATTTTGAGATCTGGCAAATGGATGTCAAAACAACTTTTCTAAATGGAAGTCTTGAAGGGGATATCTATATGCGACAACCCGAAGGTTTTATTGTGAAAGGTCAAGAACATCTCATATGCAAGCTATAGAAGTCAATATACGAACTTAAGCAAGAATCACATATTTGGAACCAATGTTTTGATCAGGTTATAAAGTCTTATGGGTTCGATCAAAATGAGTTCAAAAGTTGTGTCTACAAAAGGTGTGACGGAACTGCAGTGGTATTATTAGCATTATATGTAGATGACATTTTGCTCATCAGAAATGATGTAAAGGTATTGATAGACATAAAGGTATATCTATTAAAACAGTTTGATATGAAGGACTTAGGAGAAGTCGGTCACAGCCCTGGGATCAAAATCACTCGTGATTGCAAGAAAATGATATTAGGCTTATCGCAAGCTTCAAACACAGACACTGTTTTGAAACGTTTCAGTATGCAAGATTCCAAGAAAGGTGTTGGGAAAATGTATAAGACTTAAGTTTTGATTAGATGCCAAAATGTTCCTCCTAAGTTGATTTGTAAGTTAAATTATTCAGTAGAGTTAGTGCTTAGTTAATCAGTTCAAATGTTAAGGAACTGAAGTACAGTTAATAATTTATAGAGTGTATTTAAGAATGAAGTCTGCTGAAGATGAAGTCCACTGAAGACAGGTGATCTGAGAAGAAGTCTAAGTCTTGAATGTTTTCTAAGTGCATTCTCACTAAGACTAAAACCATCAGGAGAGGACCAAGGTCCACTGATGAGAACTAACAAAGCACATTCAATACTAAACATATTAAAAGCTGTTAGTTAATCTGGTTGGAATAAGGCAAAACGAATTTCAGTGAAGCTTACAATAAATGAAGGAATAAGAAGGTTCTCTCAGAGGAGTTCCACCTTAAAGCAAGACAAGAATCTGGGCATACAGACTAAAGGTCCAATGAGAAGATGACACGTCAGTGTACTTTACTGACAGCCAACCTGCTCCAGACTGACAAGTACCAAAAGTCTTTCCTTAGCAATCTACAGAAAGTTGGTGAACAGGCATGGTCTTTCAGCAGTTTCTTGACAAGACTTAAAGCTTCAAATATAGCCGTTTGAGCCAATCAGATACAAGAAGACTTACTTGAGAAGATTCAAATCCAACGGGAAGATTTTCAAGGAAGCCTATAAATAAAGAAGGACGTGCTCATTTCTATGCACGGGAAACTCACAAGATCAAAGCTATCTCTACATTAATAACAACTAGAAGCACTCGAAATTACCTTTGTTTCCCAAGTGTTTCACATTTGTAGAGAGCCTAACAAACCTTCTGTAACCAAGCTTAAAAGCCATATCCAAATCTCAGAAAGGGATAATCCAATCCTAAGCCTTGAGCTAAACTTGTAAGGATTATCTCAAAATAGTTGGAACCAAAACCCTACTCAAAACCCTACTCAGTGTTTAGGTTGAGAGCTAGTGTTAAGTGGTGTTAGTAAGCTGATTGTTGTATCAGTCTGAAAGCTGGTTTGTTTTGGGAACTAGGACCTGGAATTTCCTAGTGATCAATCATCCTAAGAGAGGATTAGTTGATCAGTGCACCTTGGCACTATAACACAAGGAATTCCAAGTGAAAGGAATTCTCCTGTTTGATCAGGACAGTGGACGTAGGAGATTCTTCTCTGAACCACTTTATATCTTGTGTACTTATTCTTTGCTTTCCTAAGTGTGTGTTAATCTCAAAGTTTGTCAAAGTAAAACGAGTTTTCTAAAGGGCTCACAAATCCGCATCTGAAAGCTAATTAGATAGTAGTTCAACTGAAAGTCTTGAGCTTTCAGTGGAGGTATTATCTCAGTAAGCTTTCACAAGTAACTCTCAGCAGACCTCAAGTCCACTGACGAGCTACTGTCTTAAGTAACCTGATAAGTTTTATAAGAAGTTTTAATTTGTAACCACAGGTGTATTCCCCCCCCATACACCTGTTTACTCGTTTCGGGACCAACAATTGGTATCAGAGCAGTGGTTCAAAAGACCATTGTTCTAAGTATACCTTGTGCTTAAAGGTATTTTCAAGGTCACCTGAATTGATCTTTTGATAAACTTGTTTTTATACTATGGCTTACAATGCAGCTAGGGTAGCACCACCAGCAGAGAACAACATGGGAGTTAATCCCTTGAACCATATGTCTCATCACAAGCTTCCACAATTCTCAGTGAAAAACTATGACTTCTGGAAGATCAGAATGAGAGCTCATCTCGCCTGTGTACATGATGAAATGCTAAGGGTTATTACTAAAGGTCCATTTATTTTTATGACACCTAACCCTAGAACTACAGCTGAGACTATTGCAGATCCTAGAGAAGAATGGCCCAAGGATGAAGATAACTTCACTGCAGATGAGAGGAGGAGAAACAACCTCAACTTCATAGCCATGAACATTCTCTACACTACCATTCCAAATTCTGTAATGGGAAGAGTGGTCCACTGCAAGACTGCAAAGGAACTATGGGACACTCTTGCTCTCATGTGTGAAGGAACTGACAAGATAAAGGAAAACAAGCTTTCAGTAGCTGTTCAAAAGTATGAGCAGTTCACCATGGAGCCCACTGAGACTATTGACCAGCTTGATGGGAGGTTCACTGACATCATGAATGAAATAAATTCTCTGGTAAAAGTCTATACCAAAAGGGAAGTTGCCTTAAAGATCCTGAGAGGTCTGACCTCAAGATGGGATGTGTACTCTTTGATGATGCAGAATACCAAGGATCTTTCCAGCATGTCTATGCAACAGGTATTCTCTGAACTCAAGGCTTATGAGTTTGATCTGAACAGGAAAAGGGCTCCTGATGAGACCTCAGCTGAGAAAGAAGTTGCCTTCAAAGCTAAGGAGTCTGAGCCAAAATCCCCAAAGCCTCAGAAGAGTACAAAGGCAAGCAAGTCTCAAAGCAAGGCTGAGATGCAGGAGGAACTCAGCCTGATGGCTAGAAGGTTTGAACAACTTAACAGCCGGTTTGGCAAGTATAAAAGATTTTACAGTGATAACAGGGAAGGCAGAAGTTATCCAAAAAAGACCACCAGAGAAGGAGAGAAAAGCTCATCTGAGCTGGAAAAGAAGAAGGATTACAAGAATTACACCAAGGCTGAAGGATCATCATCAAAGACCAGAGAGTCTACTGAGGAAAAGAAGTATGATGCCAACAGATGTTTCCAGTGCAAGAAGATTGGGCACTTTCAATATGATTGTCCTCAACTGAGCACAAAAGAAAGAAAGGAAAGGCAAGCCAAAAGAGACAGAAGATATGGAGAAAGGAAAGCCATGGTGGCTGAGGATATTGATGAAAATATGGAGTCATCTGATGGACTGTTCTCTGATAGCAGTGATGATGACATGTGCCTCATGGCAAGAGAAGAACCAGAGGTACAATCTAAACCATCCATTTCTCTAGAACACACACCTGAGCTAAGCTCAGAGTCAACTGAGGAACTCAATCTTCAGTCCGCTTTGGAACAATTGATGATTGATTTCTCAAGGTTGCAAGAAGCAAGTTTCTGTCTTCAAGATGAAAACAAACAACTCTTGAGTGAAAAATCCAAGTTAATCGAGTCTGGGAATCAAGGAAATGGTAGAGATCAACTGATAAAAGATCTCAATGAATCTAAGACAAAGTTAACTGAAGAGAATTTAAAACTGGTAAGCTAAATAAAGGATTCACTCCTGAAAATTGATGTCTTACAAAAATCTGAAGAGACCTTGTTAAAAAGGATTGATGCTCTAAACAAACCCTCTCTTCCCATAGAGGAGATTCAAAATTTTCAAATCAATCCTAATAACAAGAGTGGGATAGGCTTTATTCCAAAACCTTCAGAAGGTCCTCCGAGTGTTGCTTCTTCAAGTGGCACAAAGAGAGTTTTTGTTAAGTCTGTGACATTTCAACCACAGACTATGGATAAAGGAAAAAGACCAGCTGAGATCACATAAAAGAAAAGTCAAACTAAGCCAAAACCAAATGGAAAGGCTCAGGTGACTTATCAAACTAGATCTCAGCAGAGGTACTATCAGCCGAGGTCTTCACAGATGAAGCAACCTCAGCTGAGAGCACCCAGGCATGAGCAGTCCTCAAGGAATGACTCATATGGAAGACCTATTCCTTTTGTGCCTAAAGGAAAAGGTCCTTCATACCTTTATCAACAAATACCAAGGCCAGGTGCACCCAAGCCGAAGAGAAAGAATATAAAGAAGGTTTATGTTCCTTCAAAGGCTGACACCCATAGAAAGTTTACTCCCAAGGCACCAAGGGAGATAACAATCTATGTAGATGTTTATGGAAGACAAATTAGCCAATCTAAAGTGATTAGAACTGTGAGGCAAATTTGGATTCCGAAAGGTACAGTTAACCTGGTAGGACCCAACGCCAAATGGGTACCTAAAACTTGATTTTTGATTGCGGGGCTCAGTGGACCTCAACAAAGGAGATGCTCTTAAATCTTCAGTCTGGTACCTGGACAGTGGATGTTCTAGGCACATGACTGGCAACAAAGATCTCCTGACAGAATTTGTTGAGAGAGAAGGTCCACAAGTCACCTTTGGTGATAACTCACAAGGAGCCACTAAAGGTTATGGTACTTTAATCATTGGCTCAGTAAGAGTAAGCAATGTATCCTTTGTCAGTGGACTTAAGCATAATCTTCTGTCCATAAGTCAATTCTATGATAAAGGATACAGTGTTGAATTTTCATGTAACCTGTGTTTTGTCAAGAATATATCTTCACAACAGGTACTACTAACTGGGTCAAGGAAGGGAAATATCTATCTTGCAGATTGGAAGTCTTGCACACCAAATGCATGTCTTATTGCTAAGAGCTCAACTGACACTAATTGGATGTGGCACAAAAGACTAAGTCATCTGAACTTCAAGATGATGAACAGGATAGCAAGACATGGACTGGTAGAAGGAATGTCAAATGAAGTATACAACAAAGAACATATTTGCAAAGTCTGTCAGGAGGGAAAACAAGTGAAAGCATCTTTCAAAAGCAAAGTAGCAACCAGAATACTTCAACTGTTACATATGGATCTCTTTGGTCCAGTAACCCCTGTAAGTATCAATGAGAGAAAATATACACTTGTTGTTGTTGATGATTTCTCCAGGTACACATGGGTGATATTCCTAGCAAGCAAAAAGGAGACTCAACTGAGGCTGCCAGAGCTCCTGAAGAAAGTTAGCAATGAAAAGAGCCTGAACATTGTAAAGATAAGATCAGATAAGGGCACTGAATTCATTAATTCTATTTGTTGGTCCCGGTACAAGACTGGGGAATACATGTATTGGGGGGGGGAATACACGTATACCAATTTTTCAAACTTAAAAGCTGACTGAGTCCCCTTTACTCATAGTGGTAAAGAACTAGGAGCTGATAGCACACCTACTGACTACACTTGGTGCGGGTCAGTTGGCTAACTATCAGTTCAAGTTCAGTGCGGAAATGTTTGAGCCCTGATAGTTTAAATTCTTGTTTATTTTGCTTTCTGAAAACTTATTTTACTCAATTCTGAAAGGTGTTTAGTAAGGGCAGTGCACTTTTTAGAGGATCAGGCAGATTGATTCTGACCTGATAAACAAGATGCTTATGACGGAATATGTTATATGGCAGGTATGCATAATATCAAAGCAATAAGAACACAACAAGTTTAACGTGGTTCAGAGACTCAAGCTCCTACGTCCACGGCCTGATTTAACAGGAAATCCACTCAAGGGATTCTTGTTTTTAATGTGCCAAGGTGCACCAAGACCAGCTAACCTCACTGGTCTATACAAACTTCCTTACTAACACACTAACTGACTTACTCCCAACAAACCTAACTTAGGGTTTTGGTTTCAGTTGGATTCCAACAAGGTTGAGATTATCCTTACAATGCAAAACTATGCTAAGGATTGGATAATCTCTCTAAGCTTATGATAATGCTATTTCGCTCTTGGAATACAGAATAACTCTCAATAACTAAGAAACACTTGGGAAATTTAGATGGTTTCGAGTGCTTCTTCTAAGGCTTAATGCTTTGAGTGCTTGAGAGCTTGAGTAATTTCTGGCTTGGAAATTTCCCGTAACCTTGAATGGGTTCAAGGTCTTCTGTATTTATAGATGATTTGAAAAACTATCCGTTGGAGATTGTCAACTATGTAGAGTGGCTTCAAACGAACATATCTTCATGCAACAGCTGTCCTTGCATGGATTTGGTAGTTGCATTAAATGCACATTAAATGCTTGCCCGTTGAACATGCAGTCTGAATTCAGTCTTCTTGTCAGGTTCCGTACGTGCGTGTCCTTCCCGGATTGGTCCACGTCATCAGGTTGGTGAGAATGTCAGAACTTATTCCTGAGCTTCAGGCTTGTCTTATTAAGTTCATTTTGTCTTGAGCTCACGGGTCTTGTCCTGACGCTGACATTCCTTTTGCATTGCTTGGCTCTACTCCAAGTCTTCCCAATAACTCAGTATCATCTTGTTCCCTTCAGGACTGAGTAGTACTGACCTCAGGGTCATACTCTTCATCACTGAGACTTACTCAGCCAGCTTAGGAGACTGCCATAAGTTCAGGATGGTAAAATGTCTTCAGGCTCTGAGTCTTGATTGTCATCAGTAAGTGCTTCTCTTACTGAGTACCTGTGAAGTGTAAAATGACTAAGTACAAGACCTAACCAAGACTACCCTGACAAAAATAAATGCAAACACTTTTCAGGGGCTTTGGGATCTTAATCAAAACTGACAATGTCCCAACAATTTCCCCCTTTTTGATGATGCCAAAACACTGAAAAGATCCTCAAAACACTTAGAGGAAATATACAGACCAATCTATAAGATAAGACAGTGTTAGAGCAATTCTTGATAAAGTACAGAATTTATATAACAGCAAAAAAGACAATGAGTTTTTGTCTATGGGCAAAAGTAATAGATTTCATTGATTGATATAAAAGTGGTTACAATGAATCTAATCTATTACAAAGAGGTAATGAACTTCCTAGACTAATCTCATTTCAGGTTCAAGTCCATAGCCAGCATAGACTCTTGCCTTTAACTCGTCTACTCTGCTAGGTTGGTTCACATACCCTTCAGCTTTGGCAATCTTCAAGACTTCCATCATGATGACCTTCGTGTTGTGCTTCTGAGTTCCAGGAACTAGGGGAGGAGCTCTAATGGTGAACTCAGGAGCCTTCACTTGAACTTGCGCTGCATCAGCCTCCTCCAAGATCTTTTGGAATAACTAAGGATGATTGTCCATCATGTAGTCAATGAAGTGGGCATTGATATCGTCAGTGTCACCCCATTTCTTCACGACATACCACAATTTCACAAACTCATCCTTTGCATCAGTCCAAAACTCCTTCAGTGCCTCTGAGATGAACTCATCGACATAAGCTTCCATTACTCTTGATTCTGGCCTACTGACTCGAAGAATTGAAGACTTCCTAACTGTTGGCCTCTTTCTGTACTTCCTAGGCTCAGGCTTCGCCTTCTTCCTCCTTAGCAAACTGATGACTGCATCATCCAGTTCTCGTTGTTGAAGCTCAGTGATGTCAGTCAGCTTTTCAACCATCTTTTCCAAGATGCGCATTTTCTCCTTTTGAGCAATTTCAGATCTGCGCACAACCTCAGATTTGTCAGAAGGATCTCCCCATGCTTCAGCGCATAACTCCGCCACCAACTCCCCGGAGTAAGTGATGGGATTCTTCCTTGAGCTCATGAGAGAAGACCTCTGAACTGGCTCAGGTTGTTGCTTGGAAGGTTCATCAGCCTTTGCCTTTGTTGCCTCCGCCCTCAACTTGGCAACAATTACCTCTCCTTCTTTCTCCACTGCCGCCAACCTTGCTGACTTCCTCACCCTTAGCACATTCTGTTAGGAAAATAGGGGTGCCCGGAATCTATTCGGGATGAACTTTAAATACGAATTTAAATACAATTATTACTAGCATGAATTAATCCTAATTAATTCAAATAATAATTCCAACAACTAATTATCATCATGCATGTTAAATTAATTTCACATATTTAACTAGGCGGAATTAAACAAGTAAATATGTAATTAACGTACCTCTCGTAGTATTGGCCTTTGGATATACGGGACACTTATAATCTCGCTCTATCAACCCAAAGCCTTCTCAAGTATTTCCCTTTTCACCTCACTTGATCGCCGGTGGGAGACGCTTTCAAGTAATTTAATAACTAAGGAAAAAGAAAAATATCTATGCTTCTTGATTTTTCCAACACATGGAATTATGTACATTGAGATGAAATAATCATCTCCTATTTATAAAGGGGGGTGACCGAAATTCGTAGAGATTTTATGGGCATGGAGAAAATCTTTTCTTAATCTCTAAGAAATCTTGAATATATCTCATATATTCTTTTCTCCATAATAAAATATTCCACAAAATTCTCACTCTCCTAATAAATATGAAACTCTCGAAAATTACATAGAAGAAATCCAAGATTTGGATCTTCTTGAATATATGAGATATTCTTGTATTCCTAGAATACATATCTTGCATAATATCTTTCCAAGAAAATCAACAAAATCTTTTTCCTCCTTATCATGCAATTTTCGATAATAATACTTGAAAAATCAGCATAATTATTTTCTTTTTATTTTAATCACCTTATCATTATTGGGCTACTTAATGGGCTACTTGAGGGGCCTTAAGGAGAATTAAGATTGGACCTCCTAATGGACTTCTGAATTTCAATATTGAGCCCCAATATAATTCAGCCCATTAATATTAATTATTACCACTAATAAATTAATATTGCACTATCCATCTTAATCCATATTACGATAATATGGGCTCCCGGTTATTATTTCCCGCGTTTAAGATTATCAAGTCCATTAATTAATTGAGCTTCTGAATAGCTCTAAATTAATTAATATATTTCACTTTGGAGTAAAGACAGCTCAACATTATTATTCGTACCGAAGAAACTAATTCTTCACTTGCAAGATTTGGTACAATAAAACTTCTGAGCCCACCAAGGGGACTAATCACACGAGCCGTACTCGCACGCGTTTCTCCGTATTAAATCTTAGCAACCGTCGTATGATTAATATTACTGCCCAAGACACAAAGTTCGAAGTCACAATGATTCTCACCCAACATGAATCAAAGCAGTAACTATTAAGCACACACGGTCCTATTTAAGTGACGGAGATTAAGAAATCAACAACCACTGAGGTCTAATTCTTCACCTTTCAGAACAGAAGAATTTATCCTCGCTGTAGGTCCTCTTCAACACATACTAAATGTGCTAGTGCAATCTCTTAGTCAAGACAGACCAATCTGAGCCTTACACATCGACCTTTCACGGCGGATTGTTCAATTCCACCTAGGTCGTGAAATGTACGTTTAGTTACAAGGAAACCGTTAATGTTGTCTTCCGTGATCGGGTATCACCACATTAACTACAATGTTACATGTACTATATATTGAACGGTTTGCAATAAATATTCAACATTCAATCATATCTAAAGCAAATGCGATAAATGAATTATTCTCATAAACAAGTGTTTGATACACGAGTTATACAAAGTAAAAGCATACTTTCACGTATAACTCCAACAATCTCCCACTTATACTTAAAGTCTGCTTTTTAGTATACATCATGCATGTCTTAGTGTAGTAGCTCTTCGTGACATCTCATGTCAACCTACACTAACCTAATAATTCCTCCCACTTATACTTAAAGCAGATTGGCAATAGTCTTGACTCCCATTCCATCCACATGTCTCTCGAATGTACTCAGAGGCAGACCCTTTGTGAATGGATGTACTAGGTTGTCCTTCGACATTTGTCTTTGCCACCTCTTTATCTCCTCTTCTTAACGATTTCTCGTATAAGATGGTGTTTTCTTTCAATGTGTTTGCTGGCCTTGTGGGCTCTCGGTTCCCTTGAATTTGCAACTGCTCCGACATTGTCACAAAAGACAGTTATCTTGTCGGGTAAATTCGGAACAACGTCCAAGTCCACTAAGAAGTACTTGAGCCAAACCGCTTCTTTCGCTACTTCACAAGCAACTACTTATTCGGCTTCCAGGGTCGAATCTGCGATGCATTTCTGCAAATCGCTTCTCCATGTCATGGCTCCTTCTCCCATGCAAAACACACTACTCGAGGTAGGTATTTTGGAGTCTATGTCTGATTGGAAATTTGAGTCCGTGTATCCCATGGGAATTAGATTGTCTGACTGTTAAATCAGCATTCCATACTAAGTTCTTTTCAGAAACTAAAGGACGCATTTAATTGCAATCTAATGTGCTTTCCCGAGATTACTTTATTATCTTGCCATCATGTCCACGACAAGGCAGATATTCGGTCTCGTACACAACGTTGCATACATAAGACTTCCTACGTCTGAAACGTACGGAACGTCTTTCATGTCATCTATCTCCATTTGCGTCTTAGGGCATATTTCTTTGGATAGATGGATTCCGTGCCTAAAAAGGTATAAAACCTTTCTTGGAATCTTGCACGCTGATATGCTTCAAAACAGTGGCTTTGTATGAAACTTGCGATAAGCCCAACATCTTCCTCTTGCGATCTCGAGTGAACTTGATCCCAAGGATGTGACCGGCTTTCCCTAAGTCCTTCATATCAAACTGTTTTGACAGCCATACCCTTACGTCTGACAATACCTTTACATTGTTTCCAATGAGCAGAATATTGTCTACGTATAATACTAAGAATACCACCGCAGTTCCGTCACATCTTTCACACAACTTTCGAACTTGTTTTGATCACAAACCCATAAGACTTAATCAATTGATCAAAACACTGGTTCCAAGTACGCGATGCTTGCTTAAGTCCATAAATGGATCTCTTAAGCTTGCATACGAGGTGCTCTTGGCCTTTTTCAACGAAACCTTTGGGCTGTTGCATATAGATCCCATCAAGACTTCCGTTAAGGGAAGCTGTCTTGACATCCATTTGCCAGATCTCGTAATCTAAGTGCGCAGCGATCGACAAGAGAATACGGATGGACTTAAGCATAGCTACAGACCACAGGCCACAAGCCTTGCTTTGAAGGTCTCTACCCTTCCGTCCGGTCCTCTTTTCCTCTTGTACACCCACTTGCATCCAATGGGCTCTACCCATTAGGTGGATCAACCAACTCCCACACTTGATTATAATCCATCGAACCCACCTCGGTTTCCATTGCGGTTTGCCACACTTCCGCGTCTTTGTCTTGGATTGCCTCGTCGTACGTTCATGGGTCTGATTCATCGACGGGAATCAAATCCGAAGATTCTCCAATTCCCATGAATCTCTCGGGTTGCCTTGCAATCCTCCCACTATGACGGGGTTCCGGTTGTGAAGGTATGACGTGTGGTATATCATCTTGTATACTTGGTATAGGAGTTCGCCCTCTTAACTCGTCTAAGGTAATCTCACTTCTGGGCTTTCTTTTGTTCATATAGTCTTCCTCCAAGAATTTAAAGTGTGAACTAATCACGGTCTTTTAATCCTTGAGACTATAGAATATACACCCTTTCGTTCCCATGGGATATCCTATAAACAACCTTAATTCCGAACGTGGATCCAATTTACCGGCTTCCTCGTCTAGCACGTATGCCGGACAACCCCAAATCCGCAAGTGTCTTAGACTGGGCTTGCGCCCGGTCCACAATTCCATTGGGGTTTTAGGAACCGATTTGGATGGCACCAAGTTTAGAATGTAAGTCGTTGTTTCCAAGGCGTTACCCCAAAACGACTTGGGTAAATCCGAATAACTCATCATGGATCTGACTATTTCTAAAAGAGTCTGGCTCCTTCATTCCTCCACACCGTTCTATTGAGGGGTTCCCGATGTGGTCAACAGGGATACAATCCCTTCTTCCGATAGGTAGTTCAAGAATTCATTGCTAAGGTATTCGCCTCCACGAACAAATCGTAGAGACTTGATACTTCTTTCCTTATGCATCATAAGGTAGATGTATCCGTATTTTGAGTAATCATCAAATTACTCATACCTCTTCTTGCTATGATCGTCATTGAACCACACATATCGGTATGAACGAGTTCTAACACTTCCGTAGTTCTATTCCCCTTGGCTCCAAATGCCCTCTTGGTCATTTTACCTTCTAAACAGGATTCACAAGTTGGAAACGGTTCGACTTGGAATGATTCCAAGGATCTGTCTTTCACCAATCTCTCTATCCACTTTAGATTAATATGACCTAGTCTAAGATGCCATAGAAGTGTTTCGTTCATCTCCGAGGAACGCTTTCTTTTATTACTCGAAATAATCGATGTGTTATTAGATTCAATTTTGTGAGTGGTGTGCCCAAATAATGGTATAAAGATCATCCATTAAAGTTCCGGAAGGGATAAACTCATCGTTTCAAGCAATAATAACATCCTTATTAAAAGAAACTGAGTATCTATTCAAACAGTTTAGAAACTGAAGGTTGAGTTCTTTCTAAACTAGGAACATGAGGAACGTCTCTCAAGACCATAACTCTATCTTCACAAGATAGGCGCACTTCTCCCACTGCTTCAGCTGCCACTCTCGTAGCATTGCCCGATGTGATGGGGATCTCACTTCCGTTAAGTCGTCGGGTTAGCTTAAACCCATGAAACAAATGTGATCAGTAGCTCTCGTATCCACTATCCACGAATAGACAGCATACGCCACTTCACAAGTTTCGACGACTAAGGTGTGTGAATTACCTAACTTTCCTAGCCTCTTAGGCTTGGAACAGGCAGACCTCCATTGTCCTCTCTCACCGCAACTAAAACACTTCCCCTTCGATGCTTGCCTTTGCATTTGCCTTTCGCAACAATTGGATTTGCTTGGATCCGGCCTTTGGTTCTCTTCCTCTTTTTCCCTTCCTTGGGACCAAAAGAGGTAGACGAACCATTAGCCACCATAGCACTAGACTGGTGCTCCATTATCACCTCCACCGAAACTAAAGCTTGCAAGAGCTCGGGCAAACGACTTGTCCGTTCATTCATCTGACAGTTCAGATGAAACTACTCAAAGCTTCTCGGTAGGGAATGGTATATGAAATCAATCAAAATCCGCACCAAGTACTTCCAACTTGTTAAGGTATGCCATTATCTCGAGAACGTGCTCCCTCACGGGCGTTCCTTCCACCATTTCCAACTTGACCGAGTCATGTTTGGTGAACTGATTAGTCATGGGATTCTGATGTGAAAACATCTCTTCAAGGTGTTCCATGATTTCAACAACGGATACAATATCTTCATGAACGCGCCTCAAATCCTCAGACAGAAATGTCAAGATGATGCACTTCATTCATTGTCACGCTTCCGATCATAAACTGCCTCTTCCCATTGCTTGACTTATCATTAGGCTTGCCGGGTATATTAACATAAATAACCCAATTGTGTTTTCGTGCAGTAAGGACAAATTTAAAAAAATATTTCCAATCGATATAAATCACTCCAAAAAATTTATTAACTTTAAGTATATTAAACAGTGGATTAAAAGGTTGCGACATGATGAAATGAGAATAAAACATACATTCATATCAATATCTAGAAAAATATGAAATTATCGCATAATTCGATCACATCAATTATATTGAAACCTTAAAACAATATAATCATGCATCAGCCAACATCTCGAAACAATTTAAATGCGCCACGAGGGGTGGTCTATACATTTAAACACATTCAAGCGGATTACAAACTTAAAAGTTACAAATCCTTAATTCAAAATTAATAGTTGGCTCCCGCTTTGACCACATAGAAACTGACAGGGACTCCGAGGGGAGTAAGTTAATATCAATTTCCTATGCCTAAGTAATAACCATAATTAAATACAGGATTATTATTTCGCTTTGAGCAAGCCACTAGTGGTGAGGGTCAATACCGCCACTAGTAATAATCCACAATCATCCTTTCGGAATTTATTCATGTGAAATCCGTTCTTTTGGCCGATCCGAGGGGGAAATGTATTCCAAAAGAACTTCACAAATAAATAAATTATGGAGGTCAAAATAATCCAATTTTAATATCCGGAATAAAATTGCGATTATAAAAAAACATACTTAGTAATTTTCGAAAGTAAGGTTTTTCTTGGACAATTAAATTCATGCAAACACATATTAACAAATAATAATAAGTGCACGAAATAAAACATCCATCAAAACAAAAATTAAACACATTGGAGCACTCAAATCCAATTGTCACGGTTTAATTTCTTCACGTCTTGATGCGAAAAATCGTCCTTGTTGCTTTCCGATGTTCGTCTCGACGTGCTCCCACTCGAACAGCAACACTTCTTCAAAAACAGCATCGTTTGGGGTTCGGGACGACGTTTAAAATCACACGGAAAAAAAACACGAACCGAAAAAATTCCACGGCCTGAGATACAGCGCGCGTCGGCCCACGAAGTGGGCCCGCGCGCTTCCCGGCCCGAGAAGCGCTGGAAAAGCGCCCGAGGCGCGCAGAAGCGCAGCCCCGAGGCGCACCCGAGGTGCGCCCGAGGCGCTGCACAGAAGCGCGCCGAGGCGCACCCGAGGCGCCCCGAGGCGCTGCAGCCCCTCGCCGAGGCGTGCGCGCGCGGTGCGCGCGGCGCCGTGCGCCGTTTTTTTCGCCGTTCGTCCTCGTTTTCTTCACCCCTTGCATGATTTTACCTCCATACACGCGCCACGCTTGTATGTGTCGTCCGGGTACGCCGTTTTTAATTCTTCGTTCTTCGTCACGATCCGGTTACAATTTATTTTTACAAAAAAAATAAATACTAGATCTAGACTAGTCTATTACAATGATCGAATCAAAATAAAACAACTAATCTACTCGTGGATTTTCTCACGAGAAAAACGAATTCGAACGAATCGAATTAAAAACCAAATTAATTCACACGCATGAAATTAACAACATTAAAAACCATGACAATTGGATACCTGCAAAAAAGATCTAACAATTCTACTATCCAATTTCAATTTAATGTTCAACAATTTAAATTCCAATTTAAAATTCAGAGCCCGAAACCGTGGCTCTGATACCAGTTGTTAGGAAAATAGGGGTGCCCGGAATCTATTCGGGATGAACTTTAAATACGAATTTAAATACAATTATTACTAGCATGAATTAATCCTAATTAATTCAAATAATAATTCCAACAACTAATTATCATCATGCATGTTAAATTAATTTCACATATTTAATTAGGCGGAATTAAACAAGTAAATATGTGATTAACGTACCTCTCGTAGTATTGGCCTTTGGATATACGGGACACTTATAATCTCGCTCTATCAACCCAAAGTCTTCTCAAGTATTTCCCTTTTCACCTCACTTGATCGCCGGTGGGAGACGCTTTCAAGTAATTTAATAACTAAGGAAAAAGAAAAATATTTATGCTTCTTGATTTTTCCAACACATGGAATTATGTACATTGAGATGAAATAATCATCTCCTATTTATAAAGGGGGGTGACCGAAATTCGTAGAGATTTTATGGGCATGGAGAAAATCTTTTCTTAATCTCTAAGAAATCTTGAATATATCTCATATATTCTTTTCTCCATAATAAAATATTCCACAAAAATCTCACTCTCCTAATAAATATGAAACTCTCGAAAATTACATAGAAGAAATCCAAGATTTGGATCTTCTTGAATATATGAGATATTCTTGTATTCCTAGAATACATATCTTGCATAATATCTTTCCAAGAAAATCAACAAAATCTTTTTCCTCCTTATCATGCAATTTTCGATAATAATACTTGAAAAATCAGCATAATTATTTTCTTTTTATTTTAATCACCTTATCATTATTGGGCTACTTAATGGGCTACTTGAGGGGCCTTAAGGAGAATTAAGATTGGACCTCCTAATGGACTTCTGAATTTCAATATTGAGCCCCAATATAATTCAGCCCATTAATATTAATTATTACCACTAATAAATTAATATTGCACTATCCATCTTAATCCATATTACGATAATATGGGCTCCCGGTTATTATTTCCCGCGTTTAAGATTATCAAGTCCATTAATTAATTGAGCTTCTGAATAGCTCTAAATTAATTAATATATTTCACTTTGGAGTAAAGACAACTCAACATTATTATTCGTACCGAAGAAACTAATTCTTCACTTGCAAGATTTGGTACAATAAAACTTCTGAGCCCACCAAGGGGACTAATCACACGAGCCGTACTCGCACGCGTTTCTCCGTATTAAATCTTAGCAACCGTCGTATGATTAATATTACTGCCCAAGACACAAAGTTCGAAGTCACAATGATTCTCACCCAACATGAATCAAAGCAGTAACTATTAAGCACACACGGTCCTATTTAAGTGACGGAGATTAAGAAATCAACAACCACTGAGGTCTAATTCTTCACCTTTCAGAACAGAAGAATTTATCCTCGCTGTAGGTCCTCTTCAACACATACTAAATGTGCTAGTGCAATCTCTTAGTCAAGACAGACCAATCTGAGCCTTACACATCGACCTTTCACGGCGGATTGTTCAATTCCACCTAGGTCGTGAAATGTACGTTTAGTTACAAGGAAACCGTTAATGTTGTCTTCCGTGATCGGGTATCACCACATTAACTACAATGTTACATGTACTATATATTGAACGGTTTGCAATAAATATTCAACATTCAATCATATCTAAAACAAATGCGATAAATGAATTATTCTCATAAACAAGTGTTTGATACACGAGTTATACAAAGTAAAAGCATACTTTCACGTATAACTCCAACACATTCCCTTCAGGATCGGCTTCAGGATTGGCTTGAACGGTTTCGCCTTGGTTGACCGCCTCCGATGCCTCAGGGCGGGATCTTTTCTTCTTCTTTTCTCTCTTTTTGGCATCATCATTGGCCTCGGATGGGAATGCGTCAGATCCACTGTTGATTACGAAGGAGGCTAAGGAATGGACATCATTAATTCCCTCCTTCAATAACTCAACTCCCATCGAGATACCAGTTCCTGCAAAAGAGACAGAACTGATTGCAGCTTGTACCTTCTTCTCAAAGACCTCCATGGAGAGTTGGAGTCTTTGCTCAGCCTTCTCAATCTTCTCCTCCACCAGAGAAGATCGCACATCTGCTTGAGTCAGCCTCTCAGCAACATCCTTTGAAATCTGAGCAAATCATTCTGACTCCAGCTCCAACTTTGAAGCTGAGCCAGAAATGGCCTGAGTGAATAGTGCTCCAGCCTGAGCCGCAAGCTTCTCCACAGCCTGATTGAGATCCTCCTTCCTTTGCTCATCCTTCTCAGCTAACTGCTTCAAGGTCTGCCTTAGCATCTTCTTTGTTCTCTTGCGCTCATTCCTCACTGACTTGGCCATGTTAGTCATCGTTTTCTTTAGCAAAATCAGCTCCCTGTTGGCAAGGGTGTTGTACGCTGACTTTGTCCACTTGATGTGTTTTGCCAGGGCCCTTGAGTCTTCTTCTTTTTCAGCTCGTAGCCTCATTACTTCCTCCTGAAGTTCAGCTAGATTTTTAGAGGTTTTCTCCTGCTTGACCTCCACAATGCTTGTAAACTCAGCACGGCCGACCCCGGTGATCATCACATCTTCATCATCATCAATGGCCTCATCAGTGAGTGACTGTTTTCCCTTGTCAGCCCCCGCATCCTCAGTCCCCTCTTTAGGGTGCACTGAAGGAAGTTGTTGAGTGGTCACGGCCGTCTGCTCAGGCTCAGCCATGCCATCTTGAACCTTAGGAATTTGTCCCTCGGAACTGAGAGTCTCCTTAGACGCCTCAACATCTTTCTCCCTTGTCTCAGGGTAGGGAATCCCTTCATCGACAGATGTTTCATCGGCGGCTGAGATGTTAAAAACATCCTCAGCCACTGGTCCACCCTTGGCACCAGTGTCTTGATCACCTTCCCCCTGAGCCTGAGGCTCAGAGTCCATACCGTCCACCTCCCTTGCTGTTTCCTCCACAGCCGTCTCCATAGCTCCATCCTGAGCATCTTCATAATCCTCCCTGTCCTCCTCATCCTCAGATAGGATGTCAGCCTTGCTCTGGGACATCAGGCGGTTGACTAGCTCCTTCAGGTTTTCAAAGTTGAGCAATTGAAGCTAGCTAGTCAGGCCAAAATAGGAGCACAGCCTGGCCTCCTCTGTCTCCCAGTGCTTCCAGCCACGAGCATCCACCAACAAATATTGCTCCTGCATGTTTGATTGTTTGAATTCCAACCAAACTTTGAGCTCAACTACATTTGCCAGTAGCTCCTTGTATCTGTTCAGTCCGGGCCAGTACTTAGATGCCCATTCAGTGGCGTTCCTCCTCAGGGTATTCTCCAGCACTCCCCCCACCATGTGTTCATCCAACTCCTCCTCCTCCTGAATGACAAGAAAATCGTCCTCCTCAGTTGGGAAGGATTTGGGGCAATCCTTGGGGTTGGGGTAAGATGGGAAATCTGTGGGCTCGGGAAGGTGTGGCTCAGATGACTGGTCAGGCTCATTTGTGGGTGAGTTTGATGGCACTGACTCAGTTAGGATGTTTGGCTCTTGGGGTGTTTAGGTGGTTTGAGGGGTAGGGTCAGGGTTGGAAGGTGTTTGGGTGTCAGGGTGTGTGGGTGATGTGTGGGGTACTGTCTCAGGCTGCAACAACTCAGCCATCTCGACAGATTTTCTCATCTCCTCTAAGTCAGAGGCTCCAGGAGAGCTTGACTTCTCCCTCTCACTCACGACAGATAGCTTCTTAGCAGGGGACCTTCGAACCCCCTTCCTAAGTCTCTTCAGAGGCCTCTGACCCTTAACATCCTCCTTCCTGACTTCATCGTCAGTCCCCTCAGCCTCAGCATCGGTTCTCTTGGGAACAGACTCAGTCCCTGAACTAGTGCTCTTCCCTGACAGCACTATCCTCACCTTCTTCTTCTTCTCAGCCTCCTCCACCGCAGGCTGATCCACCTTCTTCTCAGCTGCCACATCCTCTTCCACCTCCTTACTCCTCTCAAGGAGGTCATCTACCCTTTCAATGAGGCTGGTAGCCACCTTCTTGGCCTTACCAGCTAGCTTTTTGACCTGACCCTTTGCCTGAGCATTGGGATCAGTCAGCCCTAGCACTGAGTAGGTATCACTCCGTGAGGCAAACATCACCTTCTTCGATGAGAGGCTATCCTCATAGTCGAAGGTGTACCCATGGCAAGCATGAGCAATCAGGACTGAGAGCCTAGTCCCAAAAGGCAGAATAGCACCAACAGAGATGTGCTTCTTCTCCTCATCCCTCTTGAGCTTGTCTAGACCAGCCTGATGAAGTTGGTCCAGAAAGAACTGCTCCCAGTTGGCCTCAACTCCATCAACAATGGCTCCCATCAGCCTCAGCTTGGGCAGGCTCAGCTGCTCATGAGATCCCGTAGATCCCATCACCATCTTGGACACGAGGTCCACAAGCGCTCTGTATTCAGGCTTCAGCGTGTTCTTATTCTGACGAGCCCTGAACACAGATGACCCATCCTTGGTCCATTTACCCAGGAGTTCTCCATGTAGACCCTTGGGTTGATGCCAGAGGATGGCAGTCCAAAAACTTCCCTAACCGCCCTTCGTATGTCGATGGTGACCACTTCTGAGTTGTAAAGAGGTTCGTCGTTGCCGTCTTTCTCCCCCGTTGGCTTTAGCGTAGTCACCTTTGTGAACAGTTCATCCCTCCTCAAGAACATATTGAGATATGCTTCCACAACCGTTCTCGGAAGCACGGAGATAGGGCTAGTAGTGAAATATGTCTCCAACCCAGCGTCGGAAATCCATTTAAAAACGGGTTTGATTTCCTCTACTGTAAGACATGTGCCATCCATGGAGATGACTTGCTCCATGTGCACGAGTTTGTTGTTGACAACATCCTCGATCTTGTCGGTTGTCCAGTTGGAATCAAGAAGTGCCATTTGATTTTGAAGTGAGATTTTTGATAAAATACTGAGATTGCTTGAGCAAGAGAAAACTCAGTGTGCAGATATGTTTTGTGTTTGCGTAAAAACCTCGAATGGCATTCTTGATTGATATGATTAAGTCAGTTACTCAGACGTGTGGTTGAGATTAATCCCTGAATTCGAAACGTTTTGAAATGAAGGGCCAGGATTAATCTCAGTTTTGATCAATTACCCACGTCAGTCATATTCCGTATAAAACGGACACGTATATGAAAAATTAACTGAGGCATTAAATGCTCCATTGCGAATGGTTTTAAATATGAAAAGGCGCGCTTTTAATGAAAATGGAATGCATTTAATAAAGATTTTCAGGACGAAAGACTCAGGGAGATGCTTGGAATTCACAGGAGTCAGGATGGAACTCATACCTATCAGGGAGACATTGTAGCACCCTGATACCTCGCTGAGTCGAGTCTGGCCTGAGTTCCCCCTAGAACCCTACACTGACTGCTCTCCCGGATCTAAGAGTCCTAACTCCACTGACAGTTCCATAAACTTTGCTTCAACCAGAGGCTTAGTCAAGATGTCAGCTTTTTGCCTGTCAGTGTGAATCTTCTCCATCCTAATATCTTTCTTCTCCACATGATCTCGAATGAAGTGATGCCTAATATCCACATGCTTGCACCTTGTGTGAAGCACTGGGTTCTGAGTAATTGTTATTGCACTATTGTTATCACAATAGATTGGAACCTCATTAGCAAATACTTGGTAGTCCCTCAATTGTTGCCTTAACCATAATAATAAAAGTAAATTAAAATATTTTGGAAATATTTAAAATTGAAATTATTTAAACGAGGTAAAATTTGATAGGTTGGACCTTATCAAAATTAAAAGTTGGACTTTTAATAAAAAAAAACTTTAATAATGGATTATTTTGAATGATATTTGAAATTGGATTTTTAAAATCAATAAATTTAATCATTATTAAATCCCACTTGAATATTCATGTCCGCATTATAGTTGTTTGGGTAGACAGCCCAATAACTTTCGGACCATATTGTATGATTGGGTAGACGGTGCCCAAATAAATGTTAGTCCGCATAATATCATGTTTGGGTAGGCGGCATCCTATAATTGCTCAAATGTGATATAGATTAACATGTGGATCTCGATTAAGCAATTAATATCCCGCCTTTAAAAATGGTCTTCACTAAAATATGGTTTTTCATTAAATTGAATGATGGTTTCCATTAAAATTAATAGTAAACCGAAGATTTCATTCCAATGAGTATTTAAGGCCCAAGTCTTTTGCTCGGATCTACATCTAATGGGACTTTTATAGGGACATATTTGTCGCCGCTTAATTGTTGTAAACCAACTTAATTTTGTTTCACCAGCCCAAGTAGAAAAACGAGAATTAGGTAACATCTGATTGAACTATGTTCAATCAACTAGGAATTACGTAAGGCAATTGGTTTAGAGACCTACTAGTTCTGTTGTTGCAATGTTCAGCTCAAGTAGTTATTGTAATAGTAGGAATATGGATCCTAGTCCATTACAATTTATATTGGATATAAATTCGTACTCTTCCGATGAGGTCGTTGAGTATGTGAAAATAATGGAGACAAAATAAATAAAAGGTCATGTTTATTTTGATTGCTGAATATTGACCATAGGAATTACGTATTTTAATTCCCGTTTAATTTTATTTCCTAGGATTGTTGAAATGAATAACTTTTCGTTGAGAAGTGTTTTGGAAACAAACAAATTGGTTAGGCCAAATATTCTGAACTGGCACCAAAATGTGTATTTGGTGCTTATGCAAGAAAAGATTGAGTACGTGTTGGACACGCCAATCCCTGTTACCCCTGAGGCTGGTTTTGAGGAAGCTGAAGCGTTTTAACGCCGAAGCTCAAAAGAAGCATCAGGATGATGCTTTACAGGCTCAGTGTGTTATGTTGCTTGGCATGACTCCCGAGTTGCAAAGGCAACACTAGAGGATGCTTCCCTATGAGATGCTTAGACATCTGAAGGATCTCTTTGATTCAGAATCTCGTTTGAAGATTTATGAAGTGATGAGGGATTTGTTTAGATGTCGGCTATCTGAAGGAGGGAAAGTCTCCCCTCATGTATTGAAGATGATAGGGCTAATCGAGAAACTTGGTCGTTTGGGCATTGAGCTTCATACTCGAGTTTCATGTAAACTTCAATATGAATAAGACAGTTTCGACCATGCCTGAGCTTCATAACATGCTCAAGACTTTTGAGTCTTCCACTGCTAAGGAAAAACTCGTGCTCATGGTGGGTGCCTCTACTTCCTCTACCTCTAAAGGCAAGAAGAAGCAAAGAAGCAAGACTAAGAAATGTTCTAAGCCTAATTTCCTTAAGCCCAAGGGTGGGATTCAAAAGAAAGAGCGGGTGGATAAGGATGTATGCCTCCACTGCAAGAAGAAGGGGCATTGGAAGAAGGACTGTAAGATTCTAGCAGCTGAAAAGAAGGCACAAGGTGCTTCAGCCACTGGAACATGTATGTTTGTTATTGAGATAAACATGTCCACAAATGATTCTAACTGCTAGGTATTGGATACCGGTTGTGGCTTACATATTTATACAATTGTGCAGGGGTTCAAGGACAACAGAACAGTTAGGCCGGGTGAAGTCGCCCTTCATGTGGGGAATGGAGCAAGAGTTGTTGTTGAACGTGTTGTGTTGGGATGTGTATTTTAGTTTTGATGATTTTCCAAAACAACATGTAATAGGTTTGAAAGCAGTCAGGATAGTATCTTTTATTTCAGGTCAGGCTAGGTTAGCTCCTAGAGAATAGGCTGTCAGTTGAGAAGAACTCAGTTGAGGGAACACTCAGTTGAGGGGGAACTCAGCGAGGGGGAACTCATTGATAAAGCCTGAGGAAGTCAAGATGCCATCTCAAGAGAGCTGACTGAAGACATGCCATCAACCTGAACCAATGGAGAAGCCTGAAGGAAGTCCCACTGAGTGTAAGTCAGGCTGTTCTAAGCCAAGTCTGGCGGACCACTCAGTGAAGAGCCTGATCAGGTGGATCGGTGCTGCACCAAGTAGGCCCTGAAGGAGTCAGGCTACTGTGGTCAGGGAAGTTTGTCATTCAGCTTTATGACAAACTTCTTGAAGTGATCTTCAAACAGTCTCTGAAGGACAACTACACTGAAGACAAGTATGTCTACTGAAGATCGTCAGAGTCAGTGGAGGATATGTTAACTGAAGTCAGTGCGCCCTGATCAAGCACATTGAGTCAAAGATCCGTTGGACTCAGTCCACGTGGACCAATCAAGTCAAGTCAAACATGTCTGACACTGACAAGGCCGCATTCCGAGAAAAGTGGTTGAAACCATTTAATGCTGGATTCAAATGTATTTCCTCTCCAACGGATACATTTGAATCCTCATTATAAATACAAGCTCATGGCTGTGTATTTAAGAGTGGTGTGTTGTTTTTGTTTGAGAGTTGTGTTGTTGTATCCTGTAAAACAAACACCTACGAGCTGAGAGTATGAGTAGTAGCATACGTGCATGGGAGATATAAGGAGGTTCTACTCATATCTATACACTGAGAGTTCACAAATATATACATAAGAGTGCTCAGCTTGTAACTCTAGGCTTAGAGAGGTTTTCCCTATCTTAGCTATTGGCTAACACATTGTAAAGGGAAAACCTCACCTAGTTGGAGAAAACCCTAACCGAAACCAAAACCCTAAGTCAGGCTTGTTGGGAGTAAGTTGTTAGAAGGAGAAGGGCAGCCCAGGGAGTGGCGTGAGTCCAGTTGTAAGTGCACCTTGGCACGTTAAAAACAAGAATCCTGAGATAGTGGATTTCCTGTTAAATCAGGCCGTGGATGTAAGAGCTTGAGTCTCTGAACCACGTTAAACCAAGTGTTATTATTTGGAATGTCTTTTCTTCTAAAGTATTGCGAAAATCTGCTCACTGAGAGCATTGTTTAAAAATGAACTTTAGTAAAGCATTTCAGTCAGGGAGATCCATCTCACTGACTGAATCAGGCTAGGCACTCGAGAGTTCAGTCTCTCGAGTCACTGCCTTGTTGAGAGCCTGAGCTTTCAAGTCTCATCACTGACTTGATAGCTCTGACTCTCAGCAACGCAGTGACTTGAATTTTCCGTCACTGAACTCGGTCAGGGTGCAAGCTGTGATTAGATAACGCACTCGAGAGTTCAGCATCTCAAGCCACTGTCCTTGCTCAGAGCATGAGTCTCCAAGCCTTCTCTCTGACTTGGTAACTCAGCCTCTGAGCAGAGCAGTGACTTGAGTATTTCTCACTCCTACTGAACTCCCTGAGGAAAAAGGTTTAAAAAAAAAATTTGCTCCTGAATTCCCATTTTGCCCTTCGAAAACGGGACCATCAATTGGTATCAGAGCGGGTTGTTCACCTGACCACTGATCCAGTTTTGTTAAGAAAAATGGTCAACCGAACAGATCTTAAACTTTTTAAACTATGCGAATTTCTGCATATTTTCAAACTATTACCTGTACTCTGACATCATTCTTGTAATAGAAAATCATTTGGTTAGAAGTTTTGGAATCATCAAAAAGGGGGAAATTGTTGGGATGTGTATTTTAGTTTTGATGATTTTCCAAAATAACATGTAATAGGTTTGAAAGCAGTCAGGATAGTATCTTTTATTTCAGGTCAGGCTAGGTTAGCTCCTAGAGAATAGGCTGTCAGTTGAGAAGAACTCAGTTGAGGGAACACTCAGTTGAGGGGGAACTCAGCGAGGGGGAACTCATTGATAAAGCCTGAGGAAGTCAAGATGACATCTCAAGAGAGCTGACTGAAGACATGCCATCAACCTGAACCAATGGAGAAGCCTGAAGGAAGTCCCACTGAGTGTAAGTCAGGTTGTTCTAAGCCAAGTCTGGCGGACCACTCAGTGAAGAGCCTGATCAGGTGGATCGGTGTTGTACCAAGTAGGCCCTGAAGGAGTCAGGCTACTGTGGTCAGGGAAGTTTGTCATTCAGCTTTATGACAAACTTCTTGAAGTGATCTTCAAACAGTCTCTGAAGGACAACTACACTGAAGACAAGTATGTCTACTGAAGATCGTCAGAGTCAGTGGAGGATATGTTAACTGAAGTCAGTGCGCCCTGATCAAGCACACTGAGTCAAAGATCCGTTGGATTCAGTCCACGTGGACCAATCAAGTCAAGTCAAACATGTCTGACACTGACAAGGCCGCATTCCGAGAAAAGTGGTTGAAACCATTTAATGCTGGATTCAAATGTATTTCCTCTCCAACGGATACATTTGAATCCTCATTATAAATACAAGCTCATGGCTGTGTATTTAAGAGTGGTGTGTTGTTTTTGTTTGAGAGTTGTGTTGTTGTATCCTGTAAAACAAACACCTACGAGCTGAGAGTATGAGTAGTAGCATACGTGCATGGGAGATATAAGGAGGTTCTACTCATATCTATACACTGAGAGTTCACAAATATATACATAAGAGTGCTCAGCTTGTAACTCTAGGCTTAGAGAGGTTTTCCCTATCTTAGCTATTGGCTAACACATTGTAAAGGGAAAACCTCACCTAGTTGGAGAAAACCCTAACCGAAACCAAAACCCTAAGTCAGGCTTGTTGGGAGTAAGTTGTTAGAAGGAGAAGGGCAGCCCAGGGAGTGGCGTGAGTCCAGTTGTAAGTGCACCTTGGCACGTTAAAAACAAGAATCCTGAGATAGTGGATTTCCTGTTAAATCAGGCAGTGGATGTAAGAGCTTGAGTCTCTGAACCACGTTAAACCAAGTGTTATTATTTGGAATGTCTTTTCTTCTAAAGTATTGCGAAAATCTGCTCACTGAGAGCATTGTTTAAAAAGGAACTTTAGTAAAGCATTTCAGTCAGGGAGATCCATCTCACTGACTGAATCAGGCTAGGCACTCGAGAGTTCAGTCTCTCGAGTCACTGCCTTGTTGAGAGCCTGAGCTTTCAAGTCTCATCACTGACTTGATAGCTCTGACTCTCAGCAACGCAGTGACTTGAGTTTTCCGTCACTGAACTCGGTAAGGGTGCAAGCTGTGATTTGATAACGCACTCGAGAGTTCAGCATCTCAAGCCACTGTCCTTGCTCAGAGCATGAGTCTCCAAGCCTTCTCTCTGACTTGGTAACTCAGCCTCTGAGCAGAGCAGTGACTTGAGTATTTCTCACTCCTGCTGAACTCCCTGAGGAAAAAGGTTTTAAAAAAAAATTTGCTCCTGAATTCCCATTTTGCCCTTCGAAAACGGGACCATCATGTTGGGACTTATATTTTAGGCCTACCCTTTGGTTTTGGAGTTGAATTGAATAATTGTTATTTCGTTCCGTCTATTACTCGTAACATTATTTCCGCTCCTATATTAGACATTGAGGGATTTTCCTTCCGTTTTGCAAATAATACTTGTTAGTTTTCGCTTAATGGTAATATTTATGGAAATGCTCCACTTGTGAATGGTTTATACTTGTTACATTGTGGATATAATGTTCTTAATATACTAAATAAAAGACTCAAGCTTAGTAATCATGAAAACCCGACTTACTTGGGGTATTGTAGACTTGGTCATGCAAACGAGAAAAGAATCTCAAGTTAAGAAAGTTGGACTATGATGGTCCCGGAATACTTTCAAAACCAAAAATGAGAATTCAATTTTTTTTTATTCAAAAACTCAAGTCACTGCATTGCTTAGAGTCAGAGCTCTCAAGTCAGTGTATTAACTTGAGGACTCCATCTCTAAACAAAGCAGTGACTCGAGAGACTGAACTCTCGAGTGAGTGCTTAAGCTTGTCAGTGAGATTGGTTCTCCCTGACTAAAATACTTAGCTAATTTTCTTTTCTTACTTTCAAAATACTCTCAACGAGCATACATTCAAAACGTTTAGCAAGTACTTAAGCAATACTGAAAACAGTAAATAACACTCAATGTAACGTGGTTCAGAGACTTAAGCTCCTACGTCCACGGTCCTAATTTAACAGGAGAATCCACTAAGGATTGACTTGTTTTTAACGTGCCAAGGTGCACCCAGATCAATACAACCATTGACCTTGCTTCCTGCTTCCTAACTCACTATCTAACCTCAACCAACAAACCTGACTAGAGGGTTTTGGTTTCAGTTATGGGTTTCTCCAACTAGGTGAGGTTTTCCCTTACAATGTGTTAGCCTCAAGCTAAGGTTAAGAAAACCTCTCTAAGCTATGAGTTACAAGCTGGACACTCAAAGTATATATGTGAAGACCCTTAATGGTCAGTGTCCTAAGTGTGAGATGTGCTTCCTTGTACCTCCCTTTAAATTGCACTAAACTTCTCACACCTTCACAACTCGTAGGTGTAGATTTTTCCTATCACACACATGAAACCACAGCTGGATGCTTGTATTTATAGTGTGGGTTCAAATGTTACCATCGGAGAGAATCACATTTGAATCCAGACTAATCAGTAGGAAAACCTACTTTTCATTAAATGCGGCGTTGTTAGTGTCGGGTGAGCTGTCTTGACTTGATTGGTCCAAATGGACTGAATCCAACGGCTCTTTGATTTAGTGGGCTTTAATCAGGGCACACTGACTTCAGATGGCTTATCCTTTACTGACTTTGATGATCTTCAGTAGACATGAGTGTCTTTAGTGTAGTTGTCCTTCAGTAAACATTTGAAGATCTTTCCAAGAAGTTTGTCATACGGCTGAATGACAAACTTCCCTGACCTCAGTAGCCTGACTCCTTCAGGGTCTACTAGGTACAATACTGATCCTCCTGATCATACTCTTCACTGAGTAGTCCACTGACTTAGCTTAGAACAGTCAGGTTTATACTCAGTGGGACTTCCTTCAGGCTTCTCTTCAGGTTCAGGTCTTCTGACATGGTTTTAGTTTGTTCTCTTTGTGATGTCATCTTGACTTCCTCAGGTTGTGTCAATGAGTTCCCCCTTACTGAGTTCCCCCTCAGTAGAATTCCCCATCAGTTGAGTTTTCCTCCACTGATAACCTGTTCTACTTGAGAAACAACCTAGCCTGACCTGAAACTAAAAGATACAATCCTGACTGCTTCAAACCTATTACATGTGGTTTTGGATAAACATCAAAACTAATATATTCCAACAGACTACTTAACCTCATTTGACTTAGAGCCTTATGGTGATTGTGAATCTTGTCTCATGGGCAAGATGATCAACAAACCCTTTTCCGAGAAAGGGGTGCGTGCCAAAGAAGTTATAGAGTTAATTCACAACGATGTTTTTGGACCATTGCCCACTTTAGCTAGGGGTCAGTTCGGCTACTTCATCACCTTTACTGACGATTACTCAAGATACAAATACATGTATCTCATGAAACACAAATCTAAATTGTTTGAGAAATTCAAGGAGTACAAGGCCGAAATAGAGAAATATCTTGGTAAGAGTATCAAGACTCTTCGATCGAATCGGGGAGGTGAGTACCTTAGCCATGAATTCATGGATTACTTGAAGCTTCATGGGATCCAGTCACAATGGACTCCTCCCAAAACACCTCAGATGAATGGTGTGTCCGAAAGGAGAAACCGAACCCTATTAGACATGGTGCGGTCCATGATGAGCTTTCCCTCTCTTCCAATATTCTTATGGGAATACGCACTACAAATATAAATCTACATTCTGAATAGGATTCCGTCCATATCAGTTGAGCAGACTCCATATGAGCTATGGTGTGGCAAGAAGCCAACTTTTCTACACATTAGAACGTGGGGTTGCGCCACAGTTGTGAAGAAAATACAAACTGATAAGTTGGAATCCAAAGGTGAAAAGGGTTACTTTGTGGGATATCCTAAGGAGACTAGAGGATATTATTTTTATCTGGCGGAGAAACAAACAGTGATTATTTCTAGGCAAGCTAAGTTCCTAGAAGACGAGTACGTCTTTAAGGAACAAAGCCATAAGAAGATAGAACATGAAGAAATTCAAGAACCACGAATTAACTAGAGACTGATGATTTGTCAAAGCAACATGACAAAGAATCAGTGGGAGCATTCAACGACTCTCATGGTGGAAGTTTATCACTAGGTGATCCTCTTTCAGCCAGTGGGAGCGTAATTAGAATTACATTGCCTTCATAACAACCTCCCAGTAGGATGAATAAGAGCAGTATAGTTCAAACTCCCGCCCAAGAGGCATTTGAAAGTGTCGTTCTTGAGGACTCTCCGGTCAACGATGAAGTCGCTGCACCATAAAATTTTCACGATCAGAATGTACAGTCTGCACAACCATAACTTCATAAGTCGAATAGAATTCGTAATCCACCTAATAGGTATTATGGTTTCCTCGTGGAGGAACATAATGAAGTGGAAAGACCAGATAAAGACGAACCTAAGACTTACACTGAGGCAACATTAGATGTTGACTTAGAGAAGTGGCATGAAGCCATGAAATCCGAGATGGACTCGATGTACATCAATCAAGTTTGGGACTTGGTTGAATTGCCAAAAGGGGTAAAACCCATAGGTTGCAGGTGGGTCTTCAAGAGGAAGATCGATGCAAATGGCAAAGTACAAACCTACAAGGCTAGGTTGGTGGCATAAGGGTATAGTCAATGTGAAGGCATTGAATATGACGAGACCTTCTCGCCAGTTGTGAAGATCAAATCCATTCGTATTTTACTTGTGATGGCGGCACACTATGATTATGAGATTTGGCAGATGGACGTCAAAATAGACTTTCTCAATGGAAACATTGATAAGGACGTGTTTATGACTCAACCGAAGGGTTTTATATCTAAGCTAAAGTCTAATCTTGCGTGCAAGCTTAAACGGTCCATCTATGGATTGAAGCAAGCTTCTAGGAGTTGGAATATCCGATTTGATAAAGTTGTCAAGTCTTTTGGCTTCATTAGAAATCCAAAAGATCCTTGCTTTTATTGTAAACACAACGGGAAGAGTATTAACTTTATAGTCGTATATGTCGATGACATATTGATTATAGGAGATAGCATCCCGCTAATGCAGTCCGTGAAAGGTTGGTTATCAAGGACCTTCATGATGAAAGATCTTTGTGAATCATGCTACATCTTAGGGATCAAGATCCATAGGGATAGATCCAAGAAGATGTTAGGGCTGTCACAATCCATCTACATAGATAAGGTGTTGAAGCATTTTGCGATGGAAAACTCTAAGAGAGGGTCTCTTCCGGAAAATCATGGAATAAAGTAGTCGAAGAAGGATTGTCCTTCTAGCAAAGATAATATCGAGCACATGAAGGGCATTCCATATGCATCTGCAATTGGGTCCATCATGTATGCCATGACTTGCACCAGGCCAGATGTGACTTACGCTGTCAACATCACTGGTAGATACCAAACAGGATCCAGGTGAGCCTCACTAGATTGCTGTCAAGAATATTCTAAAGTACCTCAGGCGTACTAAGGAACATTTTCTTGTCTACGGTGGGCAGTCAGAGCTAGTTGTTACCTGCTATGCTGATGCGAGTTTCCAATCCGACAGTGATGATTACAAATCACATCCAGGGTACGTTTTCACTCTCAATGGAGGTGCGGTTTGTTGGAATAGCTCCAAGTAAGAGACAACCACGGATTCAACAACTGAGGCTGAGTACATTGCTGCAGCAGAGGCTGTCGAGGAAGTTGTCTGGATAAAATAGTTCTTAACTGAACTAGGGGTAGTTCTGAGTGACAGTGGTCCAATAAATTTATATTGTAACAACACTAGTGTGGTTGCGCAAGCAAATGAACCGAGATACAACAACAGAAACAAGAATGTACCGAGGCGTTATCACTTGATAAGAGAAATAATCACTAACAAGGAAATAGAGTTAGAACGCATTCCCACAGAAGATAATTTGGCTGACCCATTCACCAAGGCTTTGAGTGTTCCTGTACACACTAGACATTTTGATGGTCTAGGGGTTAGATATGTAGGTGATTGGCTCTAGTCCAAGTGGGAAATTTTTAGTGTTAGTGTCCTAGAGACAATCCTTTGTAAGAACATAATACTAAGATGATATTCAGTTTATGGTTTAATATTATTCCTTAGTTTAATATAAAATGTATGACTTTACACTTATCTGAATATTATATTTGATTGTTTACATTATTCATATTTGTGTTCCCTTGAATTGATATTATCATTGAGTTAGTGAGAACTCAGATGACTTAAGTACGATTCTCAAATAGTCTCAATCAAGGAACAACAAGAATAGGATATTGATGATACAATGGAGATTAGTGTGCGATCTGCATTATACTCTATGGGAGAGTGTAGTAAGATCTCACTTACTACGAGATACTAGGTATCTCATAATGGATTCACAAATACCTTTAATTGTATACCCATCCGAGAAACCATTTGATGTAATTCCACATAATGTGTCTACAGGTGTCTCGATTAGTGGGAGCAATGTGATACTCCTCTGACTTGAGGTCAATATGCACGACATGTACGGAGCGATGGACTTTGACCATGACCGACGCTTGCACCCTCCAAGGGTAGATATGGCATGGATTGGGTTCATCACGAAGTGCATGTGCGTGGTAGTTGAGCCAAGAATATGATTCATTCCTCAATGTGGATTTTAGAGATAATGCTCGTGTTTTCATCATAATTGAATCAAAGACATCGGCCGATGCAAGTCAACTTGGACTTTGTGGCCAAGTGCACCCCGAATGATCAATTAGTGATTTGAGATAATATGATTAAGTTATTTGAATAGACACTTCTTCATGTTCAAGGCTTAATCGAGTATTTGCGAATGAAAGGAAGATATCACAATAGCCTACAATATTACAGGTAGTTGCAGATTTCCTTCCAACATACCTCGTATATTGAGAATGTCTGATTTATTATCTAGGGTTTAATTAAGACCGTTAGTTTGACTAATCGCTCGATATACGAGGGCTACGGGTCACACAACAAGCAATGGCAGTTCACCGATTATAGTTGGTTGATTAAAGTATTATATTAGATATAATATTTAATTTATGGAGAATATAATAATTATTATAGTTGGAATTCATTATTATTATTATTGTTATTATTATTTAATTAAATTATATTTAATTAAATATGAAATCCCAATAATAAAATTTGGAATATTATTATACAAGAATAATAAGATATGATAAATATATTATTCGTAGGAACATATCTAGGGAAATATAATCCGTAGAGATTATATTTATGGGCTAGACCCGATATCTTGCTTAGGAATTAAGTCAAGTTAATCCCTATAAATATGTGTCTTGTGGGAATTCATAAACATAACAAGAAATATAATTTCTCTATTAAATCTCTAGTTCGAGTTTTCCTAGCAAGTTCATCTCGAGATTCAATGTTGGCACCTCGGTGCGGATCGGTGAATAGCTGTTGCATGGATACCATAGTGGAGGATTCCGTGTACGAAGCTCTGTAAGAATTCCGTCTAATATTCTTGTAAATTTATTATGCGATTAATTGTTCATTGTTGGTGAACTTTATTATTCCACTGTGCATTTTACGTGTTTATGTGCCTCTAAAACCCAACACTAACTACCATCCCTCATCATCTTGAAGCTCAGGTTGTTGTTCCTGAAGGTAAATTTTTCTAACTCTTGATCATTGTATAGTTGCTCGCTTGATCGCATGTGCTAATTTCATTGTTTTTTATTTGTTTTGCTTTATGTAGAGTAACGAGTCACCGTTGTTGTACCAAATATCCCACAAGCCTACTACTTGCTCGCCGAACGAGTTAGACAGATGCCCGCCAACGATCCTTCGAGGAAAAAGTATGATCCTTCTGTTACTTTGATCAAGTTGAGGTCTGGCCAACCTGCTGGTCATGGTGCCACTGCTCCCAAACCCAAAAGCACAGTTGCTCGCTCAACTGCACCGCCTTCCTCCTCGCCCCAACCCAAAGAACAAGCACGTGGTTGGAAAAGAAAGCTTACTAAGGACGGAGCTCCTGTGGGTAAATAAGATGAGAGGTCCAAACATTCCAAGGGCCAATCACAAGCGAGCATGGGGGAAACTGTTGCTTCCTCTCCACACTCCACCTCCCTGGAGGTAGTCACCGAGCAACAAGTTGTTGCTGGCATGGTGGCGAGCAAGAAGAGGGCTTTGTCCTCAGACAACTCGTACTTGGGTTATGACCCAACCAAGCTGAGGGAGTAAGTTTATTAATTGCTCGACTGCTCGGCTGATTTATCAGTATTATTATTTTGTTTATTTTCTAACTTTTACATTTTTATTATAGGTACAAACCGGAGGAGTATCCTGGCCGCGCCAAGCTGCTCCATCAATTGAGTTGCATAAGGACGACTCCCCCTTACCAAGATATTTTAGACTCCCACATCAGGCGAGCAACCAAGCTGGTTCCTCAATCTTGGACGAAGTTATGTGAGGATATCGTCCAGGGTCAGAGTGCAAGTGACAACTCTCAACTCCTGAGCTATAACGTCAGTCACCATGCGGTCGCGAGCCAAAGACTCCTGGATCAAATTATGAATTTGGAGAAAACAAATTGAAGCCTTGGTCGTAAAATTAACCGCTTAGAGGCTGATTGTGCCGCTGACCTGAAAAAGAAAGATGATGAGCTCGCTAAGGAGAGAAGCGAGCATGCTAAAGCCAAGGCCGACTGGGAATGGAAGATGAAGGCCGTTTTGGACCGCGAGAAGGTCGCCCTCAATAGCTCTGAGAAGATGATGTTGGAGTTAGGCGTTATCAACACTTGGGTGAAGACCTTTGAAATGGAGCGAGTAGGGCTTGTTTAGCGGGTTGAATTGTTGAAGACCTAGGTTGCTCGCCTGGAAGCAGAGAAGGAGTCCTTAGTGGCGTATGACGCATATGTTCAAGATGTGTCAGACAATACAAATTTTAGCTAAATTTGCACGTATGCCGACTGTGTGAGGTCCGTCAAGTTTGCTCTTGACCACGGGAAGGATGCCTTAGATTCGGTGAAGATAGATTTCACCGAATATGTCAAAGAAAACCCTCCTGCCTCCAGTTTTGCTATCCCAGTAGCTAATCTTGGGGAGATGGGAGTGCCGTTGGATATCTTTGGGGAAGATGTTCAGGTGATCGCCCCTAGGTGCTTGGGCGAGAAAACGAGCAAGGAAGCTGAAGTCTTCAATGGCCTGAGCTCTCTTCCTCTCACTCCAATTGTGGAGCGGGTACCTCTGCAGTGGCCGGCGAACAAATGAGTACCGAGGCTGCTAACCCTAAAGTCCAAGCCGCTGATGCTCCTTCAGCTCCCCAATCCTAAAGACTATTCTTTCTTTAGTTTACAATAGGACATGAGCTTGCCTTGTAATATTTCACATTGTCTATTGTAAACTTTCTTTTGGTTGTGGAATAAAATCCTTTTATTTTATTGTTTGTGTATAATCCTACATATTACTCAGTTGTTCACCTGTCATTTGAATTTTGTTACTATTGCTTTAAGTATTTCCCTTCTACTCCTAAGGGAATATACTTATTGCTGTTAATGTTGTTGGTAGTGAAGTATTCACTATTTACTTTGAAACAACAAGAATTTTACCTTTCTTCTCATTAATTAATACTTTATGATCAAATGTTGTCTTAGATGTTTTAACATTCAGGATGAAGATCTAGAAGGATCTACAAGTCTCTGGAATACTCAATGTTGCAGTGAATGTTGCAAGCATTGGTTGCAACATGAGCGGTTACGGGTTCTAGAAGGATCTACAAGGATCTACAAGGACCTACACGATCCAGACTATTCCAGGACAGTTTAGAATGATCTAGATCAGGCGGTTGCATTAATAAACATCAGAAATAAAGATAAGGTCGTGGGAGATAACATGAGATGATGGAGCGGTTACATGAAGAAGTTATTTTCGGATTGAAGACCTCCATCTATAAATAGAAGCCGAAGTCTTCAGTACCAAGTGTGGAGTAAACGACTACACCTACTCTAGCGTTAATCCTGAGTTCAAAGGTGATAGGGCAGTTATTACAACATTTATGTTATGCCTAGAAGTTTAGTACATCTCGCATAGCTTGCGATCAATCTTATATCCATAAATAGAGAGATCATAGATATAGAGTGAGATCAACTTTGACGGTGTATAAATTATACACTTAGCCAATTTATATTTGATAGGTGATATCAAGTCTTGTTTCCGTTGTGAACGATTTAACTCTTCACACAACTTTTGTATCACTAATCTTATTATAGTGAATGTTTCGCCGTAAGGCTAGTACAAGCTATTTTATATAGTTTGTGTTAAAAAGTATTACATCTTGCAATTGTGTGTTTAAGTCTTCCGCTGTACAAGTTCTTATTTCTGATTTTCCAGATTGTTGTAGTGTTTACTTTAACATCCGTTACAACATCTATACTTTATAACATACGCACACCTTCAATTGGCACCAGAGCCAATACACTTGATATACTAAGTTTAGATCCTGTGTTTTAAGCGTGTCTTTTGCTATGGAATATCCTGTAAACACCCCACTTAGGCCTCCTATACTAGATGGAAACAAATATGCCTATTGGAAACCTAAGATGCAGATGTACATCAAGTCTATTGATGAACGTGCTTGGAGAAGTATTTTGACCAGCTGGGAATTGCCCAAAAATCAAGAAGATGATGATGGCGAGACAAGAGTCCAACGGGAGATTGAATGGACCAATGAGGAGACCACAACAGCGAGCTACAATTCCAAAGCTCTCAATGCAATCTTTACCTCTGTTGATGTATCTATGTTTAAGATTATATCAACATGTACTACGGCTAAAGATGCATTGGAGAGGCTTCAAGAACATTGTGAAGGAAGTGGAAGTGTTCGAAGGACCAAACTTCGAATGCTTGGGACCAAGTTCGAGAATCTAAGGATGAAGGATGATGAGACAATCACGACTTATAATGAGAGGCTGAGTGAGATTGTCAATGAATCACACACACTTGGTGATCCAATTACCAATGTATGTGTTGTACACAAGATTTTGCGATCAGTTCCTAAGCGGTTCGATGCAAAAATTTGTTCTATTGAAGAAGCCAAGGACACTGACACTCTAAGTCAAAATGTGCTTGTAAGTATTCTCAAAACATATGAGATGAACACAATTCAATCTGGTGAAACGAGTGAAGGAAAAAAGGTTGTTGTTTTCAAAGGTGAAACATCTTCTAACACTGAAAATCAGTCCTTTGTGACTGAAGTTGAGTCTGATGAAGATGTTTTAGACCAATGTTACAACACTCCTGAGCACATTGTCTTCCTCACAAAGAAGTTCAACTCCTACATGAAGAAGAAGATGAACAGATCCAGAGGGAATGCCCAATAGAGGACTTCTGTCAACAACACACCATCAGACCCAGAGAAAAGGAAGGATTAGAATCAATCAAGACAATTCAGAGGTAACAAATCAATGTATGATCCTGAATTTAGAAAATCAGTTAGATGTGATGCTTGTACTGGATTTGGACACTATGCAAATGGGTGGGCAAATACCAGGTTGAGACAAAAACTGAATTTTAATGTTACTTTTAGTGATGACTCAGATGATGAACCTGAAGGTTCTAAAGATGAGGAATTAGCTTTTTCTGCAAGGATTGATTATGATGATTTGGATGATCTAGACACTGATGTTGTTTCCAATGTTATAACATCAGAAATAACATTTGTCAAAAGTCATTCAGGTTTGAACTGTTTTAATTGGTGTGTTGATGAGACAGGTTCTAATGACAAAAAGGATAATGATTCCAGTATAGCCAAAGAGAATGATGATCTCTGAGAGACTGTGACAAAGTTGGAAGTCATTCTAACAAGGAAGGATTTAGATATTTCTAAGCTAAAGGAAGAATTGAAAAATTCTACCTTAAGTTTTAAGAAATACTCTAAAAGCTCTTCCATTGTAAGTGATTCTTTAACTACTGGACAGTCTAGTAAGCATGGTTTAGGCTATTATGGTGAGACTACTTCTAAATATGTGAATAATCCTGTAAAATTTGTGAAGGGAAAAACTGAGCTTTTTGCTGAAACAAAGGTACAAGTGATTGAAAAACCTGTTAAGAAGTATGTGTGTCACTATTGTTCTGAAATTGGTCATATTCGTCCTTATTGTCAAAATATGAAAAGAGATCTGGAAATTAAAAAAGTGCTGTCTGAAATGTCTTCACATTCTAAGAAACACTGGTCAAAATCTACTAAGAAAAAAAAAAGAACATGTTACGTGTAATGTTGTTCAAACTTCTCTAAAAGTATGTGTGTCTGATCTATGGTACTTTGATAGTGGTTGTTCTAGACATATGACTGGTCATGTTAACTATTTATCTGATTATGAACCTTGTAATGGTGGAACTGTTACATATGGTGGTGGATCAAAAGGTAAAATCATTGGATAGGGAACCTTAAATGTTGAAGATATTCCTAAGCATAAGAATGTTTTGCATGTTGATGGTTTACTTGTTAATCTACTTATTATAAGTCAACTATGTGATGACAATTTGCATGTTGAATTTGATAAAGATTCATGTTATGTTCTAAACAAGGATAATAAATGTCTAATGACTGTAAATAGGTCAGCTGATAATTGTTATCTAATTGGAACAATCAAAGTATGTCATTTGTCAAATTGTGATGATAAGAGAATAAAAGTTTTTTGGTCCCATAACTTATTGAGTGTCCGATTTTGGTCCCAAAAATTTTGACTCTTCAATTTTGGTCCCATAACTTCTACGTTTGCCCAATTTTGGTCCCATTCTTGCTGAAAAATTTCTTTTTGGTCCCATAACTTATCGAGTGTCCGATTTTAGTCCCAAAAAATTTGACTCTTCAAATTTAGTCCCGTAACTCCTATGGTTTGTCCATTTCTCAACCACATATTAGTGATATGAAAAAAATGATTAAAAAATACAAAAACGAAAAAAAAAATTGTTTTGCGGACACATCTTCGAGGGTACCGTAAAGGCCCATATTTGGGCAGAATGTGAGTTGAGTATGACAAAAAAAGGCACTATTTTTGTATTTTTGAAGAAAATAGGACCAAAATTGGACAATTTCTAGGAGTTACGGGACCAATATTGAAGAGTCAAAATTTTTGGGACCAAAATCGGACACTTGATAAGTTATGGGACCAAATAACTTTTTTTCTCGTGATGATAATGTCCTATGGCATCAAAGACTTGGACATGCAAATTACAGATTCATGCAAAAATTGGTTAAGTCTGAAGCAGTGAGAGGTTTACCTAAACTGAATATTGTTATACCTATTGTATGCGGTTCATGCCAAAGAGGTAAGCAGGTAAGAATGTCGCATAAGATGTTATCACATTGCACAACACATCGTTGTTTTGAATTACTGCATATGGATCTTATTGGTCCTATGGAAACTAAAGCATTGGTGGTAAGAAATATTCACTGGTTGTGGTAGATGATTACTCTAGATTTACCTAGATTGAATTTTTGAGAGAAAAATCTGAAACTTTTGATGCTTTTAAAATTCTTTACAAAAGATTTAAAACTGTTTTCAACTTGAAGGTAAGCAGGATTAGGTCTGATCATGGTAGAGAATTTAAAAATAGCATGTTTTCAGAATTTTGTAATAAGAAAGGTATTGTCCAAGAGTTTTCTCCTAAAACTCCACAACAAAATGGGATAGCTGAAAGGAAAAATAGAACTCTTCAAGAGATGGCAAGAGTAATGCTTACTTCAAAAAATCTTGCAAAGAAATTTTGGGCTGAAGCATTGAATACAGCATGCCACATTGCTAATAGAATCTATTTTAGATTTGGAAGTAACAAAACCCCATATGAAATCTTGAACAACAAGAAACCAAATGTGAAATACTTTCATGTTTTTGGTTGTGTGTGTTACATTCTGAATGATAGGGATCAATTGCATAAGTTTGATTCTAAGAGTGACAAAAGTTTTTTCTTAGGTTATTCTAGAAATAGTAAAACCTATAGAGTTTATAACCTTAGAACTAATAATGTTCAAGAATCTGTGAATGTTGTTTTTTATGATGATAAGAATCTGATATATGGAAATGACACAAAAGATGTGACTGAAGTTACTAAAGTTCCAAAAGAATCACTGAAAACAGAGAATGTTACACCAAATGATACAGCATCTGGTACAACATCTCCTGCAGATTCAGTTGATACTTCGCAGAACAATCAGTATACTCCAAAGAAAAATCCAGCTACCTAGATTACCAAAAGTCATCCTTCACATCAGATCATTGGAGATGCTTCAGTAGGTGTTCAAACAAGAAGGAGAGTAAGTGCAAACCGTGTTGATGTGGTAAGGTCTGTGTGCATGTCTTTAATATGCAATGTTGTGAATGCTCAGTGTTACAATTCTGAAATTGAACCTAAAAATATTACAGAAGCATTAAAAGATGAAAATTGGATTAATGCAATGCATGAGGAACTTAATCAGTTTGAGAGGAATGGTGTTTGGTCATTAGTTCCAAGACCTGACAATGTCAATGTCATTGGAACTAAATGGATCTTTAAAAACAAAACTGATGAGTCAGGTAACATAGTTAGGAACAAAGCTAGATTGGTTGCACAAGGTTACACTCAAGTTGAAAGGTATTGATTTTGATGAAACATTTGCACCTGTTGTTAGGATAGAGTCTATTAGATTTTCACTAGCAATTGCATGTTACATTAACATCAATCTTCATCATATGGATGTATAAGCTGCATTTCTAAATGACATATTAATTGAAGATGCATTTGTTGAACAGTCTAAAGGTTTTGAAAACCCACAGTATCCTGATCATGTGTACAAACTAAAGAAAGCTTTGTATGGTCTCAAACAAGCTCCTAGAGCTTGGTATGGTAGACTTACTGACTTTCTTTTGCAATTTGGTTTCATAAGAGGAGAGGCTGATAGAACCTTGTTCATTAAACATTTTGGAGAAGACTTACTAATAGCTCAAATATATATTGATAACATTTTTTTTTGTTCAACTTGTAACATTATGTTAAATAAGTTTGTTGAAGCAATGACAGCAACATTTGAGATGAGCATGGTAGGTGATTTGAATTACTTCCTAGGACTTCAAATCAAACAAACTGGTAAAGGTATTTTCTTCTCTCAGAGTAAGTATGCAAAGAATTTAGTGAAAAGGTTTGGTTTAGAAAGCTCAAAAGTCATGAAAACTCCTATGGGATCTACACAAAAGTTATGTAAGGATACTATTGGTCAAGATGTTGATCCAACTTTGTATAGATCCATGATAGGTAGTCTTCTGTACTTAACCTCAAGTAGGCCTGATATTATGTATAGTGTTTGTGTTTGTGCTAGGTACCAAGCATGTCCTAAGGAGTCGCATTTGAATGTTGTCAAGAGAATCATAAGATGTGTGGCTGGTACAACTGATCTTGGTGTATGGTACACCAAAGATATAAGCAGTGCACTTGTTGGATATAGTGATGTTGACTGGGCTGGAGACATTGATGATAGGAAGAGCACGAGTGGTGGTTGCTTCTATATGGGTAACAATTTGATTTCATGGCATAGTAGAAAGCAGAATTGTGTATCACAATCTACTGCAGAGTCTGAGTACATTGCAGCAGGTAGTTATTGTACACAACTTCTTTGGTTGAGTAAAATGTTTAGTGATTATGGTTTAGAGAGTAACATTTTAACTGTATATTGTGATAACACTAGTGCTATCAACATTTCAAAAAATCCAGTTCAACACTCACTTACTAAACACATAAGTATTATACATCATTTCATAAGGGATCTTGTAGAAAAGAATATTGTGAAGTTAGAATACATACCCACTGAAAATCAATTTGCTAATGTGTTTACTAAAGAATTAGACCATGAGAGATTTTCATTCTTGAGGAAATCTCTTGGTATGTGCACAATCTGAATAAATGTGAAGCGGATGTTGTTATGTATGCTAAAACATTTATTACAACATCAGGGTATATGCATGTTCTAATTAAAGCTTGTTCTTTTCTTTTGTTTCATAATTTCTTTGCAAAATAAGTCTGGACTAAGTATGATTGTTGTGTAAAAATAAAGAGGAATCATTCTTCTCAAACGCATAATAAGTTTTTGAAAAAAAAAGCACATCAAGATGTAACTAATTCACTGAGTAACTATGGATCACGGAGTTCGCTACTATGATGTCTTCTTTTCAAAAGGTGATTAGTAAAACATCAATATGTCACAAATCCATTGAGTAATTATGGGGCACGGAGTTCGCTGCTATGATGCACTCTCTTGAAAAGATGGATCAATATGAATAAAAGTGCTAAAATTGTTTGATGAAAATTGCGACATTGGATGTTAAACCGATGTTGAAGTGTGTGTTCTAATTTTGAATACAACATCATGTTGGGAAAATAGGGGTGCCCGGAATCTATTCGGGATGAATTTTAAATACGAATTTAAATACAATTATTACTAGCATGAATTAATCCTAATTAATTCAAATAATAATTCCAACAACTAATTATCATCATGCATGTTGAATTAATTTCACATATTTAATTAAGCGGAATAAACAATTAAATATGCGATTAACGTACCTCTTGTAGAATTGGCCTTTGAATAAACGGGACAATCACGATCTCGCTTTATCAACCCAAAAACCTTCTCAAGTATTTCCCTTTCGCCTTACTTGATTACCGGTGGGAGATGCTTTCAAGTAATTTAATAAACTAAGGAAAAAGAAAAATATCTATGCTCTTGATTTTTCCAACACATGGAATTATGTACTTGGAGATGAAATAATCATCTCATATTTATAAGGGGGTTGGCCGAAAATTGTAGGAGATATGGGCTTGGAGAAAATCTTTTCTTAGACTCTAAGAAATCTTGAATATATCTCATATATTCTTTTCTCCAAAATAAAATATTCCACAAAAATCTCACCCTCCATAATAAATAGCAATTTTCGAAAATTATAGGTGTGAAATTCAAGATTTGGATCTTCTTGAATATATGAGATATTCTTGTACTTCTAGAATACATATCTTCCATAATATCTTTCCAAGAAAATCAACAAAATCTAATTTCTCCTAATATCACTTATTTTTGAAAATTTAAAGAAAAATCAGCAATATAATTTTCTTTTTATTTTAATCACCTAATCATTATTGGGCTACTTAATGGGCTACTTGAGGGGCCTTAAGGAGAATTAAGATTGGACCTCCTAATGGACTTCTGAATTTCAATATTGAGCCCCAATATAATTCAGCCCATTAATATTAATTATTACCACTAATAAATTAATATTGCACTATCCATCTTAATCCATATTACGATAATATGGGCTCCCGGTTATTATTTCCCGCGTTTAAGATTAACAAGTCCATTAATTAATTAAGCTTCTGAATAGCTCTAAATTAATTAACATCTTTCACCTTGGAGTAAAGACAGCTCAACATTATTATTCGTACCGAAGAAACTAATTCTTCACTTACAAGATTTGGTACAATAAAACTTCTGAGCCCACCAAGGGGACTAATCACACGAGCCGTACTCGCACGCGTTTCTCCGTATTAAATCTTAGCAACCGTCGTATGATTAATATTACTGCCCAAGACACAAAGTTCTCACCCAACATGAATCAAAGCAGTAACTACTAAGCACACACAGTCCTATTTAAGTGACGGAGATTAAGAAATCAACAACCACTGAGGTCTAATTCTTCACCTTTCAGAACAGAAGAATTTCTCCTCGCTGTAGGACCTCTTCAACACATACTAAATGTGCTAGTGCAATCTCTTGGTCAAGACAGACCAATCTGAGCCTTACACATCGACCTTTCACGGTGGATTGTTCAATTCCACCTAGGCCGTGAAAATGTACATTTAGTTACAAGTAAACTGTTAATGTCGTCTTCCGTGATCGGGTATCACCACATTAACTACTATGTAACACGTACTATATATTGAACGGTTTGCAATAGAAATTCAACATTCAATCATAACTAAAGCAAATGCGATAAAAGAATTATTCTCATAAACGAGTGTTTGATACACGAGTTATACAAAGTAAAAGCATACTTTCACGTATAACTCCAACAATCTCCCACTTATACTTAAAGTCTGCTTTTAGTATACATCACGCATGTCTTAGTGTAGTAGCTCTACGTGACATCTCATGTCAACCTACACTAACCTAATAATTCCTCCCACTTATACTTAAAGCAGATTGGCAATAGTCTTGACTCCCATTCCATCCACATGTCTCTCGAATGTACTCAGAGGCAGACCCTTTGTGAATGGATATACTAGGTTGTCCTCTGACGTTTATCTTTGCCACCTCTTTATCTCCTCTCTTAACGATTTCTCGCATAAGATGGTGTTTTCTTTCAATGTGTTTGCTGGCCTTGTGGGCTCTCGGTTCCCTTGAATTTGCAACTGCTCCGGCATTGTCACAAAAGACAGTTATCTTGTCGGGAAAATTCGGAACAACGTCCAAGTCCACTAAGAAGTACTTGAGCCAAACCGCTTCTTTCGCTACTTCACAAGCAACTACTTATTCGGCTTCCATGGTCGAATCTGCAATGCATTTCTGCAAATCGCTTCTCCATGTCATGGCTCCTTCTCCCATGCAAAACACACTACCCGAGGTAGGTATTTTGGAGTCTATGTCTGATTGGAAATTTGAGTCCGTGTATCCCATGGGAATTAGATTGTCTGATTGTTAAATCAGCATTCCATACCAAGTTCTTTTCAGAAACTAAAGAACGCATTTAATTGCAATCTAATGTGCTTTCCCGGGGTTACTTTGATATCTTGCCATCATGCCCACGGAAAAGCAAATATCCGGTCTCGTACACAACGTTGCATACATAAGACTTCCTACGTCCGAAACGTATGGAACGTCTTTCATGTCATCTATCTCCACTTGCGTCTTAGGGCATATTTCTTTGGATAGATGGATTCCGTGCCTACAAGGTACAAAACCTTTCTTGGAATCTTGCACGCTGATATGCTTCAAAACAGTGGCTTTGTATGAAACTTGCGATAAGCCCAACATCTTCCTCTTGCGATCTCGAGTGAACTTGATCCCAAGGATGTGACCGGCTTTTCCCTAAGTCCTTCATATCAAACTGATTTGACAGCCATACCCTTACGTCTAACAATACCTTTACATTGTTTCCAATGAGCAGAATATCGTCTACGTATAATACTAAGAATACCACCACAGTTCCGTCACATCTTTTGTACACACAACTTTCGAACTTGTTTTGATCATAAACCCATAAGACTTAATTAATTGATCAAACACTAGTTCCAAGTACGCGATGCTTGCTTAAGTCCATAAATGGATCTCTTAAGCTTGCATACGAGGTGCTCTTGGCCTTTTTCAACGAAACCTTTGGGCTGTTGCATATAGATCCCATCAAGACTTCCGTTAAGGAAAACTGTCTTGACATCCATTTACCAGATCTCGTAATCTAAGTGCGCAGCGATCGACAAGAGAATACGGATGGACTTAAGCATAGCTACAGACCACAGGCCACAAGCCTTGCTTTGAAGGTCTCTACCCTTCCGTCCGGTCCTCTTTTCCTCTTGTACACCCACTTGCATCCAATGGGCTCTACCCATTAGGTGGATCAACCAACTCCCACACTTGATTATAATCCATCGAACCCACCTCGGTTTCCATTGCGGTTTGCCACACTTCCGCGTCTTTATCTTGGATTGCCTCGTCGTACGTTCATGGGTCTGATTCATCGCCGGGAATCAAATCCGAAGATTCTCCAATTCCCATGAATCTCTCGGGTTGCCTTGCAATCCTCCCACTACGACGGGGTTCCGGTTGTGAAGGTATGACGTGTGGTATATCATCTTGTATACTTGGTATAGGAGTTCGCCCTCTTAACTCGTCTAAGGTAATCTCACTTCTGGGCTTTCTTTTGTACATATAGTCTTCCTCCAAGAATTTAAAGTGCGAACTAATCACGGTCTTTTAATCCTTGAGACTATAGAATATACACCCTTTCGTTCCTATGGGATATCCTATAAACAACCTTAATTCCGAACGTGGATCCAATTTACCGGCTTCCTCGTCTAGCACGTATGCCGGACAACCCCAAATCCGCAAGTGTCTTAGACTGGGCTTGCGCCCGGTCCACAATTCCATTGGAGTTTTAGGAACCGATTTGGATGGCACCAAGTTTAGAATGTAAGTCGTTGTTTCCAAGGCGTTACCCCAAAATGACTTGGGTAAATCCGAATAACTCATCATGGATCTGACTATTTCTAAAAGAGTCTGGCTCCTTCGTTCCTCCACACCGTTCTATTGAGGGGTTCCCGATGTGGTCAACAGGGATACAATCCCTTCTTCCGATAGGTAGTTCAAGAATTCATTGCTAAGGTATTCGCCTCCACGAACAAATCGTAGAGACTTGATACTTCTTTCCTTATGCATCATAAGGTAGATGTATCCGTATTTTGAGTAATCATCAAATTACTCATACCTCTTCTTGCTATGATCGTCATTGAACCACACATATCGGTATGAACGAGTTCTAACACTTCCGTAGTTCTATTCCCCTTGGCTCCAAATGCCCTCTTGGTCATTTTACCCTCTAAACAGGATTCACAAGTTGGAAACGGTTCGACTTGGAATGATTCCAAGGATCCGTCTTTCACCAATCTCTCTATCCACTTTAGATTAATATGACCTAGTCTAAGATGCCATAGAAGTGTTTCGTTCATCTCCGAAGAACGCTTTCTTTTATTACTCGAAATAATCGATGTGTTATTAGATTCAATTTTGTGAGTGGTGTGCCCAAAAAATGGTATAAAGATCATCCATTAAAGTTCCGGAACGGATAAACTCATCGTTTCAAGCAATAATAACATCCTCATTAAAAGAAACTGAGTATCTATTCAAACAGTTTAGAAACTGAAGGTTGAGTTCTTTCTAAACTAGGAACATGAGGAATGTCTCTCAAGACCATAACTCTATCTTCACAAGATAGGCGCATTTCTCCCACTGCTTCAGCTGCCACTCTCGTAGCATTGCCCGATGTGATGGGGATCTCACTTCCGTTAAGTCGTCGGGTTAGCTTAAACCCATGAAACAAATATGATCAGTAGCTCTCGTATCCACTATCCACGAATAGACAGCATACGCCACTTCACAAGTTTCGACGACTAAGGTGTGTGAATTACCTAACTTTCCTAGCCTCTTAGGCTTGGAACAGGCAGACCTCCATTGTCCTCTCTCACCGCAACTAAAATACTTCCCCTTCGATGCTTGCCTTTGCATTTGCCTTTCGCAACAATTGGATTTGCTTGGATCCGGCCTTTGGTTCTCTTCCTCTTTTCCCTCCCTTGGGACCAAAAAAGGTAGACGAACCATTAGCCACCATAGCACTAGACTGGTGCTCCATTATCACCTCCACCGAAACTAAAGCTTGCAAGAGCTCGGGCAAACGACTTGTCCGTTCATTCATTTGACAGTTCAGATGAAACTACTCAAAGCTTCTCGGTAGGGAATGGTATATGAAATCAATCAAAATCCGCACCAAGTACTTCCAACTTGTTAAGGTATGCCATTATCTCGAGAACGTGCTCCCTCACGGGCGTTCCTTCCACCATTTCCAACTTGACCGAGTCATGTTTGGTGAACTGATTAGTCATGGGATTCTGATGTGAAAAACATCTCTTCAAGGCGTTTCATGATTTCAACAGCGGATACAATGTCTTCATGAACGCGCCTCAAATCCTCAGACAGAAATGTCAAGATGATGCACTTCATTCATTGTCACGCTTCCGATCATAAACTGCCTCTTCCCATTGTTTGACTTATCATTAGGCTTGCCGGGTATATTAACATAAATAACCCAATTGTGTTTTCGTGCAGTAAGGACAAATTTAAAAAAAAACATTTCCAATCGATATAATTCTCTCCAAAAAGTTTATTAACTTTAAGTATATTAAACAGTGGATTAAAAGGTTACGACATGATGAAATGAGAATAAAACATACATTCATATCAATATCTAGAAAAATATGAAATTATCACATAATTCGATCACATCAATTATATTGAAACCTTAAAACAATATAATCATGCATCAGCCAACATCTCGAAACAATTTAAATGCGCCACGAGGGGTGGTCTATACATTTAAATACATTCAAGAGGATTACAAACTTAAAAGTTACAAATCCTTAATTCAAACTTAATAGTTGGCTCCCACTTTGACCACATAGAAATTGACAGGGACTCCGAGGGGAGTAAGTTAATATCAATTTCCTATGCCTAAGTAATAACCATAATTAAATACAAGATTATTATTTCGCTTTGAGCAAGCCACTCGTGGTGAGGGTCAATACCGCCACTAGTAATAATCCACAATCATCCTTTCGGAATTTATTCATGTGAAATCCGTTCTTTTGGCCGATCCGAGGGGGAAATGTATTCCAAAAGAACTTCACAAATAAATAAATTATGGAGGCCAAAATAATCCAATTTTAATATCCGGAATAAAATTGCGATTATAAAAACATACTTAGTAATTTTCGAAAGTAAGGTTTTTCTTGGACAATTAAATTCATGCAAACACATATTAACAAATAATAAAATTGCACGAAATAAAACATCCATCAAAACAAAATTAAACACTTTGGAGCACTCAATTCCAATTGTCACGGTTTAATTTCTTCACGTCTTGATGCGAAAAATCGTCCTTGTTGCTTTCCGACGTTCGTCTCGACGTGCTCCCACTCGAACAGCAACACTTCTTAAAAAACAGCATCGTTTGGGGTTCGGGATGACGTTTAAAATCACACGGAAAAAAAACACGAACCGAAAAAATTCCACGGCCTGAGATACAGCGCGCGTCGGCCCACGAAGTGGGCCCACGCGCTTCCCGGCCCGAGAAGCGCTGGAAAAGCGCCCGAGGCGCGCCGAAGCGCAGCCCCGAGGCGCACCCGAGGCGCACCGGAGGCGCTGTACGGAGGCGCGCCGAGGCGCACCCGAGGCGCCCCGAGGCGCTGCAGGTGCCTGCCGAGGCGCGCGCGCGCCTTGCGCGCGGCGCCGTGCGCCCGTTGCGCACGGTGTGCGCCGTGCACCCCCGTGCGCCGTTTTTTCGCCGTTCGTCCTCGTTTTCTTCACCCCTTGCATGATTTTACCTCCATACACGCTCCACGCTTGTATGCGTCGTCCGGGTACGCCGTTTTTAATTCTTCGTTCTTCGTCACGATCCGGTTACAATTTATTTTTACAAAAAAATAAATACTAGATCTAGACTAGTCTATTACAATGATCGAATCAAAATAAAAACAACTAATCTACTCGTGGATTTTCTCACGAGAAAAACGAATTCGAACGAATCGAATTAAAAAACAAATTAATTCACACGCATGAAATTAACAACATTAAAAACCATGACAATTGGATACCTGCAAAAAAGATCTAACAATTCTACTATCCAATTTCAAATTTAATGTTCAACAATTTAAATTCCAATTCAAAATTCAGAGCCCGAAACCGTGGCTCTGATACCAGTTGTTGGGAAAATAGGGGTGCCCGGAATCTATTCGGGATGAATTTTAAATACGAATTTAAATACAATTATTACTAGCATGAATTAATCCTAATTAATTCAAATAATAATTCCAACAACTAATTATCATCATGCATGTTGAATTAATTTCACATATTTAATTAAGCGGAATAAACAATTAAATATGCGATTAACGTACCTCTTGTAGAATTGGCCTTTGAATAAACGGGACATTTACGATCTCGCTTTATCAACCCAAAAACCTTCTCAAGTATTTTCCTTTCGCCTTACTTGATCACCGGTGGGAGATGCTTTCAAGTAATTTAATAAACTAAGGAAAAAGAAAAATATCTATGCTCTTGATTTTTCCAACACATGGAATTATGTACTTGGAGATGAAATAATCATCTCATATTTATAAGGGGGTTGGCCGAAAATTGTAGGAGATATGGGCTTGGAGAAAATCTTTTCTTAGACTCTAAGAAATCTTGAATATATCTCATATATTCTTTTCTCCAAAATAAAATATTCCACAAAAATCTCACCCTCCATAATAAATAGCAATTTTCGAAAATTATAGGTGTGAAATTCAAGATTTGGATCTTCTTGAATATATGAGATATTCTTGTACTTCTAGAATACATATCTTCCATAATATCTTTCCAAGAAAATCAACAAAATCTAATTTCTCCTAATATCACTTATTTTCGAAAATTTAAAGAAAAATCAGCAATATAATTTTCTTTTTATTTTAATCACCTTATCATTATTGGGCTACTTAATGGGCTACTTGAGGGGCCTTAAGGAGAATTAAGATTGGACCTCCTAATGGACTTCTGAATTTCAATATTGAGCCCCAATATAATTCAGCCCATTAATATTAATTATTACCACTAATAAATTAATATTGCACTATCCATCTTAATCCATATTACGATAATATGGGCTCCCGGTTATTATTTCCCGCGTTTAAGATTAACAAGTCCATTAATTAATTAAGCTTCTGAATAGCTCTAAATTAATTAACATCTTTCACCTTGGAGTAAAGACAGCTCAACATTATTATTCGTACCGAAGAAACTAATTCTTCACTTGCAAGATTTGGTACAATAAAACTTCTGAGCCCACCAAGGGGACTAATCACACGAGCCGTACTCGCACGCGTTTCTCCGTATTAAATCTTAGCAACCGTCGTATGATTAATATTACTGCCCAAGATACAAAGTTCTCACCCAACATGAATCAAAGCAGTAACTACTAAGCACACACAGTCCTATTTAAGTGACGGAGATTAAGAAATCAACAACCACTGAGGTCTAATTCTTCACCTTTCAGAACAGAAGAATTTCTCCTCGCTGTAGGACCTCTTCAACACATACTAAATGTGCTAGTGCAATCTCTTGGTCAAGACAGACCAATCTGAGCCTTACACATCGACCTTTCACGGTGGATTGTTCAATTCCACCTAGGCCGTGAAAATGTACGTTTAGTTACAAGTAAACTGTTAATGTCGTCTTCCGTGATCGGGTATCACCACATTAACTACTATGTAACACGTACTATATATTGAACGGTTTGCAATAGAAATTCAACATTCAATCATAACTAAAGCAAATGCGATAAAAGAATTATTCTCATAAACGAGTGTTTGATACACGAGTTATACAAAGTAAAAGCATACTTTCACGTATAACTCCAACACATCATATGTTGTTCGTATTTATTTTCTGGGTCAAGTAATGAACCGATTTTTTAGGGATTTGTATTTAATTCTCACATGCTAAAACCCACGTTTTCATTTTTATCCATGTCGTTCTTAATTTCTTATTTTTATTTAATTAAACTACGGATTTTAGATTAAAGGAAACCCACGATCTCTTCATGGGTGAGTGGATGATCCTCACATCATGAATCCAGAATTTTCTTTTGTGGGTAACTAAAAATAACTTCCGTATACTTTCACTTATAAATATCCTTCGTAATTTATGTTTAATTTTCTGTGTTTTAGCATATGAGTAAAGTTCAGTATTTTTCACTTAATTGTTGAAAGCATTGTGTTTGCATTCTAGGGTTTAAAGTGTTATTTCTTTTAAATTTTATTTCACTTGCATTTTTCTTGAGTACTTAATGGCTGGAAATCAAAAGAAACCCTCTCACATTTCCAATACTCCCTCAAACTCTCCACCTTCTCAAACCTCAAACCTAAATCTTCTCATAGAAATAACCTCAAGCCAAAACCCGAATGCTACTCTTGTTGCTCCATCATCGAGCACAACACCGCCTTCCACTCTAACTCTTGGTCACGCCTTTCCAGTGAACATCTACATTTCAAATGAGGCAACTATCGATCAACTTGAATCGATTGCACGCGGTATTGCTCAAAGTCTTCAAGGAAGCCATGGTGTTCCTAAACTAACTATTGGCTCGATCGAAGTTGATGTTTCTTCCTATCTGAACCAAACTCAAAATACTTCACCCACTTCTCAAATCGAAGGCACCTCTTCGATTGCCCAACCAGAAATTCCTCAATCCTCAAGCCAAGCCAAAAACCCTACTGCTAATATTTCAAAAGATGTTGAAACAGGTGATCAAGCTATGGAGGATGCTCCCATTGCCGAGGAATTTAGGGAACAAAGCCCTAATGTTGAAGTTCCTGATGTGGAGATGCCAGAGGAAGACAAGGAAGAATCACCCAAAAGCGATTCTTCAATGTCTGAGGACTCTGAGCCTGCTCCAATAGCTAAAGCTGTGAAGAAGAAGGGTGGTAAGAGAAAGATGAGCCCTGTTCAATCAAGGGGGAGATCAGGAAGAGCAAAGAAAAGAGTGAACTACTCTGAAACTTCAAGGAAGAAAAAGAATGATGAAGGAGATGTTGCTGCATGTCCCATTCAGGTGTTCTCTGAATCCGAAAAGGAGTCAAGCCCAAAGGACTCAACTGGAAGTGAATCTGCTGGCTCTCAAAGCCAGGGGAAAGAAGCTTATGATGAAAGTGATGAACCCATCTTTGAACTGAGAAGGAGAGCCAAAGTCGAGCTGAGAACAAAAAGAAAGTTTGAATATGAAGTTGGTGGTGCTGGAACAAGTGCAGCAGCATCAGAACCTGAGGATGATGATAGTAGTCCAGAGAGTAGCTCAGAAAAGACCAAAATCGATTCTGATAGAGGTAATGAGTCTGAACACTCTGTAGAACAAGTTAGTACTGATGATGATGATGATGATGATGAATCCTTGGAACAAAAGATAGCTAGGTTAAGCAAAAGAAATCTGTTAATTGAGAGAAAGATTAACATTGATGAATTCGAATCTAAGGGTCTTGTTAGATACTTAGAGGAAATGAGTTTGATGCATGTTGTAACCTTTGATGATGCTTTTGTTACTGATTGGGTTTATGAATTCTATGTCTGTCTGAAGAAGAATCATGCTAGAAGAAACTCTAGGTGGTATGGGTCTGTGAGATTTAGGGATAGGAATGTTCCTTTCACTCCTGAGCTAATTAATCAGTTTTTACATGTTGAGAGTGTTGAGGAAGCAGAGGTTCCTCATATGGATGAGATTATTCATGCTCTGACTGGGGGTAGAGTAAACAAGTGGAAAAAGAATATGTTTGTTGCTTCATTGACTTTACTGTATTCTGTCTTACACAAACTTGTGGTGTATAACTGGATACCTTCTACCAACTCAACAAAAGTGACCAGTGATCAAGCTATTCTGGTGTATAGGATAGGTGTGATGAAAAATTTCAACCTAGGATTGGTTATTTTTCATCACATGATGAAATTTACTGGGAAGATCTCTGAAAGAGGCAACTTGCCTTATCCTTTGTTGATATATAGTTATTTAAGAAGTCATAATTTTGTCCATAGGAGAAATGAATTGTTGAGGGGGAGAGTGAGTTTGATAGGCATATCTCACTACTTGTTTTCTGGGAATAGAGAGCTAGATTTACCCTTACAGGAAGATGCTGATGAAGAAACTCCAGAACAAAACCAACTTGTTCCTGATCCTGCTCCTGCACAAGATACTGCACAGAATGCTGGGAACATACCTATCAACATTCCTGCTCCTACAGCTCATTCCTTGAACATCTCACCTGAGTTTATTCAAACACAACTAAAACACTTGCAGGACTCTATAGATGAACTCCAATTCCTAAAGAACTACTGGGAAAACCTGCTTTCTGCCACAACAGGGGGAGTACCAGTTGCTCGAGGAGTTGAGATTCATGAGATAAATGATGTTGTTGAACCTGCTGCTAAGGTTGCTGAAGAAGGAAGGACAGTTGTTGATGAAGCTGTTGCAACTGGACCTGGTGATGCTGGGAGAAGTGCAGATGCTGCTGAAGATGTTGTTGCAAACCTTGCAACAATTCATATCCAGGAAGCAGAGGAAGAGGAGTTGTATGGAGATCTGCCAGATATTTCTGCCAAAGTTTGAGTTGATTTAGAGACCAGAGGAAGCACAATCCATGGGGGAGCTTAATGCAAGATGCTTGTAGCTGCAGCTGTATATTTTATACAGTGATATCAAGTTCCTTATTATGTTAACTCTAAGTACTCTTGTTTTATTTATGCTTTTGATTAGTTTGCTCTGATAGTAAGTTTTGATTTCTGAAAGACAATATTATATTAGTTGTTAGGTTATTATATTAGAATTGATAGGATTTATTTCAGTAATTTCTATTAAAAGTTGTAATTTGAATGGGTAAACACTATGTTACTCATTTTGTTTATTTTAATGAGCATATATGATGATGTTCATTTGTTTTGAGTGAGCAAATATTTGTTCATTCTGATTTTGGTGAATTAACTGATTGTTATTTCATCTTGATTTTGGTGATTCAACTTATAGTTGTTCATCTTGTTTTTTGGCTATTTTGCTACACAAGTGTGAAAAGCTAAGTGTACAATATGATGTTAATCTCTATTGTACATACATTACTTGCCTATATATTGAGAAATATATACATCAGGTGTGTTGTAGCAGAAAGGTCAAATTGGGGGAGATTGTTAATGTTGTTGTAGTGAAATATTCACTATTTACTTTGAAACCATATGAATTTGTCCTTTCTTCTCATTAATTAATACTTTATGATCAAATGTTGTCTTAGATGTTTTAACATGCAGGATGAAGATCTAGAAGGATCTACAAGTCTCTGGAATACTCAATGTTGCAGTGAATGTTGCAAGCATTGGTTGCAACATGAGCGGTTACGGGTTCCAGAAGGATCTACAAGGATCTACAAGGACCTACACGATCCAGACTATTCCAGGACAGTTTAGAACGATCTAGATCAGGCGGTTGCATTAATAAACATCAGAAATAAAGATACGATCGTGGGAGATAACATGAGATCATGGAGCGGTTACATGAAGAAGTTATTTTCAGATTGAAGACCTCCATCTATAAATAGAAGCCGAAGTCTTCAGTACCAAGTGTGGAGTAAACGAGTACACCTACTCTAGCGTTAATCTTGAGTTCAAAGGTGATAGGGCAGTTATTCCAACATTTATGTTATGCCTAGAAGTTTAGTACATCTCGCATAGCTTGCGATCAATCCTATATCCATAGATAGAGAGATCATAGATATAGAGTGAGATCAACTTTGACAGTATATAGATTATACACTTAGCCAATTTAGATTTGATAGGTGATATCAAGTCTTGTTTCCGTTGCGAACGATTTAACTCTTTACACAGCTTTTGTATCACTAATCTTATTATAGTGAACGTTTCGCCGTAAGGCTAACACAAGCTATTTTATATAGTTTGTATTAAAAAGTACTCCATCTTGCAATTGTGTGTTTAAGTCTTCCGCTGTACAAGTTCTTATTTCTGATTTTCCAGATTGTTGTAGTGTTTACTTTAACATCCGTTACAACATCTATACTTTATAACACACGCACACCTTCAATTGCAATACTTCATATAAAGATTTAAGTGGGACATTTTGGTTCTCAAGGAACTTGACCACTATTATTTGGGGCTTTAGGGTCCGTGATGGACTTAGCCTAAAATTTATATCTTCTGAGCACAGTTGTTCGCCTCAACGTGGGCTTGTGCTTCCTAGATATTTGAGTTGGATGAGCAACTAAGTTTTAATACTTCTATCTTAGCTAATATTTACACACATCATAATACAAATCACTATACAACTTATGATACATTATTGTTCGCTGAGTACACTGTTGTTCGACTGACTTCTATAACATAATTTTTTTTTTAAATTTACATTATATAAAACTTACATCCTTACAATCTTTGTTACTCTATTGATAGTATTTCTTCATTAGAGCTGCATTCCAGAAGTATTGGGCCGAGTTGTCTTTCATGTCCTCGAGATCATATGTACCATTGTGCCACTTATTAGTTACCCTGAATGGGCCCTTCCAAGTCGGTCCAAATACTCCTGGTGGGGGAGCTAGTACTTTATGAATCACTAAGTCTCCAACTTCGAACTCCCTGATCTTTACTTAAGAATTATAATATTTTGCAATCATTTTCTTGTATATGGCATTCTTCATTTCGGCTGAAATTCTTTTTTCGTCAAGTAGATCCATCTCTGCTGCTAACGTTGAGTTGTTCGCTTCTTCATTGAACATTGTTGTTCGCTATGTTGGTATTTTCAACTCAACTGGCATGACTACTTCGGTTCTGAATGCCATGGTGAATGGAGTTTCCCCTGTGCTTGTTTTGTATGAAACAATATAGGCCCATAACACTTCTAGTAGCTCTTCGGACCATTTTCCATGTTTGTCAGTCAAGCGGACTTTTAGGATGTATTTGATTATTTTGTTTACTGCCTCCACCTGACCATTTGATTGGGGATGATATGGTGTTGAAAAATATTTCTTTATTCCCCATTTTTCACAGAAGTCTCGTATCTTTTTTCCTTCAAACTATTTTCCATTGTCTGTCAAGATTGCTTATGAAACTCCAAATTGGCTGATAATGCTCATCTTCTCTTATGTAATTATTACGAGTGCTTTTGCTTCGGCCTATTTTGTGTTATAGTCCACGGCCACTATTGCAAATCTTACACTTCCCTTTCCTGGTGGAAATGGTCCGATGATGTCTATCCCCCACTTTGTGAATGGTCATGAACTATTCACTGATATCAGCTCATGTGGTGGCTTATGTATGCTTGTGGCGAACATGTGGCATATGTGGCATGTTTTGGCAACCTTGATTGCATTCTGGAGCAGAGTTAGCTTATAGTACCCTTGTGGCACCGTTTTATATGCCAATGTTTGCCCCCCAGCATGATTACCACATACACCTTCGTGGATTTCCTTCAGGACCACTTGTCCCTTGCCCCTAGCTAAGTATTTCAACAGAGGGAGTGAAAATTTTCTTTTGTACAATTATTCGTCCACCAAGGTAAACCTTGCTGCTCGTCTGGTCATCTTGACAGCTTCGTGTGGGGTTTTCTGGCAGTTCACCATCTCGGAGGTATTTGACTATTGGTGTACGCCAATTATTCTCTTCAAACTCTTCATTAATCTGGTTGATCATGTAATCATTAGTTGATGGGTGAAGTATCTTTGTCAGCTGACTTCGGACAACTCCACCGGCCATGTACTAGTTGCCAAGCGAGCCAGTGCGTCTGCTTGGGCATTATTGTCTTTTGATACTTGTTCAATATAAATTTGTTCAAACAGGGAGGCCAGATGAGCAATAATCTTTTGATATAAAGCCATATTTTCATCTTTTGCTTCATACTCACCCGGGACTTGGTTGACGATCAGCTGTAAATCTCCGTATATTTGCAATCTTCTTACCCCCACAACCAGTGCTAAACAGAGTCTGACAATTAGTGTTTCGTACTCAGCCTCGTTTTTAGTCGCCATGAACTCAAGACGAACAGCTGAGGTGAATACTTATTTATCTGGACTTATCAGGACTATGCCGGCCCCCGATGTTGTGTTGGTAGATGAGCTATCAACATACATATGCTAGGGGTGATTATGTCTTCTCGTCGGATCTTGAAGGAAGGTTAGCTCGACTATGAAGTTGGTTAATACTTGCCCTTTGATTATTGTTCGAGGTGCATAAGATATCCTGAACTGGCTGATTTCCAAGGACCACTTCAGGAGGCGACCAGCTGTGTCAGGCCTTTGTAAAATTTGTGTTAGTGGAAATGTCGTCAACACTTCCACCTGGTGATCAAAGAAATATGGACGAAGCTTCCTCACACTCATCACTAGTGCATATGCTGGAGTTGATTTGCTAGGATCTTGGTGTTACCGAGGTACTCTTGTAGCTGCTCGAACGCTCGTTGGCAGCTGTCTGTCCACTGGAATTTTCCTTTCTTGATAGCATTGAAGAAAGGTCGGAATTTATCATCAGATCATGAAACAAACCTATTCAAAGCTGCCAGGCACCCGGTGAGCCTTTGTACCTCTTTGACTGACCTTTGTGGCTGCATGTCCATGATTGCTTTTACTTTTATTGGATTTGCTTCAATCCCTCGTTGACTGACTAAGTGTCCAAGGAACTTTGCTAAATGAACTCCAAAACTGCCCTTCTTCGGGTTCAGCTTCATGTCTCAAATGCCTGAGTTAAATGTTGTAAATGATCCAACTTCCTGGACTCTTGAATAAACGAAAGCAGTAAATAACACAGGATATATAGTAGTTCAGATCTGAATATCCTAAGTCCACTCTCCCTTTTAGCCAAGGGGTCTCACTAACAACCAACCAACTTACTTACGTACTGGAATTTTTGAAGTACCAGTTCCTTCTTACAGCTCCTTTAGATCTAACCACAATCTAAAGTAATCAGCCTTCAACCTTATCTTAGAGATGAACAGGTTAAAGTCCAACAGCTCCTTAAGAGTAGATATGTAATGTGAACAATAAGGGTGCTAAGAGTGATTATCAAAAGCTTGGAATGTGACTTGTGCGAGTAGGATCTCTCTCTAGAGCTTTTTCTTGAGGCTGCACTCTTGTATTTATAGAGGGGATTAGGGCTAGCCGTTGGAGAGCTAATCCAATCAGATCCTCTATTTAAGGAAGCTTCCAATCAATCAATTCCCTAATTGATTGATTGGGTTGGTGGGATCCTTGGATTGATTGACTTCAAATACTTTCCAATCCGATCTATTTTGACTTGATTTGAATCACCAATGGTTAAATGCTTCCTCTGCCTAACTCTGATTTTCTCCAGAGAAGGCAAGACCAGACACCAGGTAACTTCGGTGTCTTTTGGTCCAGATCTGGTTAACAACCAGAATACTCAGTAGAAAATTCTGGAAGAGGTGAATGTTCTGGAAGGGAAAATTCTAGAGCAGACAAGTCAGAAAAGAGAACCTATAAAGATTGATGGTTCTGTTCTGATGCCTAATCTGATTAGAGAACCTCAGAGGAATCCTAAAAGAGTGGAACCTAAGCAGATTAGGGGACATCAAAAAGGAGACTCTAAGAGAAAACCTAATCAGAATAGGGGACATCAGAGGTGTTAGGATATAGATTAGATGTTTTGAAGATGTTAAAACAAGAACTTGAAATAGGACTAGCTGAACCTGTTAGTCAGCTACAGATTAGTCTTGGTCTAGAATAGGTCTTTGGTTAAGGGGGAAGAAATCTGTGCAGACCAGATGAGAGGTGACCAGATGAGGTGACCAGATGAGAGGTGACCAGATGAGGGGTGACCAGATGAGGTGAACAGAGGAGTCTGACCAGAGGAGTCTGCCAGAGGAGCCTGACCAGAGGAGTCTGACCAGATGAGGTCCAGAGCAGAAATGTTACCTGACCAGATGAGACCAGACCAGATGAGGGAGACAGATTAGTTCACCCACATAGAGGCTGCATGTAATCTGGAGACAAGGAGATTTTGGAGATCATGATGGAGAAGAATGTAATCTGGAGAGTCAACTGATGGAGGATTTGATTGATTGCTTGATTGAAAGTCAACTAATCAATCATATAATCAATCTTTGATTGATTATATCCCTCCAATTATGGTTGTTTGAATTTCTAGCTTCCAACGGCTAGTTAATCCTACAACTATAAATAGGAGTGCTTGGATGAGTTCATTAGACATAAGAGTCGGGCGAGAGCACACAAGACACACGAACTCTTCCACTTACTCACCTTGTTCATTCAAATTTATATACTCATTAGGAGTTCTAGTTGGAGCTTTAATCAACCTGTTCACCATATTGAAAGGTTGTTGTAAGCAAGTTGTACGAAGGAGCTGGTATTTCCAAATTCCAGTGGTTCGTGAGTACGTTGGTTGGAGAGAAAGTCCCCTTAGGAGAAAGGGAGAGTGGATGTAGGACAAGTTGGTCCGAACCACTATAAATCTGGTGTTCTCTACTTTATGCTTTTAAATTTTCTGCACTTTTCTTTTAGCACTTAATTTAAAAGGGTTTTCTTAAAAATAAACTCAAAACGCTTTCCGCTGGATAACCTTTTTGGGACCAACAAGAGGAGATATACTGAACCAGGGAACCTCAATCAGAATCAGGGATCTCAAAGGTGGAATGCTCCAAGAAGATTCCAGAACAGGAAACCTCAGAAGGAATCTTATCATCAGAATAGATCCAATCTTCAGAACCAGAGGAGGTCTTCCAGACCCATCTATAAAAAACCAACTGATCTGGGTAGTTATGACACCAGAGATGGTTCTTCTAGGATGTACCCTTACAACCAGACCTTTAAGACCATGTCCTTGAGGCAGGCCATTTCAATGGCCAGATTTGAGAAAAGGTACACCAAACCTGTTTATAGGAAAGGTGTCCTTATCAGACCAGTAGCTCAATATGTCATTGTAAGAGGACATGTGCTGGTAGATAGATTTGGAAGGAAGATAAGATCTCCTCATCCAACAAGGGATGATCTTTATCTATGGATTCCTACAAAACCTGCAACTAACCAATCAGTACCCAGCACTAGTAGGGGACCTAATTGATTTCTCTGCAGGTAGATAAGAGCCCATTGGAGAAAGGTTTTTCAAGCAACCATGTCTGGTACATTGATAGTGGATGTTCCAAGCACATGACCTTTCAGAAAGATAATCTCCAAGATTTCAAGCCATTGGATGGGCCAAGAGTGATGTTTGGTGACAACAACTATGGAGTCACCAGATGAGTTGGAAAGTTGACCTTTAATGGAGTATCTGTAGATGAAGTCTAATATGTTGAAGGACTTAAGCATAATCTGCTTTCAATATCCCAATTCTATGACAGGGGATACTCAGTGAAGTTCTCTAGTGATTTATGCACTGTGTTTTCTTCTGATTATATTGATATCTTGCTAATAGGCTTGAGGAAGGGTTGTTAGGATATAGATTAGATGTTTTGAAGATGTTAAAATAAGAACTTGTAATAGGACTAGCTGAACCTGTTAGTCAGCTATAGATTAAGTCTAGAATAGGTCTTTGGTTAAGGGGGAAGAAATTTGTGCAGACCAGCTGAGGTGACCAGATGAGAGGTGACCAGATGAGGTGACCAAATGAGAGGTGACCAGATGAGGTGTCCAGACCAGAGCAGAAGAGTCACCAGAGCAGATGAGGTCCAGAGGAGCCTGACCAGAGGAGTCTGACCAGAGGAGTCTGCCAGAGGAGTCTGACCAGAGGAGTTTGACCAGAGGAGCCTGACCAGAGGAGTCTGCCAGAGGAGCCTGACCAGAGGAGTCTGACCAGAGGAGTCTGACCAGAGGAGCCTGACCAGAGGAGTCTGACCAGAAGACCTCTCCCAGATGAGGTTCAGAGCAGAAGTGTTACCTGACCAGACCAGACCAGAAGACCCCAGACCAGATGAGTCCTGATCAGATGAGTGTGACGGATTAGTTCGCCCACATGAGGCTGCATGTAATATGGAGACAAGTAGATTTTGGAGATCATTGATGGAGATGAAGGCAATCTAGAGAGTCAACTGAAGAAGGATTTGATTGATTGCTTGATTGAAAGTCAACTGATCAATTATATAATCAATCTTTGATTGATTATATCCCTCCAATTATGGTTGTTTGAATTGCTAGCTTTCCAACGGCTAGTTAATTCCTACAACTATAAATTGGAGTGCTTGGATGAGTTCTACATAAGAGTCGGGCGAGAGCACACAAGACACACAGACTCTTCCACTTACTCACCTTGTTCATTCAAGTTTATATACTCATTAGGAGTTTTTAGTTGGAGCTTTACTCAAATTGTTCATCTCTATAGAAAGGTTGTTGTAAGCAGTTGTACGAAGGAGCTGGTACTTCCCAATTCCAGTGGTTCATTAGTAAGTTGGTTGGAGAGAAAGTCTCATTTGGAGAAAGGGAGAGTGGACGTAGGACAAGTTGGTCCGAATCACTATAAATTCTGGTGTTCTCTACTTTATGCTTTTAAGTTTTCTGCACTTTTCTTTTAGCACTTAATTTAAAAGGGTTTTCTTAAAAATAAACTCAAAACGCTTTCCGCTGGATAACCTTTTTGGGACCAACAAGTGGTATCAGAGCAGTGTGTCCTACAGACCACTGTTTTGAAATTATTTTGGTGGTCACCAGGGCAGATCCATTTTTTGAAAACCCAAATATTTGTCGTGCTAACAATTTCTGCAGAAATGGGCTCGAAGAGAAGCAGTAGAAAATACACTAGGAGTTTCTCCAAAAGAAGCTTAGCAGATGAGGAAGAAGAGGTATCCACTTCTGGTTCATCATCCAATTTTGGACCAGACGAAGAGATATGTCTAGTAACAGACGAGGTATGTAATCAAACTTCCTCTTCCTTTTCATCTTCTTCTTTTTCTGGACAACCAGGGGAGTCTGATATGCAGAGGATGCTATTAGATCTCCAAACTTCTATACAACTTTGTCAAAAGTTGGAAGATGAGAACTCAAAGTTGAAAGCAGAAAATCAAAAGCTTTCACAATGTCTAGGCAACTCAGCTGATCTACCAGCTGAACAAAATCATACACTGGTCGAAGAGTCTTCTAACTTGGCAACTAGGTGTACTGAACAAGTTAAGCTGATAGAAAGGTTGGTTGTTGAAAACATTGAGAAAGACAATGAATATAATCTGCTTAAAGCTAAGTTTGATGAACTCTTCCACCAAAACAAAATTGTAAGAGAAAGTGAAGACAAGCTCAAGATGAGAGTGGAGCAGTTGACTACAGCAAACAATGTTGTGTCATACATAGCTGCCTCATCTCAAAGAGAGCATGATAAAACAGGCCTTGGTTATTCCAAACCCGAATCCTCACATGTTCAGAAAGAAGAACAACCTAGAAATTTTATTGATAAGGGCAAGAGGTCAGCTGACCAGGGAACTCAGCCTAATGGGTAGATGAGTACTGAAACTCAAAAACCCAAAAGGCAGAGGAGGAATCTTAAAAGACCTCAGCCAGGCCAGCAGAGTAGAAGACAGTCTGGATCTTCTCAAAAGAGGCATAACCAGATAACTCCTACTCACCTGCAGAAGACCTTTAAGTCATCTGCCAGACCAACTGGAACCTTTGATGGTTCTAGTAAAACTTATCCTTATCAAAAGAATTTCAAGTCTGTTGCTTTAAGATAAGTTACTTCTTCTACTGGACAAGCTCATAAGAGAAGAAGAGCCTCTAGAAGAAATAACCATGTCAAAGGTTCTTTTGTTGAGTGTGTTTTTGTGGATATGTATGGAAGAAAGATAAGATCACCTGATCCAAAAAGGGATGATCTATTCTTGTGGCTTCCTAAAAATTGTGCTAACCCCCCTGGACCCAGAAGGGTACCAAAAAGTTGATTTCCTGCAGATACACAAGAAGACCAGCTGATGTTTTGCCCCAATATCAGGTGAGCATACTTTGAGTGAGAAGATCAGTTGACCCAGCCTGCTAGAATCTCTATTAAGATATTTCAAAATTTTCTTGTCTTGTTTTATTTCAGTTCTTCCAGTTTTAACATCATCAAAAAGGGGGAAATTGTTAGGATATAGATTAGATGTTTTGAAGATGTTAAAACAAGAACTTGTAATAGGACTAGCTGAACCTGTTAGTCAGCTACAGATTAGTCTAGAATAGGTCTTTGGTTAAGGGGAAAGAAATTTGTGCAGACCAGATGAGGTGACCAGATGAGAGGTGGCCAGATGAGGTGTCCAGACCAGAGCAGAAGAGTCACCAGAGTAGATGAATTCCAGAGGAGCTTGACCAGAGGAATCTGACAAGAGGAGTCTGCCAGAGGAGTCTGACCAGAGGAGTTTGACCAGAGAAGCCTGACCAGAGGAGTCTGCCAGAGGAGTCTGACCAGAGGAGCCTGACCAGAGGAGTCTGACCAGAAGACCTCTCCCAGATGAGGTTCAGAGAAGAAGTGTTACCAGACCAGACTAGACCAGAAGACCCAAGACCAGATGAGTCCTGATCAGATGAGTGTGACGGATTAGTTCACCCACATGGAGGCTGCATGTAATCTGGAGACAAGTAGATTTTGGAGATCATTGATGGAGATGAAGGCAATCTAGAGAGTCAACTGATGGAGGATTTGATTGATTGCTTGATTGAAAGTCAACTAATTAATTATATAATCAATCTTTGATTGATTATATCCCTCAAATTATGGTTGTTTGAATTGCTAGCTTTCCAACGGCTAGTTAATTCCTACAACTATAAATTGGAGTGCTTGGATGAGTTCTACATAAGAGTCGGGCGAGAGCACACAAGACACACGGACTCTTCCACTTACTCACCTTGTTCATTCAAGTTTATATACTCATTAGGAGTTTTTAGTTGGAGCTTTACTCAACCTGTTCATCTCTATAGAAAGGTTGTTGTAATCAGTTGTACGAAGGAGCTGGTACTTCCCAATTCCAGTGGTTCGTTAGTAAGTTGGTTGGAGAGAAAGTCCCCTTTGGAGAAAGGGAGAGTGGACGTAGGACAAGTTGGTCCGAACCACTATAAATTATGGTGTTCTCTACTTTATGCTTTTAAGTTTTCTGCACTTTTCTTTTAGCACTTAATTTAAAAGGGTTTTCTTAAAAATAAACTCAAAACGCTTTCCGCTGGATAACCTTTTTGGGACCAACAAGGGTAACATTTATCTTGCAGATTTTAGCAGTTGCCCAAGAAATGCTTGCCTGGTTGCAAAAGGATCTGCAGAGAACAGCTGGATTTGGCACAAGAGATTGTATCATCTGAACTTCAAAAACACTGAACAAGATTGCCAGAAAAGGTCTAATTTGAGGTCTTCCTAATGAAGTGTTTAAGAAGAATCAGGTTTGTGGTTCATGCCAGAAGGGTAAACAACCCAAGACTTCCTTTAAGGATGTCCAGAGCACAACCACAACCAGAGTACTTCAACTACTTCACATGGACCTGTTTGGACCTGTTTCTCCTCTTAGTTTCAGTGGAAGAAAGTACACCTTGGTGATAGTAGATGACTTTTCAAGATACACTTGGGTAGTGTTCTTGTTTAAGAAAAATGAAACTATCACTAAGCTGCCAGTATTCTTCAAGCAGATACAGAATGAGCAGAACCAGAGCATAGTCAGAATCAGAAGTGACAAAGGGATAGAGTTTTTGAATTCACATATTGCAGATTATTGCAAGGACCATGGGATTTTTCATGAGACATCTACTGCCAGAACACCCCAACAAAATGGAGTAGCAGAAAGGAGAAATAGAACCCTTAAAGAGGCTGCAAGAACTCTTCTGGCAGAATACAACACACCACAAAGGTTTTGGGCAGAGGCCATCAACACAACTTGCTATACTCAGAACAGATGCCTAATTTCCCAGAGACATAACAAGACTCCATATGAGGTATGGAAAGGTAAAACCCCATCTGTTTCATATTTTCATATTTTTGGATGTAAGTGTTTCATTCATGACAATGGGAAATCTAAATTAAAAACCTTTGATGCTAAAGTGGCAGATGGAATATTCTTAGGATATTCCAGCACCAGTAAGGCTTTTAGAGTTTTTAATAAGAATTCACTTTGTGTGGAGGAAACACCACATGTTATTTTTGATGAATCTGCTGTTGAGTGCAAGGTGAAATTAAAGTCTTCTGGAGAGACCCAGAATCAGACTACACCCAGAGTAATCAAGGTCACTCCACCTATTCTTGATTCAGACTCAGATTCAGATTCAGATGGTGACCCATCTTTTGGTTCTCTGAAGAAGAAGTCTTCACAAGGTGCAGAACCAGAGGAGGTTGAAACTCCTGTAGGGGGAAGCTCTTCTGCATGTGGTGATACTCACCAAGGTACTACAGAGGATGATCAATCAGGCAAGGCCACGGGAAGGAGGACCCTGGTTGATCACCCCAATGACCTAATTATTGGAGATCCAACTAAGGGTGTCCAGACTAGGAGAACTCTTAACTTAGCTGCCTTATTCAGTTGCTATGTGTCCTTGATTGAGCCCAAGAACATCAAGGAAACACTGAAGGATTCAAATTGGATTGTTGCAATGCAGGAGGAGTTGAATCAATTCACCAGACAGGATGTTTGGGAGCTGGTAGACAGACCAAGACATCAAAAGGTGATAGGCACTAAGTGGGTTTTCAAGAATAAGAAAGATGAGAATGATGTCATTACTAGGAACAAGGCAAGGCTAGTGGCCCAGGGCTATTCTCAGTCTGAAGGAATAGACTATGATGAGACATTTGCTCCTGTTGCCAGACTAGAAGCCATCAGATTGTTCTTAGCATATTCTGCTCACATGAAGTTCAAAGTATACCAGATGGATGTGAAATCTGCCTTTCTTAATGAGATTCTCATTGAGGAAGTGTATGTGGAACAACCTCCTGGTTTTGAACAAGGTGACAAAGTGTTTAAGCTTAAGAAAGCTCTTTATGGGCTGAAGCAGGCACCCAGAGCATGGTATGACACTCTATCTCAGTTTCTTAGGTCTGCAGGTAAAGCAATCAGAGAAGGGAATTTTCATAAATCAGGCAAAGTACATCAGAAACATGTTAAAGAAATTTGGAGTAGGATCTAGCAAAGCAGCCAAGATCCTTATGATGACAAATTTCAACATGGATCCAGATGAGTCTGGAGAGAGTGTTGACCACACTCAGTACAGAGCACTCACTGGTTCTCTTCTGTACCTGACTGCAAGCAGACCAGATATTACTTTTGCTGTAGGAGTGTGTGCCAGATTTCAAGCAAATCCTAAGAGAAGTCATTTGGAAGCAGCTAGAAAGATATTGAAATACCTTAAAGGAACAGTGAATTTAGGATTATGGTATCCTGCAGATGACAACTTAGAATTAAGTGGTTATTCAGATTCAGACTATGGTGGATGCAGAATAGATAGAAAGTCTACAAGTGGAACATGCCAATTTTTAGGAAATAAATTGGTATCTTGGTTTTCTAAGAAGCAGACCTCAGTTGCTACATCAACAACAGAAGCAGAGTACATGGCTGCATGGAGCTGTTGTTCTCAACTACTCTGGATTAGTCAACAGCTTAGGGACTACCAGATTAGAGCCAAGAATATTCCTATATTCTGTGATAGCAATAGTGCCATAGCAATCACTCAGAATCCAGTTCTTCATACCAGGTGCAAACATGTTGATATAAGACAACACTTTATCAGAGACCATGTTGAGAAGGGAGATATAAAGATGGAAAAGATTGCAACAGAGAAGCAGAGAGCAGATATTCTGACTAAGCCATTGGCTGAGACCAGATTTAGGGAGTTAGCCTTTGAGTTAGGATTATTGGATCCAGAGACAGATTTGTTTTAGGGGGAACATCAGAGAAGTATCCTTTATTTATACCTTATTCCATAATCTTTGTTCTTTAACACTAACATACCTGCAGATTAGAAATATCAGAGAAGTTACATCTCCAGATGAGGTATGCACCAGGTGACACTTGTCCCAGATGAGATGCTGAGTCAGATTCCAGAAAAGACCAAATTCTTCTCTGACCAGACCCAGATGGGTTCCATCAGAGGAGATGTAACACCAGACTAGCTGTGGTTTCATCTGGTTATGATATCAGGTGACAGGTATGTCTTTACTTCTCTGGCCTCTGCTCATTGGGATACACCTTTCAAATTACTTAATACACCCAAAACGTTTCAACTTCAGAGTGTATTTAAGACTAGGGTATAGGGCCTAGACAATCATTTCGCTTTTTCTCTTGACTGCCACAAAAACCCCTTTATGCCCAGTCCCAATGACCACGCCTACGCACCAGATTAAATCTGTATTTTGCCTTTTAATCTTGGCCATCAGATTTAATTACTGTGCAAAATGTCAATCAATTCGAAAATTGATTTTGTTCCCTAATTTATATTTGGAAATTACACGTGTTCACTTCATTTATTGTTCTTACCACGCGTATTACCCTATTTAAATCAAATTTCTTTTCAATCTGTCTTTTCACGTTTCATATTTTCAAATCCTTAACTTCTCTCTGCAAGTTCTCTCTCTTTATGTTTTTCACATTCTTCTTTCAGTCATGGCTCCTATGTGCAACTTCGACCATGTATACATCATGAAAAAGCTTAAGACAGAGATGGTGGTTGACTTCTACACCACGAAGAACCCTGTGGCGCTGTCAATTCTGGAGTTGCTCCAGAAAGCAGGGGTGGAGAAGTTGATTTCGACGGTTCCACGAAATTTTAGGACTTTGGACGGATATGCAGCCCAATTTCTGGTCCGTATGAAGATCCACGACGACTACATTTCATCCAAGATCGACGAGGAAGATTTGGTGTTTTCCAAGCAAGATTTCTGCAGTTTATTCGAGAATATCTCTGCAACAGGCATAGATCCATTGACTTACAAGGAGGATGATATTGTTGGTTCCTTCAAGCTTTTTGCTCGATCCTCTTGCCAGAACATCACGAAGGGCTTTTTGGACAAACATTTGAGGCAGAAGTATAAGGTACTGTTCGATATAGTGGTGAAAGTGCTTATGTGTGAAAATCACAGCACAGATGCCATTTTCAATGGCAGAATGTGTGTGATGAAAGCATTGTACGATGGAGTACAATGTAATTGGGCGGAATTTTTCTGGGATGTGTTGAGGAAGAACAAGTTGAAGGTGAAGAAGGAGCTTGTCCATCCAGACCAGGGGAGTTGCAGTTCTGCTTTACTGCGAATGTGTCATTCGAGCTACACTGCTCGAGCGGGTCCGCTCGAGCGTTTTGCTCGAGCGCCCATGGATTTTTGCCTCCGGATGCGTATTTTCGGCTCATTAACTCCCGTTTCGACCCGGTGCCTATATATACCTCTTCCAAACATGTTTTGAAGAGAACATCGACATCATCATAACCCCGACTTTTAGAAATAATTTTATACTTAGTTTTTGGAGAGGAAGAAGAAGAGCAAGCTTTACTTTATGTTTTGTTGAGGTTTTGCATACGAATTCTTAGTTTCTTTTCTTTCTTAGTTGCTTTTAATTAGCTCGATTACTTTTTACGCTTTAAACTTCGTTTTTATTAATTCAATTTCAGTTCTTCGTATTTATTTTCTTTTTAAACCCTAGTTCATGTTTCGTATTTTCTTAGTGCAATTCATTATGTTTATGTTCGTTGTTTCTTCGTTTGCTTTTATGTTTGTTACAACCATGTCCGGCTAAAACCCTTGCATGCTTAGGTTAGGATGTGGGTACATAATTAGGGTAGTTTGTGACGTTAGTTTTAATTCTCTTAGTTAATGAATTCTTATAATTAATCTGAACTTTACCTTTGAATTTAGTACGAAAGTGTTAGAGAGAGGACGACCGCATCAATCAATAACAACTAGTAGTCTTAACGAGAAGGTTTAGGAAAGGTTAATTCATCTACCGGTTTAGCGAAGGAGGACGACCGCATCACCTTAGTTAAATTAGGGTCTCATTAATTGAGCACAATCCATTAACTTGTTAGTGGATTAGTGAAGTCGAGTGTTAGGGTAAAGTATTAGGGTTTAGAATCTTGAGCTTTCACCTTGCATTCTTATACTTAGGTTAATTCTTGTTTGTCACGATTACTTTGATTATGTACCTGCTCTGTTAGTATACGTAGGGATTCCTATCCTGAGCATCACCATCTCTTATTTGAATCCAACCCTTAGTTAATTCGTTTGCTTTAGTATTTTAGTAATTAGTTTAATTCAGTCTTTTAATTATTTTTTTCAAAAAACCCAAAAACATTACACTCATATTAACTAAAACGCATAGATCTTCAGGGATCTATTCGCATATACACCATCCCTTGGGTTCGATAATACTTGGTCCCTATACTTGCCCATACTACAGTGAACCCGTACTCTTGCGGGGTAGCTACTAGTAGAAGCTAGTGTAGTTTGCTTAAAGTCAATGGCGCCGTTGCCGGGGATGGCGTTGTATGCTTTTGAATAGGACTTGTAGATAGCTTAGTAGTTAGTAGTGGGTGATTTAATTTTTGTTTTTATTTTTTTATTTGTATTCAATCGGCAGTTGCGTTTTGATCCTTCTGCTAGTGTGTCAGGTTTATGAAAACACGCTCACAAGGGAATACGAGCGAAGAGAGAATACCGTTGGACCCTGAGACAATAGCTAGAAGGAACCGAGCCTTCTTGAGAAGGATGAACGCTGCCGACTTAGGGAAGGAACAAATGGATATCAATAATGAGTTGGACGATGCTGCCAACGATTTCAATCAGGCAGTAGACCGAGTTGAAGGCACTGGAGTTAGTGGTAGCCAGAATCAAATTCCATTAGGGGATAGCCAGAGCCTAAACCCGGGTACACAAAACGTAGGGAATCCAGCTCAGAACCTTGTCCATAATCCTCCTAACAACCCTGCTTACCCACAAAACCCAAATAACCCTTTTAATAACCCAGTATACCAACATTACCCATACCCACCTTATCCTTACCCACCATATCCATATCATCCACCCCCAGTCTACAACCAACCACTTGTTTACCAACCACCACCCCAACAAGTACCAGTACCTGCTGCGAATCCTCAACACGTTCCTCAGAACGTAGATCATAATATGGCGATTAGAGGGAGGTTTGCAGCGCAGCAACAGCGGTACAATGATGGAGTGGCTTTACCTCCAGTTGAGGTAAACAACTTCTCGATATCACCGGGGATTTTAAAGCTGCTGACCGAGAATCAGTTCAAAGGGGTGATCGGGAAGGAGAATCCTCACACACATCTGAGGAGCTTTCTCATGATAGCCTCCACATTTAATTATAATGGCATGTCTGAAGATGCCAAGAGGCTTAGGCTGTTCCCATTCTCATTGACGGGAATAGCCAAGGAGTGGTACGATAATACGCTCCCGCGGGGAGGTATTACCACTTGGGCCGAGCTCGAGCGTCTGTTCCTCGAGTGATTCTACCCTCCATCAAGGACAATAAAAGCAAGAATTGAGATATCTTCTTTTCGCCAGAAGTCTGGAGAAGATTTACGCCAAGCGTGGGAGAGATACTCAAACATGCTGATTGAGTGCCCGCAGCACGGGTACAATGAGGGAGACATTATGGCGTTCTTCTATAGTGGTGCCAACAAGGCGGGGCAAGACCATTTAGACGCTTGTGCGGGCAGAGCATTTTTTAACCAAGGCATAGAGAGGTGTAGAGAGATCGTTGACAACATTGTCACGAATGCCGGTGCTTGGAGTGGAGATGCAGATTTTCAGAGAGTGCATCAGGTTGAAGAGGGAGAAGAGACGAGAAGGCTATTGATGGCCATGATGGAGAAGATCAACAACCTCGAGTTGGGGAAGAGTTTGGGTGGAGAGCATGCAGTAGAGAATGAGAGAGTAGACCAACCCAGTGGATAGCAAGAGGTAGCCAATTACATGGGAGGTCCATATTACAATCAGAATGGCTACCAAGGTGGTAATCAGTATGGAAGGCCTTCTTATGGCCAACCATTTGTGCCTCCAGGCCCTCAGCCACTTCAAAATCAATGGAGGAACACACAAGGAGTTCAAGGAGGCCAGCAACCTCCTCAAAACACTTGGAGAAAGAATGATAACTTTTCTTATGCTAACCCAAAAGCTGGTGTTACTGTTCCTGCAGGTGTTGATCCGGGGTCTAAACCTCCTGGTGGAGAAGGCGGTGCATCAACCGAGGAGATGTTGAGAGCGATCCTTCAGAAGGTGGAGGAAGGGAGCAAGCGGTTGTCATCCTTGGAGTACGATGTGAAGGAGCTGCACAAGAAGGGTGATCAACGTGATCAAGAGCTCCAGAAGATGAATGTTGAGTGGACTAGAACTCAACAAGAGAACAATCGAAGGTTCACTTCTTTAGAGCTCCAGATGAGCCAAATTGCAAAGTCAGTGAATAGAATGCCGGAGGGAAACCCGAAAGAGCATTGCAAGGCGATCCAGCTTAGAAGTGGAACCAACTATGAAGGTCCTCAGATGCCTGCTGATTCTGAGATGCCCCAAGTTGAGAAGGGGATTGAAAGTGAAGGGATTGAGAAGCATAAAGATATGGATGAGTCCCAGAAGGAGAAAGACTTTGAGGATATAGAGAGAGTTCCTAAGTGGAAAAAGGCAAAGAAAGCAAAGGAAGCAAGGGATAAAGTGAAAGAAATAGAAAGAGATGAATGGGGGGTACCCAAATCTGTGATACCCGTCCCATATCCACAACGCTTCATAAAAAAGAAGCTTGATAAAAATTTGCAAAATTTCTTGATGTTTTTAAACAATTGCATATTAATATTCCCTTTTATGATGCTTTGGAACAGATGCCGCACTATGCGAAGTTTTTGAAGAACTTGATCGCGAAAAGACGGCGAGTGGATGAGCCGAAGTTGGTGCAGCTGAACCACGAGGTGAGTGCATTAGTGCACAAGGCGCTTCCACCAAAGCTGAAGGATCCCGGGAGCTTCACGATCTTATGTGATATTGGGAACGGGATCAAGAAGGGAGCGTTGTGCGACCTCGGGGCGAGCATTAATTTGATGTCGTTGTCGCTTTTCAAGAAGTTGGAAGGTGGTGAACTTCAACCCACAATGATGACTCTTCAACTTGCCGATCGGTCCATTACTCGACCTCAAGGTGTGGTTGAAGACGTGCTAGTGAGAGTTGGAGAACACATTTTTCCAGCAGACTTTGTAGTGCTAGAGATGGAGGAAGATGAGCACGTACCCCTGATCTTGGGAAGACCGTTCTTAGCTACGGCGGGGATGGTGCTAGACGTGGCGAAGGGGAAGATTACGTTGAAGGTTGATGATCAAGAAGTGAAGATCTCCCTATATGAAGCCATGAAGCACCCGAAGGAGGATGAGAGCTTGTATTGCATGGATGCAATTGATCCTCGTGTTGAAGACACACCTTCTATCCCTAATCCTTCTCATATTCATGAATTTTATACTCCTTCACTCAATAATTTAACCCATGAGCAGTATGTTCTTGATTATTTTGATAGGGATGAAGTGAAGAAGTTGAAGGATGAAGAGGTAAAGAAAGTGGACGTGGTCCAGTTAGAAGGGAAAGGAGGAGTTAAGAAGAAAAAGTCCAAACTCAAGAAATTGTTTAGTAAGACTCCTCCAGACAGAGGCAAGAAGGAGTTGAGACCCATAACACTTGGGAAAGAGAAAAAAGCAAAAGGGCTCATGATGGTGGGGCATCAAGGAAAGGAGTTCAAACACCACTCTTATGAGAGTAAGGGAGGTAAATTTGAGTATGATGTCCCATAAGCTCCTTTGAGCTTGGTCCGGCATGAGGACCTTAAAAATAGCGCTGAATGGGAGGCAACCCATTTTTATTTGCTTTCATTTATTTTTAGTGTCTTTTTATATTATTAGGGAGTATTTTGAGTCGTATGTTTAACCTCGTATTTGAGTAAGTTGCTCGTAGGCTTGTCTCTAAAGGAGTAAAGGTATTAAAGAAGTGGAGATTGAAGGAACCAACTTGAGACAAGGAAGTGTGCAAAGCTATTGAGAGAAACGGAATTATTTGGTTAAGGTAACCCACAACACCAAACTTAGACCTCTAGCAAGGTCGAAGTTTGGGGGGGTGGAGATTTTTATGTTTCTTGTTACATTGCACATGCATGCACGTCCTTATCTTTGAGTTGAGTTTGATTGATTATTGGTTTGTTGAGATACTCCTTGGGCTATTATTAATTTGTTTTGTTACTCAATATTTTATGTCTATCAATCACCTTATGCTTGTTGATTGCTATCTTTGAGTATGATTTGATGAGTAGAGTGAGTTGTAAGGGTGAGTTAGAAATTCTTTTGTGTGAGTGTTTGCATTTGAGCTGATTTAGGGAGAGAACTTGTATGCTTGTGAATTTTTCTTTTGAGTACTTGTGTGATGAGAGTGAGAATGCACTAGGACTAGCATGGATGTGAAAGCCGTGAGAGTTGAGCCTTACGAGATTTAAATGCATGAGTTAATCTCTTCGTTTGTGAGTGAATCATCACCTTAGAGGATGCTAGAACTTATGTGTGCTCTTGCTTCTTGATTGTGTCTAGTTTGATATGCCGAATGTGATCTTAGGCCATCTTTGATTTTATTGAGTCACTTAGCCAAAATTTTCCTTACCAATGACATTGATCCCTTGTTAGCCCCTTTGAGCCTAAAGCCTATTTTATTTGCTAGCACATATGAAAACTATTCCAATTCCTAAGCCTTTTTGTCCCAATTTGAGTGGAGAATAGGAAAGTGTGAATATGAAGGGAGTGAATTGAGTTAAAAAAGGAAAAGGTTGTTTGTTGAGTGAATATGAGAAGAAGGTGTGATGAAGTTATGTGATGTGGGAAAAAGAGAAAGAAAATTGAGAATGAGCAAAAGAAAAAATGAGCTCATGTGTTGTGCGAAAAAGAAAAAAAAGTGATTGAAAAACAAAAAAGTGAAAAGAGTGAGAAAGAAAAAAAATTTGAAGTGTTGAGAGAAGTGGAATTGAAAGAGTGTTGATTGAATATGTTTGAAGTAGTATGTTCCTAATTTCGAAGTGCCAAAGTTTGACTTTCTATTCTCCATTCACTTTAGTCACTTTACCTTATATTGTTATCCCACCCGTCCAAAGAGCCTACATTACAACCTTGAGAAAAGTCCTTTTTGATTCGGCATTGATTTCTAGAGTATGGTCGGAGTTGAGAGCATTTACAAGCCTATGGCTTCCAATTTGTGTGATTGATTGATTGAGTGAGTCCCTTAAACACTGTTATACACTTGTGAGGGAGTGAAACACATCGTTGAGTGCACATCCATGTTTGATCTTGGTGTTTCTTGTAATTGTTGCATGAGTATGATGAAGGGGGTGAGTTAGTATACGGGTGATTGACTTTTGAAGCTTGAGTTCATTAGCTTGCATAATTGATTTTTTGATTCATTCCTAACAATTTCACTTGACTTATTATTTCGTTGCTTGAGGACAAGCAACATGGTAAGTTTGGGGGGGTTGATTAGGCGAGAAATTGTCATGATTCGTAGCTAGAAACGCCCTAATCTTGGTCGAGTTTATAGAGTATTTAGAGTCAATTGAGCATTATTTCTATGAATAGGTGAATAGAGGACGAAAAACGGAGTTCGTAGGACTTTGAATCGACTCAAACGGATGCCCGGATGAGAAGATATTGAAGAAATACGATTGGTATTAGTGCGGACGAGGAAAAGTATTAGTTGGGAGGAGTTAGAAGTCACTCGAGTGACTAGGTCGAGCGCCCCCGCTCGAGCGCATTGCTCGAGCGCCTAAACATACAGAAACTTTCTTGCGCTCGAGTAGCTCGAGCGCCACCGCTCGAGCGAATTGCTCGAACGCCCAAAACATACAGAGAGATTTCAGCGCTCGACCAGCTCGAGCGGAACCGCTCGAGCGATTGTGTCATTCGAGCTACACTGCTCGAGCGGGACCGCTCGAGCGTTTTGCTCGAGCGCCCATGGATTTTTGCCTCCGGATGCGTATTTTCGGCTCATTAACTCCCATTTCGACCCCGTGCCTATATATACCTCTTCCAAACATGTTTTGAAGAGAACATCGACATCATCATAACCCCGACTTTTAGAAATAATTTTATACTTAGTTTTTGGAGAGGAAGAAGAAGAGCAAGCTTTATTTTACGTTTTGTTGAGGTTTTGCATACGAATTCTTAGTTTCTTTTCTTTCTTAGTTGCTTTTAATTAGCTCAATTACTTTTTACGCTTTAAACTTCGTTTTTATTAATTCAATTTCAGTTCTTCGTATTTATTTTCTTTTTAAACCCTAGTTCATGTTTCGTATTTTCTTAGTGCAATTCATTATGTTTATGTTCGTTGTTTCTTCGTTTGCTTTTATGTTTGTTACAACCATGTCCGGCTAAAACCTTTGCATGCTTAGGTTAGGATGAACTCGTAGAAGTAGGATGTGGGTACATAATTAGGGTAGTTTGTGACGTTAGTTTTAATTCTCTTAGTTAATGAATTCTTATAATTAATCTGAACTTTACCTTTGAATTTAGTACGAAAGTGTTAGAGAGAGGACGACCGCATCACTCAATAACAACTAGTAGTCTTAACGAGAAGGTTTAGGAAAGGTTAATTCATCTACCGGTTTAGCGAAGGAGGACGACCGCATCACCTTAGTTAAATTAGGGTCTCATTAATTGAGCACAATCCATTAACTTGTTAGTGGATTAGTGAAGTCGAGTGTTAGGGTAAAGTATTAGGGTTTAGAATCTTGAGCTTTCACCTTGCATTCTTATACTTAGGTTAATTCTTGTTTGTCACGATTACTTTGATTATGTAACTGCTCCGTTAGTATACGTAGGGATTCCTATCCTGAGCATCACCATCTCTTATTTGAATCCAACCCTTAGGTAATTCGTTTGCTTTAGTATTTTAGTAATTAGTTTAATTCAGTCTTTTAATTAATTTTTTCAAAAAACCCAAAAACATTACACTCATATTAACTACAACGCATAGATCTTCAGGGATCTATTCGCATATACACCATCCCTTGGGTTCGATAATACTTGGTCCCTATACTTGCCCATACTACAGTGAACCCGTACTCTTGCGGGGTAGCTACTAGTAGAAGCTAGTGTAGTTTGCTTCAAGTCACTATAATCCTCGAATGAGAATTCTGGCAATTTGCGACTCTTATAAGAAGATTTCGAAGACATATTTACTAAAATAAAGGATTTACCAAGAATTTGAACAAAAGCAACAAAGAGCAATGGATCTGCCCGGTGACCACCAAAAGCTTTACAAAGCAGTAGTCGTTGGATACACTGCTCTGATACCACTTGTTGGTCCCACTAGATAGATTGATTGCGGAAGATTTAAGTTTATGTCTTAACAAACTTCTTATTATAAGAGCACAAACAGGTAAAAGATTAAATAAACGAAAGCAGTAAATAACACAGGATATATAGTGGTTCAGATCTGAATATCCTACGTCCACTCTCCCTTTTATCCAAGGGGTCTCACTAACAACCAACCAACTTACTTACGTACTGGAATTTTCGAAGTACCAGTTCCTTCTTACAGCTCCTTTAGATCTAACCACAATCTAAAGTAATCAACCTTCAACCTTATCTTAGAGATGAACAGGTTAAAGTCCAACAGCTCCTTAAGAGTAGATATGTAATGTGAACAATAAGGGTGCTAAGAGTGATTATCAAAAGCTTGGAATGTGACTTGTGCGCGTAGGATCTCTCTCTATAGCTTTTTCTTGAGGCTGCACTCTTGTATTTATAGAGGGGATTAGGGCTAGCCGTTGGAGAGCTAATCCAATCAGATCCTCTATTTAAGAAAGCTTCCAATCAATCAATTCCCTAATTGATTGATTGGGTTGGTGGGATCCTTGGATTGATTGACTTCAAATACTTTCCAATCCGATCTATTTTGACTTGATTTGAATCACCAACGGTTAAATGCTTCCTCTGCCTAACTCTGATTTTCTCCAGAGAAGGCAAGACCAGACATCAGGTAACTTCGGTGTCTTCTAGTCCAGATCTGGTTAACAACCAGAATACTCAGTAGAAACAGGGGATCAAACTGAGCATCTTTTGTTCCACCAGACTCGTCTGGTCTGGACTCGTCTGGTCTGGGGAAGGTCCTCTGCCTCTGGTCAGATCTCATCTGGTGAAGTCTTCTGGTGGAGTCCTCTGGTGAAGTCCTCTGGTGGGGTCTTCTGGTGACTCTTCTGGTGAAGTCTTCTGGTCTGGCAGTTCCCCCTAGACTAAGTCCTAAACTAGATCATCATCTGGCTAACAGGTCCAGATGGTCCTATTACATCTTCTGGTTTGTTTTAACTCATCAAAACTATACAATATATATCCTAACAAAAACTATACAAGTTTTATCCTAACAATTTCCCCCTTTTTGATGAAGTTAAAACACAACCAGAACTGATCAGAAACAGAATATAAGTAAGAAAAACAGTAAAGGGATAAGACCTTAGAGTAGATCTTATCAGGCAAACAATTAAGACAACAAGGAGTTGTCTTTGAGACAAAGAAGATATGATTTTCATTGATACATAAGGATAGAATGATTACAGATTACATTGAAGATCAGATCCTATTCTATGCATATCTTCTATTCTCTTTAGGCACCAGGAACCAGTCAAGGAATCTGTCCTGAATGGCCTTCAACTCTGCAGAAGATGTTGGAGTGAAATTGACCAACACCTTAGTCTTGTATAGTTTCTTCAGTTCAGCCCAATCAAACTGGTCTCCTACCATTGGAGTGTTGAGATAATGGAATTCAGGGGCAGTGACCTCCAGGTTGAACTCAATAGTTGAATCCATCAGCTGCTTGTAGAGATCTGCATCATAGGCTTTCATCCAAGTGTGGAAGGTTCTGTTGATGAGAGCATCATCCTCTGGTGGAGACCTCTGGATGTAGTGTTGAATGAACCAGAGAGTCTTTGCCTCTCTCCACTTCTCTATCAAAGGCACAGGCACAGTAGAGTCAAAGGACCCTTCTGTCCTGAGAGGCAGGATATTCATGACTTCAACAAGTGCCTTCCTTTTCTGACTGGATCCACTGGCACCAGGAGTGATACCAGCTTCTCTGCTCTTCTTATTTTGTCTTCTAACATATCGGAGCCTCTGCTCTTCATCTATATTTTTCCTAATCCTTGTTTGCCTCTCTTCAGGCGTTTCTTCTTTGAACCTCTTCTCTGCTTCTTCCACTACATCTTCTAGGAAGCTTTTCTTGACTTTTCTGATCTTCTTCTTAGCAGGTCCAGAGATAGAGATAGGATCCTGCTCTGCTTCTGATGATTCCTCTTCTGCAGCAAGCTGCTTAGCCATGGTAAGAGATTTGAGCTCTTCTTTCTTCTTCTTCTGCAGCTCTTCCTAGGCCAAGGTGTTCTCTAGCAGGTCCAGACGAGCGCCATGGCTAAAGGGTGTCTCATTGGAGGTCTTCGTCAGATCAGTTCTGGCCTTCTCTTCCCCCTTTTTAACTTCATCAAGGAGGGGCTCCACTACCTGCCTAATGAGATCAGGCAAGGCAGTGTGGGAGGAAGAGTGAAGATCACGAAGCTGCTTTGCTTCCTCCAGGTAAGCCTGAGATTCGGCAACTAATCTCTCCTGCTTAGCAAGCATCTCCTGGAGTGAATCCTTGAGCTTAGCAGTCTCCAGCATTTGAGTGGCCAACCCAACTTTCAACACAGAAACTGGCCTCAGCTACTCCAGCACGTGCTCCTGGAGCTGTTTCTGGCTTTGCATCACATCCAGCTTGACAAAAAGACCATTTGCCTTGAAAGAAGCTTTGGCAGCTGCGAAGGTAGATTTGATCTGCTTCAAAAATATTCTCCTCTCCTGTTGGATCTGGTGCTCAATCATAGCAGGGGCCATATGTTGGATTGCCTTGGAGAATCGCCCAATCTGCATGATTTGTTCGTTGGAGAAAGACTTCATCTTCTGCAGCACGGCAGGAGTGACCTCAAAATCTTCCTCGTCTGAATAGAGCTCTGGAGGGAAGACAAAGTGAGGTCCAAACTTGTAGGAGGGGCCCTCTGGAGTGATCATAACTCCTCTCTGGATAAGTAGTGTGCGAATTAAGACCTTAGCTGCAATAGGGGTCTCCAGCTCAGCTGGGTTCTGGATGTTCAGCCTCTGCTTCAGATCAATCTCCCATGCAGTGAAGTTGGAGGGACCCATTTCCTCAAGCAATAGCATAAGGTCCTCCACATCTTCAAGTCTGGCTTTGCTCCAGACCTTGGCATCAGTCAACTCTGCCAAAAGTGGTAAGTGCTCCAAAAGGATTGGGAAATGCTCTCTTAGCCAGAGCTGAGCACTTACACTCATACTCTGCCTGATGGGACCCATTTCTACAGATGAGAAAGTGAAGGGTTTGGGCCCAGAGGCAGAGGAGGAAGGTGCTAAGTTAGCAGGCTCAAGTGAAGCTTCCTCATCTTCACTATCATCGCTGGTTAAACAGGTGGGAGAGGGAGGGGCAGGGAATCCCAGAGCCATAGAAATGGTTGGGTACTGTTCTGTATGGGATTGGGGAGGGGTAGGAATTTGAGAGGTGGAGGTGGAAGGGATGGGTTGTTCTGCACCAGAAGAAGTAGATGGTACTTCTGGTACAAAAACAAGGAAGGTTGTTTGTGAAGTGGGAAAGGAAGGCAGGGTAGGATCAGCACCAGAGGTGGAGGGGACCTCTGGTAAAGGTGCTGGGGGAGAAGGATTTGTGGTAAGAGGTGTTTGAGAAGGTGGGGGAGAAGGTGTTTGAGTAGGTATGGTGGAAGGAGTGTATATAGGGGTATCTGAAAGAGTCTGCTCTGGTGAGGCAACGGGGGCACCAGAAGCAGGTGTGGGATTGTGGGAAAGGTTATCTGGGGGAGAGGTTGATGGGGAAACAAGGTTAATGGGGGTAGAGATAGAGATTGGGGGGATTACCTCTTCTGAAGGAACAGCAGCAGAGGAGTTCTGCAAGATTCTGGCAGCCTCATCAATAGCTTGCTCCAGAGCATCTCCAAGATCAGAGCCGGAGTCTGAATCTTGAAGAATGGCCCTCTTGGCCCTGGACTTCTTCTTCTTCAGAGGCTCAACCTCTTCTTCTACTTCCTCTTCTGATGGCTCATCCACCAGAAGTGTCTTTGGAGCTCTTATGCCTGTCCTCGGCTTCTTGGCAGATCTCTTCTTGGCCTCCTCTGGCCTCTTCCTCTTGGAAGCTCCTGCCTTCTTGGCAACATCAGCTCCTTCACTCTTCTTCTTCAAGACATCAAGAAGAGGAATCTGGTCCTCCTCTGAGGAACCAGAGAATGCAACTGTTGAGGAACCAGTTGCTTCAGCAGCTTTCTTCTGGGTCTTCTGCTTCTGCTGATGTTTCTGCCCCTTTGCAGGTGAGGGAATTGCCTGTAGAGGAGGGGCAGGGATGGCTTGCTCACCATCAGAGTCAGGATGACCATGAAGAGGACCATCCTTGGAGAATAGTATCTTGGACTTATGGAATCCTCTACACCAGGACTCCTTCCATTTCTTTTCTGGAAGCAAGGAATCCAGAATCAGAGTCAGTTTCGTTCCCAACGAAACATTAGCAGTGAAGTAGTATTGCAACTCCCCTGGCTGGGAAGGACAAACCTCCTTCTTCACCTTCAACCTATTCTTCCTCAAAACATCCCAAAAGAATTCAACCCAGTTGCATTGAATTCCATCATATAGGGCCATCATTACACACATCCGTCCATTGAAAATTGCATCCGTGCTGTGATTTTCACACATCAGAACCTTCACCACTATATCAAAGAGAACCTTGTATTTCTGCCTCAAATGCTTGTCCAGAAAGCCCTTCGTCAAATTCTGGCACGAGGATCTGGCAAATAACTTAAAAGACTCAACAATTTCGTCTTCCTTGTAAGTCAAAGGATCCACCCCTACAGCCGAAATATTCTCAAATAAAGCACAGAATTCCTGCTTGGAGAACACCAAATCATCCTTGTCGATCTTTGAGGAAATGTGATCTTCATGTATCTTCATACGAACCAGAAACTGGGCCGCATAACCGTCCAGAGTGCGAAAATCTCTGGGAACAGTAGAAATCAACTTCTCTACGCCGGATCTTCGTAATATTTCCAAAATAGCCAGCGCAGAAGAGTTCTTGGTGGTGTAGAAGTCAACCACCATCTCTGTCTTCAATTTCTTCATCATCAGTTCATGATCAAAGTTGCACGAAGGGGCCATTGCTGTGAGAGAGAGAGAGAGAGAAAGAGAGAGAGAGAGAGGGGGGGGGGAGAGAGAACTTTGCAGAGAGAAGGTTAGGGCTGTGAAAGGACAAATTGAATAGAATTTTGATTTAAATAGGGCAAGACGCGTGGCTTGATTTAATTAACAAAGTGTGAACGCGTGTAATTTCAAAATTTAATTTAGGGAACAAAATCAATTTTTGAATTGATTGACATATTGCACAGTAATTAAATCTGATGGCCAAGATTAAAAGGCAAGATACAGATTTAATCTGGTGTGTAGGCGTGGTCATTGGGACTGGGCATAAAGGGATTTTTGTGGCAGTCAAGAGAAAAAACGAAATGATTTCCTAGGCCCTATACCCTAGTCTTAAATACACTCTGAAGTTGAAACGTTTTGGGTGTATTTATTAATATAAAAGGTTTATCCCAATGATCAGAGGCCAGAAAAGTAAAAGCATACCTGTCATCTGGTATTGTAACCAGATGATACCACAACTAGTCTGGCGTTACACCTCATCTGATGGAAATCCATCTGGTTCTGATCAGAGAAGACTCTGGTCTTTTCTGGAATCTGACTTAGCACCTCATCTGGTATGTATCTCATCTGGTACAAGTGTCACCTGGTGCATACCTCATCTGGAGATGTAACTTCTCTGATATTTCTAATCTGCAGGTATGTTAGTTTAGAAAATAATAAAGTATGTAAAATTGAAATGAAGGATACTTCTTCTCTGATGTTCCCCCTAAAACAAATCTGTCTCTGGATCCAACAAACCTAACTCAAAAGCTAACTCTCTGAATCTGGTCTCAGCCAATGGCTTAGTCAGAATATCTGCTCTCTGCTTCTCTGTTGCAATCTTTTCCATCCTTATATCTCCATTCTCAACATGATCTCTGATAAAATGATGCCTTATATCAACATGTTTGCAACTGGTGTGAAGAACTGTATTCTGGGTGATTGCTATGGCACTATTACTATCATAAAATATAGGAATATCCTTGGCTCTAATCTGGTAGTCCCTAAGTTGTTGACTAATCCAGAGTAGTTGAGAACAACAGCTCCCTGCAGCCATGTACTCTGCCTCTGTTGTTGATGTAGCAACTGAAGTCTGCTTCTCAGAAAACCAAGATACCAATTTATTTCCTAAAAATTGGCATGTTCCACCTGTAGACTTCCTATCTATTCTGCAACCACCATAATCTGAATCCGAATAACCACTCAACTCTAAGTTGTCATCTGCAGGATACCATAACCTCAAATTCACTGTACCTTTAAGATACTTCAATATCTTTCTGGCTGCTTCCAAATGACTTTTCTTAGGATTAGCTTAAAATCTGGCACACACTCCTACTGCAAAAGTGATATCTGGTCTGCTTGCAGTCAGGTACAGAAGAGAACCAATAAGTGCTTTGTACTGAGTCTGGTCCACACTCTCTCCAGACTCATCTGGGTCCATGTTGAAATTTGTCATCATAGGAATCTTGGCTGCTTTGCTAGACCCTACTCCAAATTTCTCTAACATGTTTCTGATGTACTTTGCCTGATTTATGAAAATTCCCTTCTCTGATTGCTTTACCTGCAAACCTAAGAAATAATTCATTTCACCCATCATAGACATCTCAAACTGACTCTGCATGAGATCACCAAACTTCTCACACAGCTTCTTGTTAGGGGATCCAAATATAATATCATCAACATATATTTGGACCAGAAGGATGTCCTTTCCTTATTCTTTCCTAAACAAGGTCCTATCAATCTTACCCTTAGTAAAACCATTGTCCAGAAGAAACTGAGATAGAGTGTCATACCATGCTCTGGGTGCCTGCTTCAGCCCATACAGAGCTTTCTTAAGCTTAAACACCTTGTCACCTTGTTCAAAACCAGGAGGTTGTTCCACATACACTTCCTCAATGAGAATCCCATTAAGAAAGGAAGATTTCACATCCATCTGGTATACTTTGAACTTCATGTGAGCAGCATATGCTAAGAACAATCTGATGGCTTCTAGTCTGGCAACAGGAGCAAATGTCTCATCATAGACTGAGAATAGCCCTGAGCCACTAGCCTTGTCTTGTTCCTAGTAATGACATCATTCTCATCTTTCTTATTCTTGAAAACCCACTTAGTGCCTATCACCTTAGTTAAATTAGGGTCTCATTAATTGAGCACAATCCATTAACTTGTTAGTGGATTAGTGAAGTCGAGTGTTAGGGTAAAGTATTAGGGTTTAGAATCTTGAGCTTTCACCTTGCATTCTTATACTTAGGTTAATTCTTGTTTGTCACGATTACTTTGATTATGTACCTGCTCCGTTAGTATACGTAGGGATTCCTATCCTGAGCATCACCATCTCTTATTTGAATCCAACCCTTAGGTAATTCGTTTGCTTTAGTATTTTAGTAATTAGTTTAATTCAGTCTTTTAATTAATTTTTTCAAAAAACCCAAAAACATTACACTCATATTAACTACAACGCATAGATCTTCAGGGATCTATTCGCATATACACCATCCCTTGGGTTCGATAATACTTGGTCCCTATACTTGCCCATACTACAGTGAACCCGTACTCTTGCGGGGTAGCTACTAGTAGAAGCTAGTGTAGTTTGCTTCAAGTCACTATAATCCTCGAATGAGAATTCTGGCAATTTGCGACTCTTATAAGAAGATTTCGAAGACATATTTACTAAAATAAAGGATTTACCAAGAATTTGAACAAAAGCAACAAAGAGCAATGGATCTGCCCGGTGACCACCAAAAGCTTTACAAAGCAGTAGTCGTTGGATACACTGCTCTGATACCACTTGTTGGTCCCACTAGATAGATTGATTGCGGAAGATTTAAGTTTATGTCTTAACAAACTTCTTATTATAAGAGCACAAACAGGTAAAAGATTAAATAAACGAAAGCAGTAAATAACACAGGATATATAGTGGTTCAGATCTGAATATCCTACGTCCACTCTCCCTTTTATCCAAGGGGTCTCACTAACAACCAACCAACTTACTTACGTACTGGAATTTTCGAAGTACCAGTTCCTTCTTACAGCTCCTTTAGATCTAACCACAATCTAAAGTAATCAACCTTCAACCTTATCTTAGAGATGAACAGGTTAAAGTCCAACAGCTCCTTAAGAGTAGATATGTAATGTGAACAATAAGGGTGCTAAGAGTGATTATCAAAAGCTTGGAATGTGACTTGTGCGCGTAGGATCTCTCTCTATAGCTTTTTCTTGAGGCTGCACTCTTGTATTTATAGAGGGGATTAGGGCTAGCCGTTGGAGAGATAATCCAATCAGATCCTCTATTTAAGAAAGCTTCCAATCAATCAATTCCCTAATTGATTGATTGGGTTGGTGGGATCCTTGGATTGATTGACTTCAAATACTTTCCAATCCGATCTATTTTGACTTGATTTGAATCACCAACGGTTAAATGCTTCCTCTGCCTAACTCTGATTTTCTCCAGAGAAGGCAAGACCAGACATCAGGTAACTTCGGTGTCTTCTAGTCCAGATCTGGTTAACAACCAGAATACTCAGTAGAAACAGGGGATCAAACTGAGCATCTTTTGTTCCACCAGACTCGTCTGGTCTGGACTCGTCTGGTCTGGGGAAGGTCCTCTGCCTCTGGTCAGATCTCATCTGGTGAAGTCTTCTGGTGGAGTCCTCTGGTGAAGTCCTCTGGTGGGGTCTTCTGGTGACTCTTCTGGTGAAGTCTTCTGGTCTGGCAGTTCCCCCTAGACTAAGTCCTAAACTAGATCATCATCTGGCTAACAGGTCCAGATGGTCCTATTACATCTTCTGGTTTGTTTTAACTCATCAAAACTATACAATATATATCCTAACAAAAACTATACAAGTTTTATCCTAACAATTTCCCCCTTTTTGATGAAGTTAAAACACAACCAGAACTGATCAGAAACAGAATATAAGTAAGAAAAACAGTAAAGGGATAAGACCTTAGAGTAGATCTTATCAGGCAAACAATTAAGACAACAAGGAGTTGTCTTTGAGACAAAGAAGATATGATTTTCATTGATACATAAGGATAGAATGATTACAGATTACATTGAAGATCAGATCCTATTCTATGCATATCTTCTATTCTCTTTAGGCACCAGGAACCAGTCAAGGAATCTGTCCTGAATGGCCTTCAACTCTGCAGAAGATGTTGGAGTGAAATTGACCAACACCTTAGTCTTGTATAGTTTCTTCAGTTCAGCCCAATCAAACTGGTCTCCTACCATTGGAGTGTTGAGATAATGGAATTCAGGGGCAGTGACCTCCAGGTTGAACTCAATAGTTGAATCCATCAGCTGCTTGTAGAGATCTGCATCATAGGCTTTCATCCAAGTGTGGAAGGTTCTGTTGATGAGAGCATCATCCTCTGGTGGAGACCTCTGGATGTAGTGTTGAATGAACCAGAGAGTCTTTGCCTCTCTCCACTTCTCTATCAAAGGCACAGGCACAGTAGAGTCAAAGGACCCTTCTGTCCTGAGAGGCAGGATATTCATGACTTCAACAAGTGCCTTCCTTTTCTGACTGGATCCACTGGCACCAGGAGTGATACCAGCTTCTCTGCTCTTCTTATTTTGTCTTCTAACATATCGGAGCCTCTGCTCTTCATCTATATTTTTCCTAATCCTTGTTTGCCTCTCTTCAGGCGTTTCTTCTTTGAACCTCTTCTCTGCTTCTTCCACTACATCTTCTAGGAAGCTTTTCTTGACTTTTCTGATCTTCTTCTTAGCAGGTCCAGAGATAGAGATAGGATCCTGCTCTGCTTCTGATGATTCCTCTTCTGCAGCAAGCTGCTTAGCCATGGTAAGAGATTTGAGCTCTTCTTTCTTCTTCTTCTGCAGCTCTTCCTAGGCCAAGGTGTTCTCTAGCAGGTCCAGACGAGCGCCATGGCTAAAGGGTGTCTCATTGGAGGTCTTCGTCAGATCAGTTCTGGCCTTCTCTTCCCCCTTTTTAACTTCATCAAGGAGGGGCTCCACTACCTGCCTAATGAGATCAGGCAAGGCAGTGTGGGAGGAAGAGTGAAGATCACGAAGCTGCTTTGCTTCCTCCAGGTAAGCCTGAGATTCGGCAACTAATCTCTCCTGCTTAGCAAGCATCTCCTGGAGTGAATCCTTGAGCTTAGCAGTCTCCAGCATTTGAGTGGCCAACCCAACTTTCAACACAGAAACTGGCCTCAGCTACTCCAGCACGTGCTCCTGGAGCTGTTTCTGGCTTTGCATCACATCCAGCTTGACAAAAAGACCATTTGCCTTGAAAGAAGCTTTGGCAGCTGCGAAGGTAGATTTGATCTGCTTCAAAAATATTCTCCTCTCCTGTTGGATCTGGTGCTCAATCATAGCAGGGGCCATATGTTGGATTGCCTTGGAGAATCGCCCAATCTGCATGATTTGTTCGTTGGAGAAAGACTTCATCTTCTGCAGCACGGCAGGAGTGACCTCAAAATCTTCCTCGTCTGAATAGAGCTCTGGAGGGAAGACAAAGTGAGGTCCAAACTTGTAGGAGGGGCCCTCTGGAGTGATCATAACTCCTCTCTGGATAAGTAGTGTGCGAATTAAGACCTTAGCTGCAATAGGGGTCTCCAGCTCAGCTGGGTTCTGGATGTTCAGCCTCTGCTTCAGATCAATCTCCCATGCAGTGAAGTTGGAGGGACCCATTTCCTCAAGCAATAGCATAAGGTCCTCCACATCTTCAAGTCTGGCTTTGCTCCAGACCTTGGCATCAGTCAACTCTGCCAAAAGTGGTAAGTGCTCCAAAAGGATTGGGAAATGCTCTCTTAGCCAGAGCTGAGCACTTACACTCATACTCTGCCTGATGGGACCCATTTCTACAGATGAGAAAGTGAAGGGTTTGGGCCCAGAGGCAGAGGAGGAAGGTGCTAAGTTAGCAGGCTCAAGTGAAGCTTCCTCATCTTCACTATCATCGATGGTTAAACAGGTGGGAGAGGGAGGGGCAGGGAATCCCAGAGCCATAGAAATGGTTGGGTACTGTTCTGTATGGGATTGGGGAGGGGTAGGAATTTGAGAGGTGGAGGTGGAAGGGATGGGTTGTTCTGCACCAGAAGAAGTAGATGGTACTTCTGGTACAAAAACAAGGAAGGTTGTTTGTGAAGTGGGAAAGGAAGGCAGGGTAGGATCAGCACCAGAGGTGGAGGGGACCTCTGGTAAAGGTGCTGGGGGAGAAGGATTTGTGGTAAGAGGTGTTTGAGAAGGTGGGGGAGAAGGTGTTTGAGTAGGTATGGTGGAAGGAGTGTATATAGGGGTATCTGAAAGAGTCTGCTCTGGTGAGGCAACGGGGGCACCAGAAGCAGGTGTGGGATTGTGGGAAAGGTTATCTGGGGGAGAGGTTGATGGGGAAACAAGGTTAATGGGGGTAGAGATAGAGATTGGGGGGATTACCTCTTCTGAAGGAACAGCAGCAGAGGAGTTCTGCAAGATTCTGGCAGCCTCATCAATAGCTTGCTCCAGAGCATCTCCAAGATCAGAGCCGGAGTCTGAATCTTGAAGAATGGCCCTCTTGGCCCTGGACTTCTTCTTCTTCAGAGGCTCAACCTCTTCTTCTACTTCCTCTTCTGATGGCTCATCCACCAGAAGTGTCTTTGGAGCTCTTATGCCTGTCCTCGGCTTCTTGGCAGATCTCTTCTTGGCCTCCTCTGGCCTCTTCCTCTTGGAAGCTCCTGCCTTCTTGGCAACATCAGCTCCTTCACTCTTCTTCTTCAAGACATCAAGAAGAGGAATCTGGTCCTCCTCTGAGGAACCAGAGAATGCAACTGTTGAGGAACCAGTTGCTTCAGCAGCTTTCTTCTGGGTCTTCTGCTTCTGCTGATGTTTCTGCCCCTTTGCAGGTGAGGGAATTGCCTGTAGAGGAGGGGCAGGGATGGCTTGCTCACCATCAGAGTCAGGATGACCATGAAGAGGACCATCCTTGGAGAATAGTATCTTGGACTTATGGAATCCTCTACACCAGGACTCCTTCCATTTCTTTTCTGGAAGCAAGGAATCCAGAATCAGAGTCAGTTTCGTTCCCAACGAAACATTAGCAGTGAAGTAGTATTGCAACTCCCCTGGCTGGGAAGGACAAACCTCCTTCTTCACCTTCAACCTATTCTTCCTCAAAACATCCCAAAAGAATTCAACCCAGTTGCATTGAATTCCATCATATAGGGCCATCATTACACACATCCGTCCATTGAAAATTGCATCCGTGCTGTGATTTTCACACATCAGAACCTTCACCACTATATCAAAGAGAACCTTGTATTTCTGCCTCAAATGCTTGTCCAGAAAGCCCTTCGTCAAATTCTGGCACGAGGATCTGGCAAATAACTTAAAAGACTCAACAATTTCGTCTTCCTTGTAAGTCAAAGGATCCACCCCTACAGCCGAAATATTCTCAAATAAAGCACAGAATTCCTGCTTGGAGAACACCAAATCATCCTTGTCGATCTTTGAGGAAATGTGATCTTCATGTATCTTCATACGAACCAGAAACTGGGCCGCATAACCGTCCAGAGTGCGAAAATCTCTGGGAACAGTAGAAATCAACTTCTCTACGCCGGATCTTCGTAATATTTCCAAAATAGCCAGCGCAGAAGAGTTCTTGGTGGTGTAGAAGTCAACCACCATCTCTGTCTTCAATTTCTTCATCATCAGTTCATGATCAAAGTTGCACGAAGGGGCCATTGCTGTGAGAGAGAGAGAGAGAGAAAGAGAGAGAGAGAGAGGGGGGGGGAGAGAGAACTTTGCAGAGAGAAGGTTAGGGCTGTGAAAGGACAAATTGAATAGAATTTTGATTTAAATAGGGCAAGACGCGTGGCTTGATTTAATTAACAAAGTGTGAACGCGTGTAATTTCAAAATTTAATTTAGGGAACAAAATCAATTTTTGAATTGATTGACATATTGCACAGTAATTAAATCTGATGGCCAAGATTAAAAGGCAAGATACAGATTTAATCTGGTGTGTAGGCGTGGTCATTGGGACTGGGCATAAAGGGATTTTTGTGGCAGTCAAGAGAAAAAACGAAATGATTTCCTAGGCCCTATACCCTAGTCTTAAATACACTCTGAAGTTGAAACGTTTTGGGTGTATTTATTAATATAAAAGGTTTATCCCAATGATCAGAGGCCAGAAAAGTAAAAGCATACCTGTCATCTGGTATTGTAACCAGATGATACCACAACTAGTCTGGCGTTACACCTCATCTGATGGAAATCCATCTGGTTCTGATCAGAGAAGACTCTGGTCTTTTCTGGAATCTGACTTAGCACCTCATCTGGTATGTATCTCATCTGGTACAAGTGTCACCTGGTGCATACCTCATCTGGAGATGTAACTTCTCTGATATTTCTAATCTGCAGGTATGTTAGTTTAGAAAATAATAAAGTATGTAAAATTGAAATGAAGGATACTTCTTCTCTGATGTTCCCCCTAAAACAAATCTGTCTCTGGATCCAACAAACCTAACTCAAAAGCTAACTCTCTGAATCTGGTCTCAGCCAATGGCTTAGTCAGAATATCTGCTCTCTGCTTCTCTGTTGCAATCTTTTCCATCCTTATATCTCCATTCTCAACATGATCTCTGATAAAATGATGCCTTATATCAACATGTTTGCAACTGGTGTGAAGAACTGTATTCTGGGTGATTGCTATGGCACTATTACTATCATAAAATATAGGAATATCCTTGGCTCTAATCTGGTAGTCCCTAAGTTGTTGACTAATCCAGAGTAGTTGAGAACAACAGCTCCCTGCAGCCATGTACTCTGCCTCTGTTGTTGATGTAGCAACTGAAGTCTGCTTCTCAGAAAACCAAGATACCAATTTATTTCCTAAAAATTGGCATGTTCCACCTGTAGACTTCCTATCTATTCTGCAACCACCATAATCTGAATCCGAATAACCACTCAACTCTAAGTTGTCATCTGCAGGATACCATAACCTCAAATTCACTGTACCTTTAAGATACTTCAATATCTTTCTGGCTGCTTCCAAATGACTTTTCTTAGGATTAGCTTAAAATCTGGCACACACTCCTACTGCAAAAGTGATATCTGGTCTGCTTGCAGTCAGGTACAGAAGAGAACCAATAAGTGCTTTGTACTGAGTCTGGTCCACACTCTCTCCAGACTCATCTGGGTCCATGTTGAAATTTGTCATCATAGGAATCTTGGCTGCTTTGCTAGACCCTACTCCAAATTTCTCTAACATGTTTCTGATGTACTTTGCCTGATTTATGAAAATTCCCTTCTCTGATTGCTTTACCTGCAAACCTAAGAAATAATTCATTTCACCCATCATAGACATCTCAAACTGACTCTGCATGAGATCACCAAACTTCTCACACAGCTTCTTGTTAGGGGATCCAAATATAATATCATCAACATATATTTGGACCAGAAGGATGTCCTTTCCTTATTCTTTCCTAAACAAGGTCCTATCAATCTTACCCTTAGTAAAACCATTGTCCAGAAGAAACTGAGATAGAGTGTCATACCATGCTCTGGGTGCCTGCTTCAGCCCATACAGAGCTTTCTTAAGCTTAAACACCTTGTCACCTTGTTCAAAACCAGGAGGTTGTTCCACATACACTTCCTCAATGAGAATCCCATTAAGAAAGGAAGATTTCACATCCATCTGGTATACTTTGAACTTCATGTGAGCAGCATATGCTAAGAACAATCTGATGGCTTCTAGTCTGGCAACAGGAGCAAATGTCTCATCATAGACTGAGAATAGCCCTGAGCCACTAGCCTTGTCTTGTTCCTAGTAATGACATCATTCTCATCTTTCTTATTCTTGAAAACCCACTTAGTGCCTATCACCTTAGTTAAATTAGGGTCTCATTAATTGAGCACAATCCATTAACTTGTTAGTGGATTAGTGAAGTCGAGTGTTAGGGTAAAGTATTAGGGTTTAGAATCTTGAGCTTTCACCTTGCATTCTTATACTTAGGTTAATTCTTGTTTGTCACGATTACTTTGATTATGTACCTGCTCCGTTAGTATACGTAGGGATTCCTATCCTGAGCATCACCATCTCTTATTTGAATCCAACCCTTAGGTAATTCGTTTGCTTTAGTATTTTAGTAATTAGTTTAATTCAGTCTTTTAATTAATTTTTTCAAAAAACCCAAAAACATTACACTCATATTAACTACAACGCATAGATCTTCAGGGATCTATTCGCATATACACCATCCCTTGGGTTCGATAATACTTGGTCCCTATACTTGCCCATACTACAGTGAACCCGTACTCTTGCGGGGTAGCTACTAGTAGAAGCTAGTGTAGTTTGCTTCAAGTCACTATAATCCTCGAATGAGAATTCTGGCAATTTGCGACTCTTATAAGAAGATTTCGAAGACATATTTACTAAAATAAAGGATTTACCAAGAATTTGAACAAAAGCAACAAAGAGCAATGGATCTGCCCGGTGACCACCAAAAGCTTTACAAAGCAGTAGTCGTTGGATACACTACTCTGATACCACTTGTTGGTCCCACTAGATAGATTGATTGCGGAAGATTTAAGTTTATGTCTTAACAAACTTCTTATTATAAGAGCACAAACAGGTAAAAGATTAAATAAACGAAAGCAGTAAATAACACAGGATATATAGTGGTTCAGATCTGAATATCCTACGTCCACTCTCCCTTTTATCCAAGGGGTCTCACTAACAACCAACCAACTTACTTACGTACTGGAATTTTCGAAGTACCAGTTCCTTCTTACAGCTCCTTTAGATCTAACCACAATCTAAAGTAATCAACCTTCAACCTTATCTTAGAGATGAACAGGTTAAAGTCCAACAGCTCCTTAAGAGTAGATATGTAATGTGAACAATAAGGGTGCTAAGAGTGATTATCAAAAGCTTGGAATGTGACTTGTGCGCGTAGGATCTCTCTCTATAGCTTTTTCTTGAGGCTGCACTCTTGTATTTATAGAGGGGATTAGGGCTAGCCGTTGGAGAGCTAATCCAATCAGATCCTCTATTTAAGAAAGCTTCCAATCAATCAATTCCCTAATTGATTGATTGGGTTGGTGGGATCCTTGGATTGATTGACTTCAAATACTTTCCAATCCGATCTATTTTGACTTGATTTGAATCACCAACGGTTAAATGCTTCCTCTGCCTAACTCTGATTTTCTCCAGAGAAGGCAAGACCAGACATCAGGTAACTTCGGTGTCTTCTAGTCCAGATCTGGTTAACAACCAGAATACTCAGTAGAAACAGGGGATCAAACTGAGCATCTTTTGTTCCACCAGACTCGTCTGGTCTGGACTCGTCTGGTCTGGACTCGTCTGGTCTGGGGAAGGTCCTCTGCCTCTGGTCAGATCTCATCTGGTGAAGTCTTCTGGTGGAGTCCTCTGGTGAAGTCCTCTGGTGGGGTCTTCTGGTGACTCTTCTGGTGAAGTCTTCTGGTCTGGCAGTTCCCCCTAGACTAAGTCCTAAACTAGATCATCATCTGGCTAACAGGTCCAGATGGTCCTATTACATCTTCTGGTTTGTTTTAACTCATCAAAACTATACAATATATATCCTAACAAAAACTATACAAGTTTTATCCTAACAATTTCCCCCTTTTTGATGAAGTTAAAACACAACCAGAACTGATCAGAAACAGAATATAAGTAAGAAAAACAGTAAAGGGATAAGACCTTAGAGTAGATCTTATCAGGCAAACAATTAAGACAACAAGGAGTTGTCTTTGAGACAAAGAAGATATGATTTTCATTGATACATAAGGATAGAATGATTACAGATTACATTGAAGATCAGATCCTATTCTATGCATATCTTCTATTCTCTTTAGGCACCAGGAACCAGTCAAGGAATCTGTCCTGAATGGCCTTCAACTCTGCAGAAGATGTTGGAGTGAAATTGACCAACACCTTAGTCTTGTATAGTTTCTTCAGTTCAGCCCAATCAAACTGGTCTCCTACCATTGGAGTGTTGAGATAATGGAATTCAGGGGCAGTGACCTCCAGGTTGAACTCAATAGTTGAATCCATCAGCTGCTTGTAGAGATCTGCATCATAGGCTTTCATCCAAGTGTGGAAGGTTCTGTTGATGAGAGCATCATCCTCTGGTGGAGACCTCTGGATGTAGTGTTGAATGAACCAGAGAGTCTTTGCCTCTCTCCACTTCTCTATCAAAGGCACAGGCACAGTAGAGTCAAAGGACCCTTCTGTCCTGAGAGGCAGGATATTCATGACTTCAACAAGTGCCTTCCTTTTCTGACTGGATCCACTGGCACCAGGAGTGATACCAGCTTCTCTGCTCTTCTTATTTTGTCTTCTAACATATCGGAGCCTCTGCTCTTCATCTATATTTTTCCTAATCCTTGTTTGCCTCTCTTCAGGCGTTTCTTCTTTGAACCTCTTCTCTGCTTCTTCCACTACATCTTCTAGGAAGCTTTTCTTGACTTTTCTGATCTTCTTCTTAGCAGGTCCAGAGATAGAGATAGGATCCTGCTCTGCTTCTGATGATTCCTCTTCTGCAGCAAGCTGCTTAGCCATGGTAAGAGATTTGAGCTCTTCTTTCTTCTTCTTCTGCAGCTCTTCCTAGGCCAAGGTGTTCTCTAGCAGGTCCAGACGAGCGCCATGGCTAAAGGGTGTCTCATTGGAGGTCTTCGTCAGATCAGTTCTGGCCTTCTCTTCCCCCTTTTTAACTTCATCAAGGAGGGGCTCCACTACCTGCCTAATGAGATCAGGCAAGGCAGTGTGGGAGGAAGAGTGAAGATCACGAAGCTGCTTTGCTTCCTCCAGGTAAGCCTGAGATTCTGCAACTAATCTCTCCTGCTTAGCAAGCATCTCCTGGAGTGAATCCTTGAGCTTAGCAGTCTCCAGCATTTGAGTGGCCAACCCAACTTTCAACACAGAAACTGGCCTCAGCTACTCCAGCACGTGCTCCTGGAGCTGTTTCTGGCTTTGCATCACATCCAGCTTGACAAAAAGACCATTTGCCTTGAAAGAAGCTTTGGCAGATGCGAAGGTAGATTTGATCTGCTTCAAAAATATTCTCCTCTCCTGCTGGATCTGGTGCTCAATCATAGCAGGGGCCATGTGTTGGATTGCCTTGGAGAATCGCCCAATCTGCATGATTTGTTCGTTGAAGAAAGACTTCATCTTCTGCAGCACGGCAGGAGTGACCTCAAAATCTTCCTCGTCTGAATAGAGCTCTGGAGGGAAGACAAAGTGAGGTCCAAACTTGTAGGAGGGGCCCTCTGGAGTGATCATAACTCCTCTCTGGATAAGTAGTGTGCGAATTAAGACCTTAGCTGCAATAGGGGTCTCCAGCTCAGCTGGGTTCTGGATGTTCAGCCTCTGCTTCAGATCAATCTCCCATGCAGTGAAGTTGGAGGGACCCATTTCCTCAAGCAATAGCATAAGGTCCTCCACATCTTCAAGTCTGGCTTTGCTCCAGACCTTGGCATCAGTCAACTCTGCCAAAAGTGGTAAGTGCTCCAAAAGGATTGGGAAATGCTCTCTTAGCCAGAGCTGAGCACTTACACTCATACTCTGCCTGATGGGACCCATTTCTACAGATGAGAAAGTGAAGGGTTTGGGCCCAGAGGCAGAGGAGGAAGGTGCTAAGTTAGCAGGCTCAAGTGAAGCTTCCTCATCTTCACTATCATCGCTGGTTAAACAGGTGGGAGAGGGAGGGGCAGGGAATCCCAGAGCCATAGAAATGGTTGGGTACTGTTCTGTATGGGATTGGGGAGGGGTAGGAATTTGAGAGGTGGAGGTGGAAGGGATGGGTTGTTCTGCACCAGAAGAAGTAGATGGTACTTCTGGTACAAAAACAAGGAAGGTTGTTTGTGAAGTGGGAAAGGAAGGCAGGGTAGGATCAGCACCAGAGGTGGAGGGGACCTCTGGTAAAGGTGCTGGGGGAGAAGGATTTGTGGTAAGAGGTGTTTGAGAAGGTGGGGGAGAAGGTGTTTGAGTAGGTATGGTGGAAGGAGTGTATATAGGGGTATCTGAAAGAGTCTGCTCTGGTGAGGCAACGGGGGCACCAGAAGCAGGTGTGGGATTGTGGGAAAGGTTATCTGGGGGAGAGGTTGATGGGGAAACAAGGTTAATGGGGGTAGAGATAGAGATTGGGGGGATTACCTCTTCTGAAGGAACAGCAGCAGAGGAGTTCTGCAAGATTCTGGCAGCCTCATCAATAGCTTGCTCCAGAGCATCTCCAAGATCAGAGCCGGAGTCTGAATCTTGAAGAATGGCCCTCTTGGCCCTGGACTTCTTCTTCTTCAGAGGCTCAACCTCTTCTTCTACTTCCTCTTCTGATGGCTCATCCACCAGAAGTGTCTTTGGAGCTCTTATGCCTGTCCTCGGCTTCTTGGCAGATCTCTTCTTGGCCTCCTCTGGCCTCTTCCTCTTGGAAGCTCCTGCCTTCTTGGCAACATCAGCTCCTTCACTCTTCTTCTTCAAGACATCAAGAAGAGGAATCTGGTCCTCCTCTGAGGAACCAGAGAATGCAACTGTTGAGGAACCAGTTGCTTCAGCAGCTTTCTTCTGGGTCTTCTGCTTCTGCTGATGTTTCTGCCCCTTTGCAGGTGAGGGAATTGCCTGTAGAGGAGGGGCAGGGATGGCTTGCTCACCATCAGAGTCAGGATGACCATGAAGAGGACCATCCTTGGAGAATAGTATCTTGGACTTATGGAATCCTCTACACCAGGACTCCTTCCATTTCTTTTCTGGAAGCAAGGAATCCAGAATCAGAGTCAGTTTCGTTCCCAACGAAACATTAGCAGTGAAGTAGTATTGCAACTCCCCTGGCTGGGAAGGACAAACCTCCTTCTTCACCTTCAACCTATTCTTCCTCAAAACATCCCAAAAGAATTCAACCCAGTTGCATTGAATTCCATCATATAGGGCCATCATTACACACATCCGTCCATTGAAAATTGCATCCGTGCTGTGATTTTCACACATCAGAACCTTCACCACTATATCAAAGAGAACCTTGTATTTCTGCCTCAAATGCTTGTCCAGAAAGCCCTTCGTCAAATTCTGGCACGAGGATCTGGCAAATAACTTAAAAGACTCAACAATTTCGTCTTCCTTGTAAGTCAAAGGATCCACCCCTACAGCCGAAATATTCTCAAATAAAGCACAGAATTCCTGCTTGGAGAACACCAAATCATCCTTGTCGATCTTTGAGGAAATGTGATCTTCATGTATCTTCATACGAACCAGAAACTGGGCCGCATAACCGTCCAGAGTGCGAAAATCTCTGGGAACAGTAGAAATCAACTTCTCTACGCCGGATCTTCGTAATATTTCCAAAATAGCCAGCGCAGAAGAGTTCTTGGTGGTGTAGAAGTCAACCACCATCTCTGTCTTCAATTTCTTCATCATCAGTTCATGATCAAAGTTGCACGAAGGGGCCATTGCTGTGAGAGAGAGAGAGAGAGAAAGAGAGAGAGAGAGAGGGGGGGGGGAGAGAGAACTTTGCAGAGAGAAGGTTAGGGCTGTGAAAGGACAAATTGAATAGAATTTTGATTTAAATAGGGCAAGACGCGTGGCTTGATTTAATTAACAAAGTGTGAACGCGTGTAATTTCAAAATTTAATTTAGGGAACAAAATCAATTTTTGAATTGATTGACATATTGCACAGTAATTAAATCTGATGGCCAAGATTAAAAGGCAAGATACAGATTTAATCTGGTGTGTAGGCGTGGTCATTGGGACTGGGCATAAAGGGATTTTTGTGGCAGTCAAGAGAAAAAACGAAATGATTTCCTAGGCCCTATACCCTAGTCTTAAATACACTCTGAAGTTGAAACGTTTTGGGTGTATTTATTAATATAAAAGGTTTATCCCAATGATCAGAGGCCAGAAAAGTAAAAGCATACCTGTCATCTGGTATTGTAACCAGATGATACCACAACTAGTCTGGCGTTACACCTCATCTGATGGAAATCCATCTGGTTCTGATCAGAGAAGACTCTGGTCTTTTCTGGAATCTGACTTAGCACCTCATCTGGTATGTATCTCATCTGGTACAAGTGTCACCTGGTGCATACCTCATCTGGAGATGTAACTTCTCTGATATTTCTAATCTGCAGGTATGTTAGTTTAGAAAATAATAAAGTATGTAAAATTGAAATGAAGGATACTTCTTCTCTGATGTTCCCCCTAAAACAAATCTGTCTCTGGATCCAACAAACCTAACTCAAAAGCTAACTCTCTGAATCTGGTCTCAGCCAATGGCTTAGTCAGAATATCTGCTCTCTGCTTCTCTGTTGCAATCTTTTCCATCCTTATATCTCCATTCTCAACATGATCTCTGATAAAATGATGCCTTATATCAACATGTTTGCAACTGGTGTGAAGAACTGTATTCTGGGTGATTGCTATGGCACTATTACTATCATAAAATATAGGAATATCCTTGGCTCTAATCTGGTAGTCCCTAAGTTGTTGACTAATCCAGAGTAGTTGAGAACAACAGCTCCCTGCAGCCATGTACTCTGCCTCTGTTGTTGATGTAGCAACTGAAGTCTGCTTCTCAGAAAACCAAGATACCAATTTATTTCCTAAAAATTGGCATGTTCCACCTGTAGACTTCCTATCTATTCTGCAACCACCATAATCTGAATCCGAATAACCACTCAACTCTAAGTTGTCATCTGCAGGATACCATAACCTCAAATTCACTGTACCTTTAAGATACTTCAATATCTTTCTGGCTGCTTCCAAATGACTTTTCTTAGGATTAGCTTAAAATCTGGCACACACTCCTACTGCAAAAGTGATATCTGGTCTGCTTGCAGTCAGGTACAGAAGAGAACCAATAAGTGCTTTGTACTGAGTCTGGTCCACACTCTCTCCAGACTCATCTGGGTCCATGTTGAAATTTGTCATCATAGGAATCTTGGCTGCTTTGCTAGACCCTACTCCAAATTTCTCTAACATGTTTCTGATGTACTTTGCCTGATTTATGAAAATTCCCTTCTCTGATTGCTTTACCTGCAAACCTAAGAAATAATTCATTTCACCCATCATAGACATCTCAAACTGACTCTGCATGAGATCACCAAACTTCTCACACAGCTTCTTGTTAGGGGATGCAAATATAATATCATCAACATATATTTGGACCAGAAGGATGTCCTTTCCTTATTCTTTCCTAAACAAGGTCCTATCAATCTTACCCTTAGTAAAACCATTGTCCAGAAGAAACTGAGATAGAGTGTCATACCATGCTCTGGGTGCCTGCTTCAGCCCATACAGAGCTTTCTTAAGCTTAAACACCTTGTCACCTTGTTCAAAACCAGGAGGTTGTTCCACATACACTTCCTCAATGAGAATCCCATTAAGAAAGGAAGATTTCACATCCATCTGGTATACTTTGAACTTCATGTGAGCAGCATATGCTAAGAACAATCTGATGGCTTCTAGTCTGGCAACAGGAGCAAATGTCTCATCATAGACTGAGAATAGCCCTGAGCCACTAGCCTTGTCTTGTTCCTAGTAATGACATCATTCTCATCTTTCTTATTCTTGAAAACCCACTTAGTGCCTATCACCTTAGTTAAATTAGGGTCTCATTAATTGAGCACAATCCATTAACTTGTTAGTGGATTAGTGAAGTCGAGTGTTAGGGTAAAGTATTAGGGTTTAGAATCTTGAGCTTTCACCTTGCATTCTTATACTTAGGTTAATTCTTGTTTGTCACGATTACTTTGATTATGTACCTGCTCCGTTAGTATACGTAGGGATTCCTATCCTGAGCATCACCATCTCTTATTTGAATCCAACCCTTAGGTAATTCGTTTGCTTTAGTATTTTAGTAATTAGTTTAATTCAGTCTTTTAATTAATTTTTTCAAAAAACCCAAAAACATTACACTCATATTAACTACAACGCATAGATCTTCAGGGATCTATTCGCATATACACCATCCCTTGGGTTCGATAATACTTGGTCCCTATACTTGCCCATACTACAGTGAACCCGTACTCTTGCGGGGTAGCTACTAGTAGAAGCTAGTGTAGTTTGCTTCAAGTCACTATAATCCTCGAATGAGAATTCTGGCAATTTGCGACTCTTATAAGAAGATTTCGAAGACATATTTACTAAAATAAAGGATTTACCAAGAATTTGAACAAAAGCAACAAAGAGCAATGGATCTGCCCGGTGACCACCAAAAGCTTTACAAAGCAGTAGTCGTTGGATACACTGCTCTGATACCACTTGTTGGTCCCACTAGATAGATTAATTGCGGAAGATTTAAGTTTATGTCTTAACAAACTTCTTATTATAAGAGCACAAACAGGTAAAAGATTAAATAAACGAAAGCAGTAAATAACACAGGATATATAGTGGTTCAGATCTGAATATCCTACGTCCACTCTCCCTTTTATCCAAGGGGTCTCACTAACAACCAACCAACTTACTTACGTACTGGAATTTTCGAAGTACCAGTTCCTTCTTACAGCTCCTTTAGATCTAACCACAATCTAAAGTAATCAACCTTCAACCTTATCTTAGAGATGAACAGGTTAAAGTCCAACAGCTCCTTAAGAGTAGATATGTAATGTGAACAATAAGGGTGCTAAGAGTGATTATCAAAAGCTTGGAATGTGACTTGTGCGCGTAGGATCTCTCTCTATAGCTTTTTCTTGAGGCTGCACTCTTGTATTTATAGAGGGGATTAGGGCTAGCCGTTGGAGAGCTAATCCAATCAGATCCTCTATTTAAGAAAGCTTCCAATCAATCAATTCCCTAATTGATTGATTGGGTTGGTGGGATCCTTGGATTGATTGACTTCAAATACTTTCCAATCCGATCTATTTTGACTTGATTTGAATCACCAACGGTTAAATGCTTCCTCTGCCTAACTCTGATTTTCTCCAGAGAAGGCAAAACCAGACATCAGGTAACTTCGGTGTCTTCTAGTCCAGATCTGGTTAACAACCAGAATACTCAGTAGAAACAGGGGATCAAACTGAGCATCTTTTGTTCCACCAGACTCGTCTGGTCTGGACTCGTCTGGTCTGGACTCGTCTGGTCTGGGGAAGGTCCTCTGCCTCTGGTCAGATCTCATCTGGTGAAGTCTTCTGGTGGAGTCCTCTGGTGAAGTCCTCTGGTGGGGTCTTCTGGTGACTCTTCTGGTGAAGTCTTCTGGTCTGGCAGTTCCCCCTAGACTAAGTCCTAAACTAGATCATCATCTGGCTAACAGGTCCAGATGGTCCTATTACATCTTCTGGTTTGTTTTAACTCATCAAAACTATACAATATATATCCTAACAAAAACTATACAAGTTTTATCCTAACAATTTCCCCCTTTTTGATGAAGTTAAAACACAACCAGAACTGATCAGAAACAGAATATAAGTAAGAAAAACAGTAAAGGGATAAGACCTTAGAGTAGATCTTATCAGGCAAACAATTAAGACAACAAGGAGTTGTCTTTGAGACAAAGAAGATATGATTTTCATTGATACATAAGGATAGAATGATTACAGATTACATTGAAGATCAGATCCTATTCTATGCATATCTTCTATTCTCTTTAGGCACCAGGAACCAGTCAAGGAATCTGTCCTGAATGGCCTTCAACTCTGCAGAAGATGTTGGAGTGAAATTGACCAACACCTTAGTCTTGTATAGTTTCTTCAGTTCAGCCCAATCAAACTGGTCTCCTACCATTGGAGTGTTGAGATAATGGAATTCAGGGGCAGTGACCTCCAGGTTGAACTCAATAGTTGAATCCATCAGCTGCTTGTAGAGATCTGCATCATAGGCTTTCATCCAAGTGTGGAAGGTTCTGTTGATGAGAGCATCATCCTCTGGTGGAGACCTCTGGATGTAGTGTTGAATGAACCAGAGAGTCTTTGCCTCTCTCCACTTCTCTATCAAAGGCACAGGCACAGTAGAGTCAAAGGACCCTTCTGTCCTGAGAGGCAGGATATTCATGACTTCAACAAGTGCCTTCCTTTTCTGACTGGATCCACTGGCACCAGGAGTGATACCAGCTTCTCTGCTCTTCTTATTTTGTCTTCTAACATATCGGAGCCTCTGCTCTTCATCTATATTTTTCCTAATCCTTGTTTGCCTCTCTTCAGGCGTTTCTTCTTTGAACCTCTTCTCTGCTTCTTCCACTACATCTTCTAGGAAGCTTTTCTTGACTTTTCTGATCTTCTTCTTAGCAGGTCCAGAGATAGAGATAGGATCCTGCTCTGCTTCTGATGATTCCTCTTCTGCAGCAAGCTGCTTAGCCATGGTAAGAGATTTGAGCTCTTCTTTCTTCTTCTTCTGCAGCTCTTCCTAGGCCAAGGTGTTCTCTAGCAGGTCCAGACGAGCGCCATGGCTAAAGGGTGTCTCATTGGAGGTCTTCGTCAGATCAGTTCTGGCCTTCTCTTCCCCCTTTTTAACTTCATCAAGGAGGGGCTCCACTACCTGCCTAATGAGATCAGGCAAGGCAGTGTGGGAGGAAGAGTGAAGATCACGAAGCTGCTTTGCTTCCTCCAGGTAAGCCTGAGATTCTGCAACTAATCTCTCCTGCTTAGCAAGCATCTCCTGGAGTGAATCCTTGAGCTTAGCAGTCTCCAGCATTTGAGTGGCCAACCCAACTTTCAACACAGAAACTGGCCTCAGCTACTCCAGCACGTGCTCCTGGAGCTGTTTCTGGCTTTGCATCACATCCAGCTTGACAAAAAGACCATTTGCCTTGAAAGAAGCTTTGGCAGATGCGAAGGTAGATTTGATCTGCTTCAAAAATATTCTCCTCTCCTGCTGGATCTGGTGCTCAATCATAGCAGGGGCCATGTGTTGGATTGCCTTGGAGAATCGCCCAATCTGCATGATTTGTTCGTTGAAGAAAGACTTCATCTTCTGCAGCACGGCAGGAGTGACCTCAAAATCTTCCTCGTCTGAATAGAGCTCTGGAGGGAAGACAAAGTGAGGTCCAAACTTGTAGGAGGGGCCCTCTGGAGTGATCATAACTCCTCTCTGGATAAGTAGTGTGCGAATTAAGACCTTAGCTGCAATAGGGGTCTCCAGCTCAGCTGGGTTCTGGATGTTCAGCCTCTGCTTCAGATCAATCTCCCATGCAGTGAAGTTGGAGGGACCCATTTCCTCAAGCAATAGCATAAGGTCCTCCACATCTTCAAGTCTGGCTTTGCTCCAGACCTTGGCATCAGTCAACTCTGCCAAAAGTGGTAAGTGCTCCAAAAGGATTGGGAAATGCTCTCTTAGCCAGAGCTGAGCACTTACACTCATACTCTGCCTGATGGGACCCATTTCTACAGATGAGAAAGTGAAGGGTTTGGGCCCAGAGGCAGAGGAGGAAGGTGCTAAGTTAGCAGGCTCAAGTGAAGCTTCCTCATCTTCACTATCATCGCTGGTTAAACAGGTGGGAGAGGGAGGGGCAGGGAATCCCAGAGCCATAGAAATGGTTGGGTACTGTTCTGTATGGGATTGGGGAGGGGTAGGAATTTGAGAGGTGGAGGTGGAAGGGATGGGTTGTTCTGCACCAGAAGAAGTAGATGGTACTTCTGGTACAAAAACAAGGAAGGTTGTTTGTGAAGTGGGAAAGGAAGGCAGGGTAGGATCAGCACCAGAGGTGGAGGGGACCTCTGGTAAAGGTGCTGGGGGAGAAGGATTTGTGGTAAGAGGTGTTTGAGAAGGTGGGGGAGAAGGTGTTTGAGTAGGTATGGTGGAAGGAGTGTATATAGGGGTATCTGAAAGAGTCTGCTCTGGTGAGGCAACGGGGGCACCAGAAGCAGGTGTGGGATTGTGGGAAAGGTTATCTGGGGGAGAGGTTGATGGGGAAACAAGGTTAATGGGGGTAGAGATAGAGATTGGGGGGATTACCTCTTCTGAAGGAACAGCAGCAGAGGAGTTCTGCAAGATTCTGGCAGCCTCATCAATAGCTTGCTCCAGAGCATCTCCAAGATCAGAGCCGGAGTCTGAATCTTGAAGAATGGCCCTCTTGGCCCTGGACTTCTTCTTCTTCAGAGGCTCAACCTCTTCTTCTACTTCCTCTTCTGATGGCTCATCCACCAGAAGTGTCTTTGGAGCTCTTATGCCTGTCCTCGGCTTCTTGGCAGATCTCTTCTTGGCCTCCTCTGGCCTCTTCCTCTTGGAAGCTCCTGCCTTCTTGGCAACATCAGCTCCTTCACTCTTCTTCTTCAAGACATCAAGAAGAGGAATCTGGTCCTCCTCTGAGGAACCAGAGAATGCAACTGTTGAGGAACCAGTTGCTTCAGCAGCTTTCTTCTGGGTCTTCTGCTTCTGCTGATGTTTCTGCCCCTTTGCAGGTGAGGGAATTGCTTGTAGAGGAGGGGCAGGGATGGCTTGCTCACCATCAGAGTCAGGATGACCATGAAGAGGACCATCCTTGGAGAATATTATCTTGGACTTATGGAATCCTCTACACCAGGACTCCTTCCATTTCTTTTCTGGAAGCAAGGAATCCAGAATCAGAGTCAGTTTCGTTCCCAACGAAACATTAGCAGTGAAGTAGTATTGCAACTCCCCTGGCTGGGAAGGACAAACCTCCTTCTTCACCTTCAACCTATTCTTCCTCAAAACATCCCAAAACATCCCCTTGTCACTTCTGATTCTAACTATGCTCTAGTTCTGCTCATTCTGGATCTGCTTGAAGAACTCTGGCAGCTTAGTGATAGTTTCATTTTTCTTAAACAAGAACAATACCCAAGTGTATCTTGAAAAGTCATCTACTATCACCAAGATGTACTTCCTACCACTGAAACTAAGAGGAGAAACAGGTCCAAACAGGTCCATGTGAAGTAGTTGAAGTACTCTGGTTGTGGTTGTGCTCTGGACATCCTTAAAGGAGGTCTTGGGTTGTTTACCCTTCTGGCATGAACCACAAACCTGATCCTTCTTAAACACTTCATTAGGAAGACCTCGAATGAGACCTTTTCTGGCAATCTTATTCAGTGTCTTGAAGTTAAGATGGCTCAATCTCTTGTACCATAACCAGCTATCTTCTGCAGATCCTTTAGCAACCAGGCAAGCATTTCTTGGGCAACTGCTAAAATCTGCAAGATAAATGTTACCCTTCCTCAAGCCTATTAGCAAGATATCATTATAATCAGAAGAGAAGACAGTGCACGAATCGCTAGAGAACTTCACTGAGTATCCCCTGTCACAGAATTGGGATACTGAAAGCAGATTATGCTTGAGTCCTTCTACATAGTAGACTTCATCTACAGATACTCCATTGAAGGTCAATTTTCCAACTCCTCTGGTGATTCCATAGTTGTTGTCACCAACCATCACTCTTGGCCCATTCAATGGCTTGAAACCTTGGAGATTATCTTTCTGGAAGGTCATGTGCTTGGAACATCCACTATCAATGTACCACACATGTTTTCTTGAAAGTCCTTTCTCCAATGGGCTCTTATCTACCTGCAGAGAAATCAATTAGGTCCCCTACTAGTGCTGGGTCCTGATTGGTTAGTTGCAGGTTTTGTAGGAATCCAAAGATAAAGATCATCCCTTGCTGGATGAGGAGATCTTATCTTCCTTCCAAATCTATCTACCAGAACATGTCCTCTTACGATGACATATTGAGCTATTGGTCTGATAAGGACACCTTTCCTATAAACAGGTCTGGTGTATCTTTTCTCAAATTTGGCCTTTGGAATGGCCTGCCTCAAAGACATGGTCTTAAAGGTCTGGTTGTAAGGGTACATCCTAGAAGAACCATCTCTGGTGTCATAACTACCCAGATAAGTTGGTTTTCTATAGATGGGTCTGGAAGACCTACTCTGGTTCTGAAAATTGGATCTATTCTGATGATAGGATTCCTTCTGAGGGTTCCTGTTCTGGAATCTTCTTGGAGCATTCCACCTTTGAGATCCCTGATTCTGATTGAGGTTCCCTGGTTCAGTATATCTCCTCTGATATCCCCTATTCTGATTAGGTTTTCTCTTAGAGTCTCATTTTTTTAGGTCCTCTAATCTGCTTAGGTTCCACTCTTTTAGGATTCCTCTGAGGTTCTCTAATCAGATTAGGCATCTGAACAGAACCATCAATCTACATAGGTTCTCTTTTCTAACTTGTATGCTCTAGATATTTTTCTTCCAGGACATTCACCTCTTCTAGATTAGATTTTGAATTATCGGCAGGGGGGTCCCATTTCCAACCAGGTCTGTGAACCACCATGCGATCATAAGGATCCTCTTCATTCCGGAGTTCCACAAATTCACCAGATCTTATAGACTTATCTTTGGTAAAGCAATATTTATGAGATCTTTTAATAATTCCAGGATATCCTAAACCACTCTTATCATTTATGTGTTGAGAAGATCCTGATATAATATATAGAACATCTGGTTTCATGGAGTCTTCTCTGGGCACAGGTATCTCAATATTTTGCTCAACTTGTTTTCCCTTGATAAGAGTCTGGTATTTGGCTCTAAGCTCATTTAACTCTTCTACATGAGAGTTCTTTTCCTTCATGAGTTGATCTACCAGAGTATCTCTTTCTGTGATCTTATCCTGAAGTTCAGAAACTTCTTTGGAATGATCTTTCATGAGTTCTCTGGTGGATTTTTGTTCATGAGATAAGGATTGAACTTCAGTTCTGAGCCTACCATTCTCTTTCTCAAGTTTTTGACATAATTGAACACAATTTTGGAGATCTGATAGCATTTGCTGCATATCAGACTCTCTGGAGTTACCAGATGTATTAGAGGATTCAGTATATTTGGAATTTGATAAGACTAAGGTAGTTTCTTGTACCTCATTGATGTCTGCCATCAGACATACATCATCATCAGACCCGAAATCAGAAGAAGAAGAGGAACTGGAACTTGTATCTTCCTCCTCTGCTTCTGCCAGTAGTGCTCTCTTGTCAGCATATCTCCTATCTCTCTTGATCCTTTTCTCTTCTCTTTCTCTAGGAGTCAATTGAGGACAATCATAGCTGTAGTGACCAGTCTTGTTGCATGTGTAGCAGGCATTGTCTCCTCTGGGACTAGGACTTGGCTCTCTCCTCCTCTGGTTGTAGTCTGATCTGGCTGGACTACTCTCTCTCCTCTGGTAGTCAGGTCTGCCAGAGCTACCATCCCTCCTCTGATAATCTGATCTCCCAGAGCTACCAGAGTTGTCATCTCTCCTCCTTTCTGAAGTTCTGAATCTGGTCTCCCTTAAGTCTCCAGATTTCTTCTCCTTTTCTGCAGGCTTGAAGGAACTCTTCCTGTCTCTGGTAGACTCCTTCCAATGCCTTTTGTACCTGCCATATTTTGAACTCATTTTATCCAATTTACGGGTTAGAAGTGCTACCTGCTCCTTGAGGCTCAAGTCATCTGCAGTAGACTCATTTGGCTTGTCATCAGTCTTGATAGTTGAGGAGAATGCAACTCCTTTCTGACCAGAAGAGGAAACCTCTTTTGTTTGATCCTCCTCTTGAAGATCATACTCATAATGTTAGGATAAATGTTGTATAGTTTTGATGAGTTAAAACAAACCAGAAGATGTAATAGGACCATCTTGGCCTGTTAGCCAGATGATGATCTAGATTAGGACTTAGTCTAGGGGGAACTGCCAGACCAGAAGACTTCACCAGAAGAGTCACCAGAAGACCCCACCAGAGAACTCCACTAGAAGACTTCACCAGATGAGATCTGACCAGAGGCAGAGGACCTTCCCCAAACCAGACGAGTCTAGTAGAACAAAAGATGCTCAGTTTTATCCCCTGTTTCTACTGAGTATTCTGTTTGTTAACCAGATCAGGACCAGAAGACACCGAAGTTGCCTGGTGTCTGGTCTTGCCTTCTCTGGAGAGAATCAGAGTTTGGCAAAGAAAGCATCCAACCATTGGTGATTCAAATCAAGTCAACAAGATCGGGATTGGAAAGTATCTAAAGTCAATCAATCCAAGGATCCCACCAACCCAATCAATCAATTAGGGAATTGATTGATTGAAGCTTCCCTAAATAGAGGATCTGATTGGATTAGCTCTCCAACGGCTATTCCCTAATCCCCTCTATAAATACAAGAGTGCAATCACAAGAAAAAACTCTAGAGAGATATATACGCGCACGAAGATACATTCAAGCTCTTGATTATTCAAGCACATAGCACTCTTATTCTGTTCTTAATTACTTATTCACTCTTAAGGAGTAGTTGGACCTCAACCTGTTCATCTACAAGATAAGGTTGAAGGCTGTTGACCTTTAGATCGAAGTTAGATCTAAAGAGTTTGTAAGAAGGAACTAGTACTTCACAATTCCAGTAAGTAAGTTGGTTGTTGGTTGGATAGTGAGACCCCTTTGTTCAAGGGAGAGTGGACGTAGGATATTCTGATCCGAACCACTATATATCCGGTCTTATTTACTGTTTTCTGCATTTAAATTCCTGTCTATTTTAGTCTACTCTTGTAAAAAAAAGTTGTCTAAGACATTTAATTTAAAGCTTCCGCAATTTATCAATCTAGTGGGACCAACACATAAGCTTTGAGATCAGACAACAGAAGATGATGATCCAGAGTGTTGAGATCCTTGTTGTCCTTAATCACAGTGACTTTGATTCTCCACCTGCTGGTTAGTGAGCGCAATATTTTACTATTTATTTCTTTCTCTGAATAGGTCTTACCTAAGGCACTGGCCTTGTTCAAGAGGTTTGTGAGACGCATATCCAGCTGGTCAATGGTCTCGTCTGGTTTCATCTTGAAAGTGTCAAACGAGTGTTGAACAGCTTGGAGCTTGTTATCTTTAATCTTCTCTGTTCCCTCACAGAGTAGTGCAAGTTTGTCCCACATCTCCTTGGCAGTGGCACACGTTCTGACCTTTTCAATCACCTCTTTAGTAAGTGTGTTGATGATCTCGGTTCTTGCTACCTGGTCCAAGTTGTAGAGCTTTCTTTCATCATTGTCTAACTCATCTCTCTTCTTGAGGATTCTTTGCCTGGGGACTCTGTCCTCAGCAGCTTTCTGGGCAGTTTCACTCGTTTCTTCTCTGGACTCTGACCTGCCACTATCAATAGGAGTCCAGTAAAATTGAATTGGGCCACTTTCTACCACATCTAGCATGCGGTGGTGGATAGCTCCAAGATGGTTACTCATCATGAAGCTCCAGTGGCTATAATCCTCGAATGAGAATTCTGACAGTTTGCGACTCTTATAAGAAGATTTCGAAGACATATTTACTAAAATAAAGGATTTAACAAGAATTTGAACAAAAACAATAAAGAGCAATGGATCTGCCCGGTGACCACCAAAAGCTTTACAAAGCAGTGGTCTTTGGACACACTGCTCTGATACCACTTGTTGGTCCCACTAGATAGATTGATTTCGGAAGCTTTAAAGTTATGTCTTAACAAACTTCTTATTATAAGAGCACAAAACAAGTAAGAGATTAAATAAACGAAAGCAATAAAATAACACCGGATATATAGTGGTTCGGATCTGAATATCCTACGTCCACTCTTCCTTTTATCCAAGGGATCTCACAAACAACCAACCAACTTACTTACGTACTGGAATTTTCGAAGTACCAGTTCCTTCTTACAGCTTCTTTAGATCTATCCACAATCTAAAGTAATCAACCTTCAACCTTATCTTAGAGATGAACAGGTTAAAGTCCAATAGCTCCTTAAGAGTAGATATGTAATGTGAACAATAAGAGTGCTAAGAGTGATTATCAAAAGCTTGGAATGTGACTTGTGTGCGTAGGATCTCTAGAGCTTTTTCTTGATACTGCACTCTTGTATTTATAGAGGTGATTAGGGAGTAGCCGTTGGAGAGCTAATCCAATCAGATCCTCTATTTAGGAAAGCTTCAATCAATCAATTCCCTAATTGATTGATTGGGTTGGTGAGATCCTTGGATTGATTGACTTCAAGACTTTCCAATCTTGATCTTGTTGACTTGATTTGAATCACCAACGGTCAAATGCTTCCAATGACTTGATTTGAATCACCAGGCAACCTCGATGTCTTCTGGTCCAGATCTGGTTAACAACCAGAATACTCAGTAGAAACAGGGTATCAAACTGAGCATCTTTTGTTCCACCAGACTCGTCTGGTCTGGACTCGTCTGGTTCTGGGGAAAGTCCTCTGGTGAGTCCTCTGATATGTCTTCTGGTGACTCTTCTGGAGACTCTTCTGGTGAGTCTTCTGGTCTGGCAGTTCCCCTAGACTAAGTCCTAATCTAGATCATCATCTGGCTAACAGGTCCAGATGGTCCTATTACATCTTCTGGTTTGTTTTAACTCATCAAAACTATACAAGTTATATCCTAACAATATCCTCATTGCTTTCTTCGTTCTGCTCCTTGTTATTGCCCTCTTGCTCGTCTCCACCCAGCTGATCATCCACTTCCATCATCTCCGTATCAACAGACTCCATGATCTTATCAAGGATGGAAGGTTCATCTTCAACACTGCTGCTCGGCTGCTCGGCCATCATGGAAACTCTATTTTCTTTTGGTTGCAATTGTAGGAGGCATTCACGAGCTTTCTTTTTATCACCCTTAATCGTACCTACACCCTTTGATATTAGAAATTTAACACAATAGTAGTACATCTAAACAACTGCCTTTAATTCATTTAAAAAATGGAACACTAGAAATTCTACCATCCTAGTTAGTCTCATTTTCGGGTTCTCGGCCGATATAAGTTCGACTGATAATTTAATTATCCCTAGTGGAATGGTTACAACATCTCCAAACCCTAGGATTCTATGATTACAGTCTTTCATATAACTTGCATAATCGCCTAGCTGATCCAACGTGCTTTTGAATAAGATGTTTGTGTAAGTGTCGGTGTCAACGAGTAGGCGGTGTACTCTTGTCCCCATGATGTTTGCGCAAATTACCAATGAGTCATTGTGGGGGGTGAGGACTCCATCCAAGTTCTTTTCAGAAAAGACTAAGTCTACAATTTCCTTGGTTGATGGGTTTACCCAAACTTCTTTCACCTGCACGACTGCCCTTAACTCCACCTTTCTCTTTCTTTTAGACATAGGAGGCCTTCCATCTGAGCAGCCACCAACCAGCCCAGTTGGTTCGAGTACCAAGATTTCACGAACTGGATCTGCAGAGGCTGCGAGGACTTTTCTTCCTCGTTTGTTTTCCCTGCTCGATTGTTCAGTGTTGTCATTGTTATCTGAGCCAGATGATATGGCTATGCTAAGCCTCTTCCCCGATGCTCTTTTCACAAACTCTGATAATTTTCCCTCTTCATAGAACCTCCACAACTGCTTTAGTAGATCTCGGCATTCACTTGTAAAGTGGTCGATGTTCTGATGATATGCACAATATTTATTCGGGTTTAACTTTCCTCTTTCCTGTCTGATTTTTCGTGGTTCGGATAGCATCTCTCTATCCTTGACATTATTGTATACTGCATCTACGGACACCGTAAGTACTTGATTTAGTTTCTCTTTCAGCTCAGCTCCTTCATTAAATGCCTTCATGTTCTTTGGAGCCTTATATTCAGTTCCGCCCAACTTCTTTCCTGACTTCTTCGGATCGGCTTAATCACCCAAATTTTTCTGGAGTACCTCTTGCATTGAAACATGAATGCCAACCCCGTTTCTAAATTCTGCATAGGTCTTGGGACAAGTTAGGTGCATTTCCTTCCAAAGGTTGGTCCCTTTCTTCAATCCTGTCATCATAGCTACCATCTTTTTGTTCTCACTGACCATTTCACCCTCGAGGAGGACTTTGTCAAACCTTTCGAGGAATTTTCTATCCGACTCCTCATCACCTTACTTGATGTCTGCTAACCGATAATTTTGTGTTAGATACGAACCGGCCGTGTAGAAATGGGATATAAATTCCTTGCTCAGTTGAGCAAATGAGCTGATGGATCCAGGAGTTACAGCTGAAAACCATCTGTGTGGTCCATCTCCGAGGGTAAATGGGAAATTTTGCCACTGGTGAAGTCCAAGTATTTAGTTAGGTGAACCTTGGGATCTGAAGTCCCTTCATACAGACTGGTAGCCGGGAACTGGATTTTCTTCTGCACCGACGCATTCATTGCCTACAGCTCATTCGAAGGAGTTCTTCCGTTGGAAGGTTGTTCGTCATGACAGAGTTCAACAACTCTTTCCCGACGCAGTCCCTCACCAACGGGGCATTTCTCCTGTATTGTTCTCGGGGAATGTTGCTTGCCCCGTTTGGCCCCAGCCGGCTAAAAGCCAACCTTCGAATCCGATCATGCACAGATGGATGAGCAGTTGTGCTGCTTACTCTTCCTCCCCAGCTGGTACTGCTTTCCTTCTCTCGTCTCGGATTTCCAACCTCTTCTTGATACTAGTACAGGCGGTGTCTTTATTAGTTCCCTTGCTTGATTCATCGGCACCACCTGGAGTTGATTCTCCTTTACTGCCCAAGCGCTCACTTGCGGGAGCTTTCCCTCTGTTCCCACGGACCTCAGCACTGTCCACCTCATCTGGTCGCCCATCCTCTTATTTATTGGCTCTTTGCTCTACTGCTCGATTGTTCGTCTCCGGTGCTTTTGATGGTCAAACCTTCTTCTCTTTGGGATTTTGGGTGAGAACTTCAATTTCCGGAGGCAATACAAGAAAAAAGAGATTTTACAACGGCTCAAAACCATTGTCTCTCTAAAAAAATAGCTGATGTAGAAGATCCCGTTGTAGTATGTGAGTATAAATAGACAACGGTTAACTAACCGTCGTATTTTCTCAATTACTACAACGGTCAAGAACAGATGTGTATCACTAATCAAATATGTTGTTGTAGCATAATAATTTCGTAAATATTGGGATAGACAACATTGCTCAACCGTTGTTGTTCTTAAATACATACAACGCCTTATAATCGTTGTCTTTCTTAAAAAAAAAGTTGACGTACCATATATATTTCTTAAATTTCAAGGAAAGACAATGGTTATTAACTGTTGTCTGTTCATGTTAACTACATCGTATTTGGACCGTTTTCTTTCCATTAAAATACGCATAAATATTTCATAAATTTATTGGATAGACAACAGTTATAAACAATTGTCTTTTTATATTTACTACATCAATTTTGCACCTTTGTCTTTTCTAAATATGAGCTATATTGTATTTTTTATATTTCAATTACATAAATATATAATAAAACCTGTAATAAATTTTCAAGACAAAATTTAAGCAAAAAAACAATCATAATACCATCAACATTCATTTCAAGTACTACACAATCATGTATAATAGAAGTTCATAAAAGTGTTTCACACCATCAACAAAATACCATAAATATGAGTTTACAAAAGTTTAAACTACTAATTAAATGAATGCCTTAACATTCAATTACAAAAATTTCAATCAACTTGTGCATTTTTCTTCTGTTCCCCAGCAACATTCATGCACCCTTTTCGTAGATCTCGTCACTACATTGAAAAATGAATAATATTTTAGCAAACACACAAAATAAATTAATCTTCATATTGAAATAAATTATTTCCACAAAACAATAAAGGTGTAGCTACGCCTCTATTATTTCAATCCTTTCTATTAAACCATTGCAACTACAAGTATTAATTCAAAGAAAAAAACTAAGAAGTAACTAAACAAACCTCGATCTATTCAGACATGTTTCTTTGAATGAATTCAGCCCATTCAACCCGCATTTCATCAATTTCCTTTACAAAGTAAGTTGTAGTTTTTGAAAACTATAAAAAAACATGAATTATGCATTTACATCAAATATATATGAATTAAACACTTATAACACATGCAATACTGGAAAATAATATAAGCGTTTATCAATGACTGCAGTGAAGATATTGCCACTTGTCCATTAAATTCAAATTTTTATTTCAGAAAGCAAAGAACGTAGAAGCCGCATTGGAAACAATTAGGTTGTCTAGGGACCTAGATATGGAAAATACAAAATATGCAATTAATGTATAGTATAAACAATCAGCAAGTTGACTACTAGTTTTCTTTATGTACCTTCAGTGTCTTCCAGATGGTGGATTTCTTACAATTCTTATGCAACCCCACATCATTCAATCTTAAAGCCCTTCACGTTTTGAAAAGGGCAGAATTGTAAATCATAAAATTATAAAAGCGAAGGAAATAGAAGTAACAAAACCATAGAAGTGTGGGAGCATAAGACTATACATATATGCTTTTTTTTAAAGAAAAGAAAAAACTATACATACAGTGAAATTAAAGTACTGCGTTTCCCTATTAAGTTTTTGTTCCCTAACTATGATTCACTCATCATCATGGTTAAAATATTGGACTACATCCCATTTTAGGACCACATTTCTACTAATCTGACAGAATCAATCCACAGTATCCATCGTGGAAGAATATAATCTATCAGCATATTATATAATCAATTAGAATTAGAGTTGTTGCTCCTGCCAACACATGAATAGACAAACTCAACTTTTCTTAATCTGTAAATGAAAACTTCCACCAAAAGTGTATCTTTTTACCAATATTTTTTCTTGGGAAAGATATAAACCAAAACCTTGAAGTATTGTTCTCGAAACACTGAAGTATTTTTGGGCTCAAATAAGCCTGGAACTTTACTTTTTGGGAGAAAGAGACCCTTATATTACAAACTAAATGTGCTTTTAACTTGACAAACAATAAATTAATTAATTTCTAATTAAATGAGTTTTTATCCCTTGTTTTTGTATTTCGGGTTTAAAATTTTCCATTTTGGTTTTTTGCAACAGATATGGCCTAGGCCATTCGAAAATAAGAACCACTAAAGCATCAGTAAAATCTTTATACAATTACTAGTGAATAAAAAAGTTTGGCGTACACCTAAAATAAAACCTATAGCAACCAATTTGTGGGTTCATAACACAAACTAACCCATTTTCAAAATCTAATAACAGAACAAATGAATTTCTTCGATAGAACGAGATTAGATAACTCCATTCAAGGACTCCATTCAAGGAAAAGAATGAAAATATCTGCTATTAAAGAGAATGATGTGTCTGTTAAGATAGAGAATAAGAAAAGACTCCTAATCAAGTATGGACCAAAGAATCACAATTTTGTCTCATCAAGGCGGGATCGAATGCTTTCTCGGCAGAGGTTACTTGCAATATCACTAGTGACGATGCACAATAAACAAATTAAGTCCAATGAGACTCATAGCTTAATAGCTAGCTAGATTGAATAGATTTCTATATCCACTATAAGAGGAATATCGCAAGCAACCCATGCTCTTTTGTTATTCTATTTGCTAGGTAGATTCTATCATATGCACACATACCTATCAATTTAAACTGCAAGACAAGTATTTAAAGCTTCAATAGAAACTAATATTTCTACATTCCCAAAAAAACAATGCAGGATAACTAAATAACTTTGCTGACCAATGAAAAGAGAGCATCCTTGTCAAAAAAAGAAAGCAATTACATCAGTTTAAGTTCAGAAACTATTGAAAACATGGATGCTTCCTTAACATGATTTCTCAATGAAAAGCATATCACTTGTAAATTTATCTAGAGAGTGTTTTTCACCTACAGGCCCAACAAATGACTGGTAAATTCAGAAAGACAACATCAAGCCTCCTTATTCTCTTTCACATTTCATAATTTAAAGAGAGAACCTCCTTATTATTAAGTTAATATATTTGTATTGCTTCTTCTAGCTCTTCTACTAAAACATACCAAAGGTTTCATTACTTTTCACATTCATTTTTTAAACTGGGCAAAATTCATTTACATTAGATGCAGAGATTTTCAAAATCCCTAATCCCCTCTCGGTTCAATATGTAATCAATTTTGTAGGAAACCTTCACATAAATTCCCCCCAAAACAAGAAAATCAATTCTAAATGAACTACAAGTCAAAAGCAAATATTCATAATTCAAAAGTTTCTGACCAGTGAGAGATTGGAAACAGTGGAGATCGAAAGTATCAGCCTGAAGAAGCTCGATTCCATAGCAATCTTATAAACCCTGTCAAAAATATAAATAAGCATTAATGATTTTAGTTTTCAAACACCCTTACAAAGAGCAGTTTATAGTGTGAGAACTGAAACACTAGCATTGACAAAAAGTTGAGAGTGGTCATTACAATTAAAATAGCAGTTTACATAAAATATGAGCTGCTAAATAGAGATACATATCATGCTACATTCAGCCAAGCAAAACACGAGCTAAACACACAAAATAAAATTACAGATAGCAAGGCATTCCGAGCGATAAGCCAAACATAATTGCAAATGGCAAGGCGTAATGATACGTTGATGATCAGAATCAACTTACATTCTCGAGGCTGAATCTTATGATTGAAAGAAGGTTTGGGGTGTGAATCATAGCATTGGAAATGATACATATGGATGCATGTATGTGTTTGAGGTAATTCACAAAGAATCTTGTTTTATTTATAGTTGTTAAGTTTAGAAGTGAGGGAAAAGTAGCAGTATTTGTTATAAAATATTGCACAAAAATCTCGGGATTAGCTAACTTTCTTAGCGAAATGGCAGCTTCTATTCCCACATCTTATTTTCTATGGCTAAGCTGTTCGACTAAGGGGCCTATAACTCTAGCTTCCCTTGCAGGGAAAGCCCTTGCTAAGGACCCTATTGCCCTTATAGCTGCTATTCTCAACCTGGGGTCATCACAATCTGATTTGGACTCACTGTGCTTCATCACTTCCTTTGATTTGGGCCACTGAGGTACTGTGTTTCATCACTTCATCACTGAGATTTTCAAATAAATATTTTATTTGAAAATTAAATATTACCTCTGTTTTTGGGATTAGCTGGAAAATAAAATTATCCATCTATTCTATATTTTCTTCATTGACTAATAACTTCTAATATCACAAAAATTATCCAGCCAAGTAATCTAAAGCATTTTTTGTTATGCACAGTTTATACAAATTAACTACAACATCAGTATACCTAATTTGTATCACAGTAAACTGAAATGAGGCAATAATTTGTGCAAACTGAAATGAGGTAACACAGCTTCAATATACCTAAATGTATCACAACAAACTAAAATGAGGCAATAATTTGGGCAACAAAAAAAAAAGACAACGATAGAGCTAGAGAGAGAGAGCATGAGGGAGAACGTGGCGGAGGGAGACCGAGAGAGATGGAGGGGGAGAACGTGCCAAAGACAGAGGAGGAGAGAGCGAGAGCAAGAGAGAGAGAGAGAGCTTACCTAGGGCAAGGGTCAACCTCAACCCATCCTTCTGGAGGAGAAATTAACGCAGTAGGTGGAATCTGACACACCTACATGAGGGATTAAAACACCGGCGTGAGGGATTGCAGATAGGGCTAAACTTCCATGGAATCGCTCCACAATCCTTCTGTAACGAGAGTCGTTGGAGGAGAAATTGACGAGGTGAACTCCGGCACCGTGTGGGGATTAATGTGACGGCGTGAGGAATTGCAGATAGGGATTAATGTGCGGCGTCGTGAGGGTCGTTTGGAAGGGATTCAACGTGTGGGGAAGAGGTAATTGGAAAAGAGAAAGAGAGGGAAATTGGAAAAAAAAATATCTAAGTATAACAATAAAAGTGCTATATTTAATTTTGAAAGTGTTACTTCAAAATACTTAAAAGTGTTAGGTGTGAAAAGAGAATGAGAAGGATTTTGAAAAAAAATATCAAAATGTAGAAATAAAAGTGCTACATTAGTTTTTAAAATGTGTTAGTTCAAAATACTCAAAAGTAATGAAATAAAAGTGCTACATTTAGTTTTTAAAGTGTTGATTCAAAATATTTAAAACTGTAATTTAAAGGTGTAAAAAGAGAATGAGAGGGAGTTAATAAAAAATCTAAGTACAGAATGCTACATTAATTTTTAAAAGTGTTAATTCAAAATACTTAAAAGTATAAAGAAATAAAAGTGCTAATTCATTATACTTAAAGTGTCAATGTAGTAACTTGATGTGAAAATAGAATGAGAGGGATATGAAAAAAATATAAGTATAGAAATAAAAACGCTACTTTAAATTTTAAAAGTGTTAATTCAAAATGCTTAAAAGTGTAGATTGAAAGAGTTAAAAGTGCTAGATTTAAATTAGTAGTCAAAATAATAGTGTACAACAACGGTCGACACACGTTGTATTTCAAAGTTTTCTAAAACACGGACATGATTATCTACAACAGTTCCTGGACGTTGTATTTCAACGTTGTATTAACGTTATCTCCTGAAAAGCGTTGATAAACAATATAAAACTACAACGTTTAACCTTAACTGTTGTATATCAGCGAAATCCTACCTGGATATACAACGGTTCCTCTTTATGCAACATGCTTTAGACCTTAGACAACGATTTTTACCGAGAACCGTTGTCTTTCTGACGTTGTATAACAACATTTTTCTTGTAGTGAGGGAGAGTATCAATGGTGACCTGGACATTTCTCCAGGAAGTTATTTGGGTCGTCCTTGCGTGATCACCCATCGATGAAACCCTAGTATGAGGATTGTGACTCGGTTGCATGCTCGAAGATTGATGCTCTGGTGATCTTGCCATTTTCGGATGTTGGATGTTTATTAAAGATAATATGTGTTTGATAATCTCTATCCAAGAACAACTAGCCTTTTTATATGTGAATATGGTTATTTACAAACCCTAATTCACATATGCATGCATTCAAGTTCTTGTAAAATAAACACCAAACACCACAAATTATTCTACAAAGCTGCTATTTCCCAGTTTCCGGCAACCTCTTACCGGATTCCGACCATAATTTCTAGATTCTGGCAAATTATTATAAATTCTCCCCGGATTTTTTAACAAATGGAGGTTTGGAACCTCCTTCTAGCACCAACTGTTGATGACCTTTGATCAATATGATGAATTAGTGGTTGTTTAAGCTAAAAAAAGATCATCAAACAAGGCTAAGAATATTGGATTAATATAAGTGGAGATTGAGAATTGAATTTGCAAGAGCTTAGCTAGTTGTTTAATAATTGGAAGTTATTTTTCCCTTCATATGAGGGCCTATTATAGGTCTACAAGCAAGTAGGAGGTGTCAACTTCTAAGCTATCCTAATTTACATGTTTGACAAGTGTTTAGGCACTTGTTTAACTTTAAGCTAGAGACAAGTGTTATGGCACTTGTTTATCCCTAATACAATGCTTAATTAGTGGGATTATTGGTTGTTCTTCGAGATGTTCACCTGCTCGCTTGTATGTCTTTTGTGGTGGGTGTTTAGACCTTTCTTCTTAGTTGTTCGCTCAGCTTTTCCTGACTCCTGACCAGCTGCTCGCCTGGGTGTTTGACATTGACCAGCTTTCACTCAGGTTGAACTTTTGTGCGTAGTTTCTCGCCTCTTGCCCTTCTTGCTATAATTAACATTATTATTTTTTATTGTTAATCTTGTTGCTCGGCTGCTCGCCTATCAATATACAAGAAGTCATTAAGAGAGGAGATATAGAGGTGGCAAAGATTGCATCGGAGGACAACCTAGCATATCCATTCACAAAGGGTCTGCCTCAGAATACATTCGAGAGACATGTGGATGGAATGGGTGTCAAGACCGTTGTCAATCTGTTTTGAGTATAAGTGGGAGGAATATTATTAGATTAGTGTAGGTGATATGAGATGTCACGTAGAACTACACCAGACATGCATGATGTAGGCAAGATAGAATGTATTGCAATCGGCAAGAAATTCTCCATGATGACATGATAGTCATGCTATTTCAGATTCATCAGTCTCACGCCATCATCTAATACAAGTCTCTATATGTTATACGAATAACCCGCTGGTACTTTCACATCCTTCAGTATCTGAAGAAGCACATTTCTATCATTCTTGGACAAGGTGTGTACAACAGGAGGTAAGTACAGGTGCTTTACCTTATTTATGCACAAGTGTCAGTTTTGCTCTTATTCACATATCGATCATATTCATTCTTGCATTGTAACCATCCTTGGACTTGTTATCAGCTAGCAGAGTATTGAGCAAGCTGGCACAAACGTTCTTCTCAATGTGTATTGGATCAATGAAGTGTCTAACATGCAACTTTTTCCAATAGGGCAATTGAAAGAAAATTGATTCCTTCTTCCAACCGCTAGTGGGACACTCTTTGCGAAGTATTTTTTGTACTGTGTGTTGATATTCTTCATCTCATTCAATACATCAGAACCTAATAATAAACGTGGTGCTTCACGTTCCTCGATTGTGTCATCGAATGCATCAGCCATTGTTCTGTACTTATGCGTTGGGTCCAACCACCTCCTATGTCCCATATAAACGGTCTTCCTACAATGACTCAAGCGAATGTGATTAGTGTTCTTGGTACAACAAGGACATGCATCGGCCTCCTTCACACTATATCCAGATACATTCCCGTAAGCGGAAAGTTAGTGATAGTTCCTATTAGTCACGGTACAAGACTGGGGGATACGTGTATGGGAGGGGAATATACGTATACCAATTTTTCTCACTTTCAAACTGTCTGAGTCCCCTGATGGTCCCGTGTTCAATGACTTTTTTCAGGACAAATGGGAATTCAGGAGAATTTATTTTTTTAAACCTTTTCCTCAGGGAGTTCAGCAAGAGTGAATAATACTCAAGTCACTGCATTGCTAAGAGTCAGAGTCATCAAGTCAGTGTGATGACTTGAGGACTCAGTCTCTTAACAAGGCAGTGACTCGAGAGATTACACTTTAAGTCACTGCATTACTCAGAGGCTGAGTTACCAAGTCAGTGTGAAGACTTGGCGACTCATACTCTAAGTAACAAAGCGACTCGAGATGCTGACCTCTCGAGTGCGTTGCCTGAACTGGTCAGTGAGAAGGATTCTCCCTGACCGAGATACGTAACCAAAGTTTCTTAACAATACTCTCAGTGAGCAGATTTTCTCAACACTTTAGAAAGTACATTAAATAGTAAAAATGCTCAGTTTAACGTGGTTCAGAGACTCAAGCTCTTACATCCACGGCCTGATTTAATAGGAAATTCACCAACTGGGATTCTTGTTTTTAACGTGTCAAGGTGCACCAAGATCTACAACTCCAGATCTTTCTTACTTTCTTCCTCACTAACAACTTACTACCAACAAACCTGACAATGGTTGTGGTTTCAGTTGGGTTTTCTCCAACTAGGTGAGGTTTTCCCTTACAATGTTTTAGCCTAAAGCTAAGATTGGGAAAACCTCTGTAAGCTAAGAGTTACAAGCTGAACACTCATTTGTGTATAAATATAAACCCTAATGGTCAACGTACAAGGTGTGAATCGTGCCTCCTTATAACTCCCATACAATGCACTAAACACTCACACCTTCATAGCTCGTAGGTGTTGATTTTTCTTACTTCACACACACTTCAAACCGCAGCTATGAGCTTGTATTTATAATGTGGATTCAAATGTAATCGTTGGAGGGAATCACATTTTAATCCAGCATTTAATAGTTTCAACCACTTTTCTTGGAACTCGGCCTTGTTAGTGTCAGATATACTGTCTTGACGTGATTGGTCCACGTGGACTGAATCCAATGGATCTTTGACTCAGTGTGCTTGATCAGGGCGCACTGACTTTAGATAGCATTATTCTCCACTGATTGATGATCTTCAGTAGACATACTTGTCTTCAGTGATGTTGTCCTTCAGGGACTCTTTGAAGATCTCTCCAAGAAGTTTGTCATAAGGCTGAATGACAAACTTCCCTGACCATAGTAGCCTGACACCTTCAGGGCCTACTTGGTGCAGCACTGATCCTCTTGATCATGCTCTTCACTGAGTGGTCCGCCTGACTTAGCTTAGATCAGCCAGGTTTACACTCAGTGGGACATCCTTCAGGCTTCTCTTCTGGTTCAGGTTACAAGCATGGCTTCAGTTAGTTCTTTTTGGTGTCATCTTGATATCCCCAGACTGTGTTGCAGAGTTCCCCCTCGCTGAGTTCCCCCTCAACTGAGTGTTCCCTCAACTGAGTTCTTCTCAACTGACAGCCTATTCTATTGAGAGCTAACCTAGCCTGACCTGAAACTAAAGATACAATCCTGACTGCTTTCAAAGCTATTACATGTTATTTTGGAAAATCATCAAAACTAAAACATATCCCAACATCCCCTTTGCTCAGAGTGATAAAGAACTCAGGGTTGATAACACACCTACTGACTGCACTGAATGCTGGTCAGTTGGCTAACTATCAACTTGAGTTCAGTGCGGAAATACGTGAGCCCTGAAAGTTTATAGTCTTATTAATATTTACTTTCTGAAAACTTGATTACTCTTTTCCGAAATACTGATTAGTAGGGCAATATTCAAGTTGATGATCAGGCTGATTGATTCAAGCCTGATAAAGCTAATGCAATGAATGACTTAAACAAATAAGTAGTTAAGAACAATATCAAAGCAATAAGAACACAAGGAGTTTAACTTGGTTCAGAGACTCAAGCTCCTACGTCCACCAGGATCGTCCACTACTTGGGATTAACTTTTTTTTAACGTGCCAAGGTGCACTAAGATCAGCGAACCTTACTGACCTATACAAACTCTTTCCTAACTCACTAACTGATTTCAACCAACAAACCTATCAAGAGGGTTTTGGTTTCAGTTTTGTTTCCAACTAAGATTGTGATTATCCTTACAAGACAAGTCTATGCTAAGGATGGATAATCACTCTAAGCTTAAGGTATGGCTTGAAAGCTCAGTGGAATACAGAATAACTCTCACTAATCTAAGAAACACTTGGGAAATTTATCTGGTTTCGAGTGCTTCTTTTGGAATACTGAGTGCTTTGAACGCTTGAGAGTTTGAGTAATTTCTGGCTTGGAAATTTCCCGTAACCTTGAATGGGTTCAAGGCCTTCTGTATTTATAAATGGATTTGAAAACTATATGTTGGAAGAGATAACCTTCTAGTCATCTTCATAGGGTTGTTCAACGGACATATCTCCCATGCAGTTACCGTCCTTGCATGGATTAAGTAATTGCATTTAATGCTTACCCGTTGAAAAGTGCAGTCTGAACTCAGTATTCATGTCAGGTCCGTACTTGTGTGTCCTTCCTGGATTGGTTCCATGTCATCAGGTTGGTGAGATTGTCAGAACTCATTCCTGGGCTTCATGCTTGTCTTATTCAGTCCATTTTATCTCGAGCACAACGGTCTTGTCCTGACGCTGACATTTATTTTGCATTGCTTGGCCCTACTCCAAGTCTTTTCCCATTACTCAGTATCATACTGTTCCCTTCAGGACTGAGTTAGTAATGACCTCAGGGTCATACTCTTTGTTGGTCCCAAAAATATTATTAGCGGAAAGCATTTTATACTTAATTTTAAGAAAAACCTCGTTTAAAGTGCTAAAAGAAAATGCTGAAAACTTAAAGTGCAGTAAATAAAGAACACCAGAATTTATAGTGGTTCGGACCAACTTGTCCTACGTCCACTCTCCCTTTCTTAAGGGGCCTTACTAACCAACCAATCAACTTACTCACAACCACTGGAATTGGGAAGTACCGGATCCTTCGTACAACAACTTACAACAACCTTTCAAAGTAGTGAATAGGTTGAGTAAATCTCCAACTAAAAACTCCTAAAGAGTATATATACGTAAAAGGACAAAGGTGAGTGAGTGGAGAGTTCATGTGCTTTAGTGTGCTCTCTTGCCCGACTCTTGTCTAATGAACTCATCTAAAACACTCCTATCTATAGTTGTGAGAATTAACTAGCCATTGGAAAGCTAGCAATTCAAACAACCATAATTGGAGGGATATAATCAATCAAAGATTGATTATATGATTGATTGATCTCCTCCATTGATTGGATATTCCAAGATTGATACCAATCAATCAATTAATCCTCCTATCAGTTGACTCTCCAAATTGCTTTCTACTCTATCATCTAACTCCAAGATCTTCTTGTCTCTAGATTACACGCAGTCTCCATGTGGGTGAACTAACTCGTCTCCCTCATCTTGTCTGGGGTCTTCTGGTCTGGTTTGATGATATTTCTGCACTGAACCTCATCTGGTCAGACTCATCTGGCAGACTCCTCTGGTCAGACTCATCTGGCAGACTCCTCTGGTCAGACTCATCTGGCAGACTCCTCTGGTCAGACTCCTCTGGCAGACTCCACTGGCAGACTTCTCTGGCAGACTCCTCTGGTCAGACTCCTCTGGTAGACTCCTCTAGCAGACTCCTCTGGTCAGACTCCTCTGCTCTGGTCTAGACCCCTCATCTGGTCTGCACAAATTTCTTCCCCCTTAACCAAAGACCTATTCTAGACCTAGACTAATCTATAGCTGACTAACAGGCTCAGCTAGTCCTATTACAAGTTCTTATTTTAACATCTTCAAAACATCTAATCTATATCCCAACAATTTTCCACTTTTTGATGATGTTAAAACTAAAAGAACTGAAATAAAACAAGACAAGAAAATTTTGAAATAACAAGATAAAGAATCTAGCAGGCTGGGTCAACTGATCTTCCCCCTCAAAGTATGCTCAACTGATATTGGGGCAAAATATCAGTTGGTCTTCTTGTGTATCTGCAAGCAATCAAGTTTTTTGTACCCTTCTAGGTCCAGGGGGGTTAGCACAATATTTAGGAAGCCACAAGAATAGATCATCCCTTTTTTAATCAGGTGGTCTAATCTTTCTTCCATACATATCCACAAAAACACACTCAACAAAAGAACCTTTGACATGGTTATTTCTTCTAGAGGCTCTTCTTCTCTTATGAGCTTGTCCAGTAGAAGAAGTAACTTGTTTTAAAGCAATAGACTTGAAATTCTTTTGATAAGGATAAGTCTTACTGGAACCATCAAAGGTTCCAGTTGGTCTGGCAGATGACTTGAAAGTCTTCTGCAAGTGAGTAGGAGTCATCTGGTTCTGCCTCTTTTCAGAAGATCCAGACTGTCTTCTACTCTGCTGGTCTGGCTGAGGTATTTTATTCTGGGTATAACCCTTCTTAAAATTCCTCTTCTGCCTTTTGGGTTTTTTAGTTTCAGTACTCATCTGCCCATTAGGCTGAGTTGCCTGGTCAGCTGACCTCGCCCTTATCAATAAAATTTCTAGGTTGTTCTTCTTTCTGAACATGTGAGGATTCAGGTTTGGAATAACCAAGGCCTGTTTTATCATGCTCTCTTTGAGATGAGGTAGCTATGTGTGATATAACATTGTTTGCTGTAGTCAGCTGCTCCAATCTCATCTTGAGCTTGTCCTCACTTTCTCTTACAATTTTGTTTTGGAGGAAGAGTTCATCAAACTTAGCTTTGAGCAGATCATATTCATTGTCTTTCTCAACATTTTTAACAACCAACCTTTCTATCAGCTTAACTTGTTCAGTACACCTGGTTGTCAAGTCAGAAGACTCTTCGACCAGTGTATAATTTTGTTCAGCTGGTAGATCAGCTGAGTTGCCTAGACATTGTGAAAGCTTTTGATTTTCTGCTTTCATCTTTGAGTTCTCATCTTCCAACTTTTGACAAAGTTGTATAGAAGTTTGGAGATCTAATAGCATCTTCTGCATATCAGACTCCTCTGATTGTCCAGAAAAAGAAGAAGATGAAAAAGAAGAGGAAGTTCGATTACATACCTCATCTGTCACTAGACATATCTCTTTGTCTGGTCCAAAATTATATGATGAAACAGAAGTGGATACCTCTTCTTCCTCATCTGCTAAGCTTCTTTTGGAGTAACTTCTAGTGTATCTTCTACTGCTTTTCTTCGAACCCATTTCTGCAAGAAATTGTTAGCACAATAAATATTTGGATTTTAAAAAAAATGGATCTGCCCTGGTGACCACCAAAATAATTTCAAAATAGTGGTCTATAGGACACACTACTCTGATACCACTTGTTGGTCCCAAAAATATTATTAGCGGAAAGCATTTTATACTTAATTTTAAGAAAAACCTCTTTTAAAGTGCTAAAAGAAAATGCAGAAAACTTAAAGTGCGGTAAATAAAGAACACCGGAATTTATAGTGGTTCGGACCAACTTGTCCTACGTCTACTCTCTCTTTCTTAAGGGGCCTTACTAACCAACCAACCAACTTACTCACAACCACTGGAATTTGGGAAGTATCAGATCCTTCGTACAACAACCTTTCTAAGTAGTGAATATGTTGAGTAAATCTCCAACTAAAAACTCCTAAAGAGTATATATACGTAAAAGGACAAAGGTGAGTGAGTGGAGAGTTCGTGTGCTTTAGTGTGCTCTCTTGCCCGACTCTTGTCTAATGAACTCATCCAAAACACTCCTATTTATAGTTGTGAGAATTAACTAGCCGTTGGAAAGCTAGCAATTCAAACAACCATAATTGGAGGGATATAATCAATCAAAGATTGATTATATGATTGATTGATCTCCTCCATTGATTGGATATTCCAAGATTGATACCAATCAATCAATTAATCCTCCTATCAGTTGACTCTCCAAATTGCTTTCTACTCTATCATCGAACTCCAAGATCTTCTTGTCTCTAGATTACACGCAGCCTCCATGTGGGTGAACTGATCTGTCTCCCTCATCTGGTCAGGACTCATCTGGTCTGGGGTCTTCTGGTCTGGTCTGGTCTGGTCTGGTCTTGTGACATTTCTGCACTGAACCTCATCTGGGAGAGGCCTTCTGGTAGACTCCTCTGGTCAGACTCCTCTAGCAGACTCCTCTGGCAGACTCCTCTGGCAGACTCCTCTGGTCAGACTCCTCTGGTAGACTCCTCTGGCAAACTCCTCTGGTTAGACTCCTCTACTCTGGTCTAGACCCCTCATCTGGTCTGCACAAATTTCTTTCCCCTTAACCAAAGACTTATTATAGACCTAGACTAATCTATAGCTGACTAACAGGCTCAGCTAGTCCTATTACAAATTCTTATTTTAACATCTTCAAAATATCTAATCTATATCTCAACACTCTTCATCATTGACACTTACTCAGCCAGCTTAGAAAGACTGTCGTAAGTTCAGGATGGTGCTCTGCGTCTTCAAGCTTCAGTCTTGATTGTCATCAATGAGTACTCCTCTCATTGAGTTCCTGTGAATTGTAAAATAACTAAGTGCTAACCTAACCAAGACTAGCCTGACTTGCTAAGGCATAAAATCTTTTCAGAGGATTTGGGATCTAATCAAAACTGACATTGTCCCAACAGTTCCAAACACCATGACCTTCAACTTGAAATTCTTCTTTCTACAAGCATCATACACATCGACACCCTCATCCCACAGGAGCTTCAAGCCCTCTATCAAAGAAGCCAGACATACATCTATTTCATTGTCTGGTTGTTTGGGTCCTGATATCAACATAGACAACATTATGTAAGTGCGCTTCATGCACAACTCGGGTGAAAGGTTATAAATCATCAGAATCACTGGCCATGTACTGTGGTTGGTACTTTGGATACCGAACAAATTCATTCTGTTAGTTGAGAGTGCAAGACGCAGGTGTCTTGGCTCGTTGCCAAATTCTGGATGTCTAACATCAAATGTATTCCACTGGGGTGAATCAACAGGGTGTCTTAGCATTCCATTCTTGATCCTATCATCATGATGTCAAGTCAAATTTCTAGCATCCACAATGCTACTATACATTCTCTTTAATCTTGGTATTATTGGGAAGTGCCACATCACCTTCGCGGGAGATTTATTTTTCAGATATCGCTTCTTCCCACACTAGGGACATTCATCGAGGTCTGCATACTTCTTTCGAAATAAGGTGCAATCACCCGGGCAAGCATGAATTTCTTGATGTGTTAACCCGATGGACTTGAGCATTTGCTTAGCATCATATGCTCTCGTAGGAAGTACATTTTCATCAGATAATAGACCACAAACTACTTCCAGCTTATTTGTGAAGCACACATCAGACAACTGGTGAGCTGCCTCTAGGTTGAACAATATCAACACAGCTGACAGTAACGTGGTCTCAATCGATGCGAACCTAAAATGTTTTTTTTTGTAATGAAGAATAAAAACGGTTAGTCATGTATTCTTTGAATGTAAATTTTCATATAATGTTTGGATGAGGTATTTTGAGTGGTTGGGGGTGAGGATGGCTCTATAGTCTAATCCCCCATTAACTTGCTACACTTTAGTAGACTCATCAAAGGGAAGAAAGGAAAATCAATTCTTGTTTACATTTGGGAGTGTATATTATGGCTTTTGTGGAAAGTGAGGAATGGAGTGATCTTTAGGCAATCTCAAGCCAAAGAAGAGGCTGTAATCTTGGAGCTGAAAAATAAAATTTGGTGTTGGCTCAGGGTTGCTGATGCAAGAATGTGTAGTGTTAACTTTTCAGATTGGTCAAGGAGTGTAAAGTGTGTATTGGCATTCTAGGAGTTATTCTGTTATGTGATTTGTAGTGTTGCTAATATGAGGAGTTGTAATGATGCAGGGTATTACTTATACCCTAAACTTGTTTTGTTTTAATATGATGTCCTTTTCCTGATTAAATAAAATACAGTTGACAGTTTTGTTACCTTCTTACACTCGGGCCAAAGGGGTAAATCCAGCGGCATCCCTTAACTTCTCTGACATATAAGGGTGACCTCGCAGATTTATATCATCCCCACTCGATGTATCAACACTCGGCACATCTCCAAAACTACCCGCATCCACTGTATCTTCAAACCTAAAGATAGTTCCTAGGTTGCTTTAGCTACATCCATCTCTTCTCTTACCATGAGATGTCCAAACGGTATATATTTTATCAATACCGTGAAACATCAAGTGGTTAAATAAACTTTCTCGACCACTAACAGTTTTTCATTCATACATTTCCAACGCAAACATGGAATGTATCGATGGTCAGTGCAGTGTCTCATTACATGATTACAAAATTCTTCCACCTCATTCCTATACTCCTCTGATAATCAATCTGCTAGAACCCACTTTCGATCCATATAGAACTAGAGATGCCTATAGGAAAGACAATATAACTGGAATACAGTTTGAAAGATTTAAATTGAGCAAAAAAGCACATGAGTTGAGTCTACATAATTAACAATCTAACTCAATTTTACAACTACTATTACATTCTAATAATTCAAAACCTCTAGCTAGGGCATGCCATAGTTCAGAGCCTAAGTCTCAGTTTGGTAATGCTGGTAAGCAACTTAACTATATTAACTAGCAAGAAATGCTAACGAAACAATAAAGCTTCAGTATAAGCAAAAGTTTTTAAAATGCAAATCTAAGACATTCAGTTAAGCAAAATAGTGAAGCCAAACTACAAATAATATATACATATTAATTCTTATTTTGATGATAATATTATTTTGTATCTATAACAATAAATTTGACAAATTGATCACCTTCAATTGAGAACCAATATTTTTTCAACCTTGGATTAATGATAAATACATACTCGATCAAGTCACATTTATTTGTCTTTGTTTCCATCTCAATTTTAACTCTTCCTTCATCTTTCAAATATTAAAACCTAAAAGCTAATATTCATCACAATTTACCGGCTTTTTATATTAACACAAACTAAATAATAGATATAATTTATCTTTAAAATAAATAACATTCATTTTACTCATCAATATTCAAATTAAGCACCATATTTTAAACCAAGTTTGCCACATTGTTAGAAAAAATCCGTAATCCTCATAACATTATAAAAAAATAAAGAACACTTATGAACTTAGACTTCGAATAATATCATCTAATATATATACTTATATCCAAAAAAATGAGGTCCTCTATAGAAAACCTAGAATTACAATTTCGTTTTCTTTATATACATATATATATTTATATTTATATACACATATATATATACACACACACAAAAAAAAGAAAAAGAAAACTTTTTGTTTGAGAGAGGGCGAGTACGGAAGTAGCGGCGTGACAACGGCGGCGGCAGCGTCAAATGGTGGCGGCGGCAGCAGCGTCTGGTAATGGTGGCATCGACGGCGATGGTGGCGTCAACGACAGCATTAGACTAGGGTACTCGACAAGAGCGAGGGAGAGAGGCGAAGTATTGAATCTGTACTACATATACTGAAAGCTAGGGATATATATATATATATATATATATATATATATAAGGGCTTAAAATGCAATTAATAACCACTGTCCAAGTCCCTCTTAGAGTGCGGTTATTAACCACTGTCCAAGTCCCTCTTGGAGTGCGGTTATTAACCGCTGTCCAAGCCCCTTAGGATGCGGTTTTAAACCGCACTCTAGAGAGCAGTTTTTAACTGCACTCTAATACATATATATTTTCTTTTTAAATATTTTTTGTGTAATCGTTATCCAAAGCTTGTTTTGAAGTGCGATTAGGGTTGTTCAAGTGGATGTCCAAGTTTAAGTGTAGTAGTGAACTTTTACATTAAAACTAGTGCAAACAGTAAATGTTGCACGAGTTTAGGACGGGGGTAGTATTTTTTTCGACCTCAAATTAAAAATATAATATATTTAAATTCAGGTAGTGAAAAATTGGAGGAAAAAAAAGTATATTAGCACATTGGAGACAAAAGTTAAAATATATGAAAATATAATGGGCAAAAGACCATGAAAATAAATGTACAAAGATCAAAGAATTAAAAAATAATGGAAAATAAGTGAATAAAAAATCGTGTATGATTTTTTATTGCTTAATTAATAATTTGCAAAGAAGACAATTAGAAATACAAAGTTGTGTGCAGATTTAGCTCCGAACATTAGTTGGAAACTATAAGTTAACAATATTAATTGGTAGAGGAGATCAAAGCAAGAATTTGAAGTTAGGTGACAATAAAAAAAAACTTAAATGTTGTAATTTGATTTTCAGAGTGTGGCCATCAAACCCCCGAGAAATTCTGGAGTGATAGAGTTTTATTATAGCTTGGAGAATTAGTTATACTACTATTGTTATTCTTTGTGCACTTTTAGAGGATATTCCGCACACCTGCTTTCTAATAAATTTTATTTTTGCCGATAAAATAAGTGACAATAATCACATTTCAAATGTAACATTTGGTGGAAGAAAAAAAAAATCTTCATAGCAAAGCTCTCCCCACCGCCTTTACTTTTTGTTTGACTATGGTGCAGCGGTGGCCGCCTTCTCCAAAGGTCACCTTCTCAGTCTAGTCTTCTATGTTTCGCTGGTCAATTTTTTTATTTTTCCATTGTTACCGGACCTCTTGGCCTAAGGTCGGTTACTTTGCTTCCGTCCCTGCTTTTTTTGTTTTGTTATGTAAAGTAATATTAATGAGAGTATAAGGGGTACTCCAATCCTAATTACATTCAAACATTCAAGATAGTGTCTACTACTTGTTAATACTTTCGTCCCTGTTGTGGTCCATTGCAGTAGTTTTCTTACTTTTTCTTGGATCAATGGGTCGATCTTTCTCACTAGAGCGACAATTATCGGTGGGTAGGTCGATCCGTTTATTACTTTTATTTTTAAGTGTGTTTTCGTTTGTTTAGTTTATTAGTTTTCTCTCTTCTCTAGATTTCTAGATGTGAGTTGTTTGCGCCTTTGTGCAGTTTTTAGTTTTTTATTGGGTACAGATTGGTGTTGTCTACTGATCTGTGTAGGTTTGAATCCAGTTTTATTCTTCATTGATTGTGCAAGTTGATAAATTTTAAAATAGTCAATACCCTTTTCCGCAGAAATAATTTATATACTAAAAAACTTATATTATTCTACTTACATATTCATATTTTATTTATATAAATTGTTGTGCTAGGATATGTCGGCCTGCCACTTGACAATGTGGGTAGCCACCATGCGGGGAAAGTGGGGCAAGGAAAGAAATGATTGTCGGGAAGCGACCTCATTATGGATTGAGGCGGGCTGATCAGCCAGCAGGAAGAGAACTAGGGAGATTTCCAGGGGAGAGAGTTCCTCCTTGGTCGGGACGACGGACAGCCAGACCGTGACCTGCGGGATGAATGAGCAAAGATTCAATAAAGGACGGGAGGCCGTTGCGACCTCCGCCCATATCCATATCAGGTAGTCGAGCCTGGTCTAGCCGTCGCCGGCGAAGGAGTCATCCACTAGGCAAGGGCGGACTGTCCAAAAAATAGAATTTGGTTCCCTAGGGTCAACAGGGCCACGTGTGATCACGACATTAGACCATTGGGTCTAGATAACCAATCATTAAGAGAAAAATAGGGCCCAGGAGAAGACCCAAGTTTATACCTATAAATAGAGCCCATGAGGATCATCGTAAGACATAACATTTAATGAGAAAAAATGCTACCTAGAGCATTTATTACCTACTTTGATCAGTTTAGATATTATAATCCTACCCGATTTTATCTGTCAACATGAATAAACACTCTTTATATTTTTTATCTTATTAACCATTAAAATCAGTTAATATTGAACTAAAATTGCACTATACTAATTTTTTTTCTTTTTTAATTCATTTAAAATTAATATTGTATGTTGACTTGAAGCGAACTACACTAGCTTCTACTAGTAGCTACCCCGCAAGAGTACAGGTTCACTGTAGTATTGGCAAGTATAGGGACCAAGTATTATCGAACCCAAGGGATGGTGTATATGCGAATAGATCCCTGAAGATCTACGCGTCGTAGTTAATATGAGTGTAATGTTTTTGGGTTTTTTTGAAAGATTAATTAAAAGACTGAAATAAACTAAGTAAACTAAAGAACGAAAGAAACGAATTAACTAAGGTTGTTTTCTAATGAGATATGGTGATGCTTAAGATAGGAATCCCTACGTATACTAACGGAGCAGGTACATAATCAAAATAACTGTGACAAACAAGAATTAACCTAAGTCTAAGAATGCAAGGTGAAAGCTCAAGATTCTAAACCCTAATACTTTACCCTAACACTCGACTTCACTAATCCACTAACAAGTTAATGGATTGTGCTTAATTAATGAGACCCTAATTTAACTAAGGTGATGCGGTCGTCCTCCTTCGCTAAACCGGTAGATGAATTAACCTTTCCTAAACCTTCTCGTTAAGACTACTAGTTGTTATTGAGTGATGCGGTCGTCCTCTCTCTAACACTTTCGTACTAAATTCAAAGGTAAAGTTAAGATTAATTATATGAATTCATTAATTAAGAGAGTTAAAACTAACGTCACGAATTACCCTAATTACGTACCCACATCCTACTTCGACGAGTTCATCCTACCCTAAGCATGCAAGGGTTTTAGCCGGACATGGTTTTAACAAAAATAAAAGCAATAGAAGAAACGACGAACATAAACATAATGAATTGCACGAAGAAAATACGAAACATGAACTAGGGTTTAAAGAAAATAAATACGAAGAACTGAAATTTAATTAACTAAAACGACGTTCAAAGCGTTTAAAGAAATCAAACTAATGAAAAGGAACTACGAAACGAAAAGAAACTAAGAATTCGTATGAAAAACCTCAACAACGTAAAAGTAAAGCTTGCTCGTCTCCTTCCTCTCCAAAAACTAAGTCTAAAATTATTTCTAACGTTCGGGGCTTCTTCAAAACGTGTTTGGAAGAGGTATATATAGGCACCGGGTCGAAACGGGAGTTAATGGGCCGAAATACGCATCCGGAGGCAAAAATCCATGGGCGCTCGAGCAAAACGCTCGAGCGGTCCCGCTCAAGCAGTGTAGCTCGAATGACACAATCGCTCAAGCGGTTCCGCTCGAGCCGGTCGAGCGCTGAAATCTCTCTGCATGTTTTGGGCGCTCGAGCAATTCGCTCGAGCGGTGGCACTCGAGCTGCTCGAGCGCAAGAATAGTTCTGTAAGTTTAAGCGCTCGAGCAATGCACTCGAGCGCGTGCGCTCGACCTAGTCACTCGAGTGACTTCTAACTCCTCCCAAGTGATACTTTTCCTCGTCCGCACTAATACCAATCGTATTTCTTCAATATCTTCTCATCCGGGCATCCGTTTGAGTCGATTCAAAGTCCTACGAACTCCGTTTTTCGTCCTCTATTCACCTATGAGCATCAAAGAGACAAATTCATCAACGTGTAGAAATAATGCTCAATTGACTCTAAATACTCTATAAACTCGACCAAAATTAGGGCATTTCTAGCTACGAATCATGACAATTTCGCCCCTAATCAACCCCCCCAAACTTACCATGTTGCTTGTCCTCAAGCAACGAAATAATAAGTCAAGTGAAATTGTTAGGAATGAATCAAGAATCAATCATGCAAGCTAATTGAACTCAAGCTTCAAAAGTCAATCACCCGTATACTCACTCACTTTTTTTTATCGTACTCATGCAACAATAATAAGAAACACCAAGATCAAGCCTGGATGTGCACTCAACGATATGTTTCACTCCCTCACAAGTGTATAACAGTGTTTAAGGGACTCACTCAATCAATCAATCACACATATTGGCAGCCATAGGCTTGTAAGCACTCTCAACTCCGACCATACTCTAGAAATCAATGCCGAATCAAAAAGGACTTTTCTCAAGGTTGTAATGTAGACTCTTTGGACAGGTGGGATAACAATATAAGGTAAAGTGACTAAAGTGAATGGAGAATAGAAAATCAAACTTTGGCACTTCGAGATTAGGAACAGACTACTTCAAACATATTCAATTAACACTCTTTCAATTCCACTTCTCTCAACACTTCAATCTTTTCTTTCTCACTCTTTTCACTTTTTTTTTTTTTTTTCAATCACTTCACTTTTTTTTCTCTTTTTCGCACAAACACATGAGCTCATTTTTTTCTTGTTGCTCAATCTCAATTTTCTTTCTCTTTTTCCCACATCTCAAAACTTCATCACACCTTCTTCTCATATTCACTCAACAAACAACCTTTTCCTTTTTCACTCAATTCACTCCCTTCACATTCACACTTTCCTATTCTCCACTCAAATTGGGACAAAAAGGCTTAGGAATTGGAATAGTGTTCATATGTGCTAGCAAATAAAATAGGCTTTAGGCTCAAAGGGGCTAACAAGGGATCAATGTCATTGGTAAGGAAAATTTTGGCTAAGTGACTCAATAAAAACAAAGATGGCCTAAGATCACATTCGGCATATCAAACTAGATACAATCAAGAAGCAAGAGCACATGCAAGTTCTAGCATCCTCTAAGGTGACGATCCACTCACAAACGAAGAGATCAATTTATGCATTTAAATCTCATAAGGCTCAAATCTCACAGCTTTCACATCCATGCTAGTCCTAGTGCATTCTCACTCTCATCACACAAGTACTCAAAAGAAAAATTCACAAGCATACAAGTTCTTTCTCAAATCAGCTCAAACTCAAACACTCACACAAAAGAATTTCTAACTCACTCTTACAACTCACTCTACTTATCAAATCATACTCAAAGATAGCAATCAACAAGCATAAGATAATTGATAGGCATGAAATATGCAATCGCGAGTCAAACCAAAATCACCCCAAGGAGTATCTCAACTAACCAATAACCAATCAAACTCAACTCAAAGATAAGGGCGTGCATGCATGTGCAATGTAATCATAAAACAAATAAAAAACTCCACCCCCCCAAACTTCGACCTTGCTAGAGGTCTAAGTTTGGGGTTGTGGGTTACCTCAACCGAACAATTCAGTTTCTCTCAATAGCTTTGCACACTCCCTTGTCTCAAGTTGGTTCTTTCAATCTGAATAACTCCATGATACCTTTACTCCTTTAGAGACAAGCCTACAAGCAACTCACTCAAATATGAGGTTAAACATACGACTAAAAATAACTCCCTAATAATATAAAAAGACACTAAAAATAAATGAAAGCAAATAAAAAAAATGGGTTGCCTCCCATTCAGCGCTATTTTTAAGGTCATCATGCCGGACCAAGCTCAAAGGAGCTTATGGGACATCAAATTCAAATTTACCTCCCTCACTCTCATAAGAGTGGTGTTTGAACTCCTTTCCTTGATTCCCTACCATCATGAGCTCTTTTGCTCCCTTCTCATCCCCAAGTGTTATGGGTCTCAACTCCTTCTTGCCTCTATCTGGAGGAGTCTTACTAAACAATTTCTTGAATTTTGACTTCTTCTTCTTAACTCCTCCTTTTCCCTCTAGCTGGACCACGTCCACACTTTTCACCTCTTCATCCTTCAACTTCTTCACTTCATCCCTATCAAAATAATCAAGAACATAATGTTCATGGGTTAACTCAACAGGTGAAGGACTAACAAAATCATGAATATGAGAGGGATTAGGGAGAGAATGTGTGTCTTCAACACGAGGATCAATGGCATCCATGCAATACAAGCTCTCATCCTCATTCGGGTGCTTCATGGCTTCATATAGGGAGATCTTCACTTCTTGATCATCAACCTTCAGCGTAATCTTCCCGTTTGCCACATCTAGCACCATCCCCGCCGTAGCTAAGAACGGTCTTCCCAAGATCAGGGGCACGTGCTCATCTTCCTCCATCTCTAGCACTACAAAGTCGGCTGGAAAAATGTGATCTCCAACTCTCACTAGGACGTCTTCAACCACACCTTGAGGTCTAGTAATAGACCGGTCGGCAAGTTGAAGCGTCATCATTGTGGGTTGAAGTTCTCCACCTTCCAACTTCTTGAAAAGCGACAACGGCATGAGATTAATGCTCGCCCCGAGGTCGCACAACGCTCCCTTCTTGATCCCGTTCCCAATATCACATAGGATCGTGAAACTCCCGGGATCCTTCAGCTTCGGTGGCAGTGCCTTGTGTACTAATGCACTCACCTCGTTGTTCAGCTGCACCAACTTCGGCTCATCCACTCGCCGCCTTTTAGCGATCAAGTCCTTCAAAAACTTTGCATAATTGGGCATCTGTTCCAAAGCATCATAAAAAGGGATATTAATATGCAATTATTTAAAAACATCAAGGAACTTAGCGAATTTCTCATCAAGCTTCTTTTTCATGAAGCGTTGTGGATATGGGACAGGTATCACAGATTTGGGTACCCCCCATTCATCTCTTTCTGTTTCTTTCACTTTCTCCCTTGCTTCCTTTGCCTTCTTCCACTTAGGAACTCTCTCACCCTTCTCAATGCCTTCCTCTTCAAGCTCTTTTCTCGCTTGAGTGCTTTCACCCTCAACTCCTTTCTCTACTTCTTTCTCCTCAGTCTCAACTTCATTCCCTTTAGGCTCAATCTCTTCTTGGGGCATCTCAGAATCTGCAGGCATCTGAGGACCTTCATAGTTGGTTCCACTTCTAAGCTGGATCGTCTTGCAATGCTCTTTCGGGTTCCCCTCCGGCATTCTATTCACTGATTTTGCAATCTGGCTCATCTGGAACTCTAAAGAAGTGAACCTTCGATTGTTCTCTTGTTGAGTTCTAGTCCACTCAACATTCATCTTCTGGAGCTCTTGATCACGTTGATCACCCTTCTTATTCAACTCCTTCACATCGTACTCCAAGGATGACAACCGCTTGCTCCCTTCCTCCACCTTCTGAAGGATCGCTCTCAACATCTCTTCGGTTGATGCACCTCCTTCTCCACCAGGAGGTTTAGACCCCGGATCAACACCTGCAGGAACAGTAACACCAGCTTTTGGGTTAGCATAAGAAAAATTACCATTCTTCCTCCATGTGTTTTGAGGAGGCTGCTGGCCTCCTTGAACTCCTTGTGTGTTCCTCTATTGATTTTGAAGTGGTTGTGGGCCTGGAGGTACAAATGGTTTGCCATAAGAAGGCCTTCCATACTGGTTTCCACCTTGGTAGTCATTCTGGTTGTAATACGGACCTCCCATGTAATTGGCTACCTCTTGCTGTCCACTGGGCTGGTCTACTCTCTCATTCTCTACTGCATGCTCTCCAACCAAACTCTTTCCCAACTCGAGGTTGTTGATCTTTTCCATCATGGCCATCAGCAGCCTTCTCGTTCCTTCTCCCTCTTCAACCTGATGCACTCTCTGCAAATCTGCATCTCCACTCCAAGCACCGGCATTCGTGACAATGTTGTCCACGATTTCCCTACACCTCTCTATACCTTGGTTCAAGAATGCTCCGCCCGCACAAGCGTCTAAATGGTCTTGCCCCGCCTTGTTGGCACCACTGTAGAAGAATGCCATAATGTCTCCCTCGTTGTACCCGTGCTGCGGGCACTCAATCAGCATGTTTGAGTATCTCTCCCACGCTTGGCGTAAATCCTCTCCAGACTTCTGGCGAAAGGATGAGATCTCAATTCTAGCCTTGATCGTCCTAGATGGAGAGTAGAATCGCTCGAGGAACAGACGCTCGAGCTTGGCCCAAGTGGTAATACCTCCCCGCGGGAGCGTATTATCGTACCACTCCTTAGCTATTCCCGTCAATGAGAATGGGAACAGCCTAAGCCTCTTGGCATCTTCAGACATGCCATTATAATTAAATGTGGAGGCTATCATGAGAAAACTCCTCAAGTGTGTATGAGGATTCTCCTTCCCGATCACCCCCTTGAACTGATTCTCGGTAAGCAACTTTAAAATTCCTGGGGAAATAGAGAAATTATTTGCCTCAACAGGAGGCAATGCCACTCCATCATAGTACCGTTGTGGCTGCGCTGCAAACCTCCCTCTAATAGCCATATTGTGATCTACGTTCTGAGGAACGTGTTGAGGATTAGCAGCTGGTACGGGTACTTGTTGGGGTGGTGGTTGGTTGTAGACAGGAGGTGGATGATATGGATATGGTGGGTAAGGATAAGGTGGGTATGGGTAATGTTGGTATACTGGGTTGTTAAAAGGGTTATTTGGTTTTTGTGGGTAAGCAGGATTGTTATGAGGATTATGGACAAGGTTCTGAGCTGGATTCCCTACGTTTTGTGTATTCGGGTTTAGGCTCTGGCTATCCCCTAATGGAATTTGATTTTGGCTACCACTAACTCCAGTGCCTTCAACTCGGTCTACTGCCTGATTGAAATCGTTGGCAGCATCGTCCAACTCATTATTGATATCCATTGGTTCCTTTCCTAAGTCGGCAGCGTTCATCCTTCTCAAGAAGGCTCGGTTCCTTCTGGCTATTGTCTCAGGGTCAATCGGTATTCTCTCTTCGCTCGTATTGTCTTGTGAGCGTGTTTTCATAAACCTGACACACTAGCAGAAGGGTCAAAACGCAACTGCCGATTGAATACAAATAAAAAAATAAAAACAGAAAATAAATCACCCACTACTAACTACTAAGCTATCTACAAGTCCTATTCAAAAGCATACAACGCCATCCCCGGCAACGGCGCCATTGACTTGAAGCGAACTACACTAGCTTCTACTAGTAGCTACCCCGCAAGAGTACAGGTTCACTGTAGTATTGGCAAGTATAGGGACCAAGTATTATCGAACCCAAGGGATGGTGTATATGCGAATAGATCCCTGAAGATCTACGCGTCGTAGTTAATATGAGTGTAATGTTTTTGGGTTTTTTTGAAAGATTAATTAAAAGACTGAAATAAACTAAGTAAACTAAAGAACGAAAGAAACGAATTAACTAAGGTTGTTTTCTAATGAGATATGGTGATGCTTAAGATAGGAATCCCTACGTATACTAACGGAGCAGGTACATAATCAAAATAACTGTGACAAACAAGAATTAACCTAAGTCTAAGAATGCAAGGTGAAAGCTCAAGATTCTAAACCCTAATACTTTACCCTAACACTCGACTTCACTAATCCACTAACAAGTTAATGGATTGTGCTTAATTAATGAGACCCTAATTTAACTAAGGTGATGCGGTCGTCCTCCTTCGCTAAACCGGTAGATGAATTAACCTTTCCTAAACCTTCTCGTTAAGACTACTAGTTGTTATTGAGTGATGCGGTCGTCCTCTCTCTAACACTTTCGTACTAAATTCAAAGGTAAAGTTAAGATTAATTATATGAATTCATTAATTAAGAGAGTTAAAACTAACGTCACGAATTACCCTAATTACGTACCCACATCCTACTTCGACGAGTTCATCCTACCCTAAGCATGCAAGGGTTTTAGCCGGACATGGTTTTAACAAAAATAAAAGCAATAGAAGAAACGACGAACATAAACATAATGAATTGCACGAAGAAAATACGAAACATGAACTAGGGTTTAAAGAAAATAAATACGAAGAACTGAAATTTAATTAACTAAAACGACGTTCAAAGCGTTTAAAGAAATCAAACTAATGAAAAGGAACTACGAAACGAAAAGAAACTAAGAATTCGTATGAAAAACCTCAACAACGTAAAAGTAAAGCTTGCTCGTCTCCTTCCTCTCCAAAAACTAAGTCTAAAATTATTTCTAACGTTCGGGGCTTCTTCAAAACGTGTTTGGAAGAGGTATATATAGGCACCGGGTCGAAACGGGAGTTAATGGGCCGAAAATACGCATCCGGAGGCAAAAATCCATGCAATCCCGCTCGAGCAGTGTAGCTCGAATGACACAATCGCTCAAGCGGTTCCGCTCGAGCCGGTCGAGCGCTGAAATCTCTCTGCATGTTTTGGGCGCTCGAGCAATTCGCTCGAGCGGTGGCGCTCGAGCTGCTCGAGCGCAAGAATAGTTCTGTAAGTTTAAGCGCTCGAGCAATGCGCTCGAGCGCGTGCGCTCGACCTAGTCACTCGAGTGACTTCTAACTCCTCCAAAAGTGATACTTTTCCTCGTCCGCACTAATACCAATCGTATTTCTTCAATATCTTCTCATCCGGGCATCCGTTTGAGTCGATTCAAAGTCCTACGAACTCCGTTTTTCGTCCTCTATTCACCTATGAGCATCAAAGAGACAAATTCATCAACGTGTAGAAATAATGCTCAATTGACTCTAAATACTCTATAAACTCGACCAAAATTAGGGCGTTTCTAGCTACGAATCATGACAATTTCACGCCTAATCATATGTCAAGCGATTAAAAATTAATCGACACGATGTTCCTGGCTTCCAACTTTCTCAGTTGCTACAAAATTTTATTTTGCCTCTTAGATTCATTTCATGTTGCATATAAATCGAATGAAATCATGTGTTTCATATTTATTTTTTCACCATGTATCTTATATTGTGGATGAAAAACACGTGAAGAGTGAAAAAATAATCAATGGATAGTAAATAGAATAATGTAATACTGAGTAAAATATAGAAAGTGGAAAAAAAAAATCAATCAGGATATCAATAGTTAGAGATGTTAAACGGGCTAACCCTGACCCATTAGGGCAGCCCTACAGGGCTGCAGGCCTTATCGGTTCATTTTTATCTGTCCACTAACACTTGAAACCTAACTCTAATCCTAGCGGTCTGTGGGTTAAACGGGACACTAATGGGCTCCGATTTTTTTTATTTTTATTATAAAATATTGACTTTTAATTGTAATACAATATCATTTAAACTTAAAATTCAAACATTGTTAAAAAATTCATAATAATTAGATTTAGACATTGTTCATAAAGTTTAAGTATTAACAATTAATTCAGAATTTAATACAAATGTCTCAAGGCTCTTCATTCTTCGACATTCAATCCTTCCTTGGACAATGACAAAACATCATCTTCCAAATCATCACCATTATCATCATCTAAAACATATACAAAAATATAAATTAGTTATTAATTATGTAAAACAAATTAGCTATGAAATAATTTAAAAAATTACTCAGTTCTCATTTCGTACATAAGGTAAATTAATCAATTAATTAAAAAAAAAAAGACTTCCAGTTTAAGCGGGTCAGACCGTTTAGTCTGCGGGCTAACCGGTCTAGATAAAAAAAAATCCGATTTTTAAACGGTCCACTACATGCTCGAACCTAACCCTGTGCGGTTTAGGGCGGACCAGCACGTGGTCCATTTCACATTCCTATCAATAGTATTACTCCATGTGCTAATACTATTTGAATAAGTAATAAAAAAAAAAGAGCTAACCATGACAAATAATATCATTGGATCCTAACCACGCAGCACCGTTGCAAATTTCTATGCAGTTAAACAGCATTTCTCGTTTCTCTCCCCTCACACGCTATAAAAACAAACAAAACCTTAAATCTCTCCACCAAAGTATTTATAGTACTAAAGTTTGTATTAATTTATTGCTAGGCGTATCATATCATCTTTTAGTTTCAGAGATAAAAAAAATAAGTCATACATTCATCTCAGTCCGGTCATTTATCTACGATAGTACACTTTACAATAAAAACAAAATTTAGTGTACATTAAAAATTGAAAAAACAACCATCGGAATGGATCACCGGCTTACATAAAAATACTAGTATAAAAATCAAGGCTTATCAAGATTTAGATATTGTAAAAAAAAAAAAAAAAAAAAAAACTTTTATCATATATGTACCATACAATTTATGTGTAATTTAAATATTATTAACTATTTTTATTGAACAATTATAGTTGGATAAATGTAATCTTAAAGTGGAAACAGTAGTAAAAAAATGGATAAATGTAATCTTAAAGTGGAAACAGTAGTAAAAAAAATTTACACCCTTTATCCCCTAAACATTTTGTACACTTTATTTTACTTTGCACACTTTGTAAATATAAATCTCTACTTAACTTTATCTTTATAATATTCACAAATTTACACAAAATATCGTTATTTTTTTACACCCACTCCAACCAATTTTATTATTTTAATAATAAAACATTACACATCACTTTCAATACTCTACTCATTACATTATTTTCTTAAAAAGTGTGCCCAAAGTATAAAGAGGTTTTGGAGATGGAGGGAGTATATTATAGACAAAACTTGTGTGAGACTTTTCACAACTCAGAACAAATTAAAATGTAATCGTTTCAAAGTGTTAAAACATCTTCAACTAATATTTCGTCACATCGTGATATAGTCCTGCGCATTACAAGTTCGATACCACTCCTTATGTCCTATATTTTTTTGCTACTTTATTGTTTGTACAAGTCTTAAGAAAAAATTGTTTATTAATCTTTAAAGTGATAAGCTGATAAATTATATTTTTTTGGTCAGAAATGTATTGAAAATATAATATTAAAATGTATTGTTGTTATTTTTTAAAAATAAATGTAACAAATAAATATGATACAAACCTTTTTAATAATATAGCGCATAAGCATAGGACGGAGTACATATTATCTCAAGTTTTAAGTTGCACAATGCAATCATGTAAGGGGTTGTTTGGTTTGCGAAATAAGATTGGATTAGCTAGGATTGGATTAGAACGATTATCGAAAAACGGATAGACTAGAACCAGAAAATTTAAAGTAGAACCAAATTTTCATGATCGAATTGCACACGAGATAGTCTTTCGAGTCTATCCAGTGTCATGGGATTATAAAGACAATCTCAGGCAATCCCAAGTAACCAAACGGCCCATAGGTGTATTCCAAAGTTTGTGTTGGAGTTTTATGAGTTGGTTAGAAATGAATTGAAAAAGAACAAAGGCAATGTAGAATTATCAGTCACATGTGTCTTAAATACTCTCCACTCTTTAGTCTTAAAACCTTGATGCAACCCCAACCCAACACCCAACACCCCTACCACGAGCACCTGCATTCATTCCACGATGTTGCCGCCTCCCCTCTTACCTTTCCTCGTCCTCTTCTTCTCCGCCGCCGCCCACCACCTCAAACTACCCCTCCTCCACCAATTCCCCTTCCCCCCATCCCCATCCGAGGCCCTCTCCGCCGACAACCGCCGCCTCTCCCACCTCTTCTCCGCCCTCCGCAAGCACACCCAACCCCGCCTTCCGGTCACCTCCGCCGCCTCTTTCGGCTCCGGCCAGTACCTCGTCCCCCTCCACATCGGCTCCCCTCCCCAGCGCCTCCTCCTCGTCGCCGATACCGGAAGCGATCTCACCTGGGTCTCCTGCTCCGCCTGCCGCCGCCGTTGCCTCCATAGCCCCGCCTTCTTCCCCCGCCATTCCGCCACATTCTCGCCCTACCATTGCTACGACCCCGCTTGCAATCTCGTCCCTATCCCCAAAACGGCGCCGCTTTGTAACCACACGCGCGTGCACTCCACGTGCCGCTACGAGTACTCTTACTCGGACGGCTCAATCACTAACGGCTTCTTCTCCCGCGAAACGACGACGTTCAACACCACATCCGGCAAACTACTGCAGTTTCCGCGTTTCAATTTCGGATGCGGGTTCTGGAATTCCGGCCCGATTGTATCCGGCCCAACTTTCAACGGAGGGAACGGGGTTTTGGGCCTGGGCCGCGGCCCGATTTCGTTTTCATCCCAGCTGGGCCGGGTTTTCGGCCACAAGTTCTCCTACTGCTTAATGGACTACACTCTCTCTCCTCCCCCATCGAGCTATCTCTTAATCGGCGCGGGCGGCGGCGCCAAGGCTAAATTGAGCTACACGCCTTTACTAGCTAACCCCCTTTCCCCAACATTTTACTACATTGGCATCAAAAGTGTACATATTGACAATGTGAAATTACGCGTTAGCCCCTCTGTGTGGGCTATAGATGAGTTCGGAAACGGTGGGACAGTGTTGGACTCAGGGACAACCATAACTTTTTTACCCGAGCTGGCTTATCTAAAAATCCTGGCTACATTTGAGCGGCTCGTGAAGCTGCCCAAGTCGGCTAAGCCGATTTCAGGCTTCGACTTGTGCGTAAACGTGTCCGGCGTGACTCGGACGAGTTTCCCCCGACTGAGTTTCAAACTCGGTGGCGGCTCGGTGCTGTCGCCGCCGCCTCGGAACTACTTCATCGACACGGCCGACGGCGTGAAATGCTTGGCATTGCAGCCGGTGACGTCGGATGCCGGGTTTTCGGTGATCGGAAACTTGATGCAACAGGGCTACACTTTCGAATTCGATAAGGACCGATCGCGGCTAGGGTTTACAAGACACGGTTGCGCGACTCAGTGAGTCGTGTTTACAAGACATTGATTATTTTGTTTGTTTGATTATTAAATGTTTGAATTGTGCATCTGAAATTTCCATGTATTTCGATTTGGTGGTGTCTTTTTGTATGACACGGAAAACAGCCAATGTGCAGAAAAAAGCTGTATAATTCTGTCTGAGTACTCATTTGTGATTATTGAATTGGTGGTGCTTTGGATTTATATCACAACTCACTGTCTCACTACCACTGTGTATTAATGAAATTTCCACAAAATCCAAGCATGTCCTGTTTCAGTACTTGCTTCCATTTGGAATTTTGAAATCTCCAATATATATCAAAAAATTTCATTTTAATAATATTATTATAAATATAATTATAACTATTTAAAAATATATTTAGGTTTTGATAATACACATCCAAAAAAAAAAAAAAATGGAACGTCCGATAATTAATTTTTACATTCTAAAAATGAAAATAAAATACTTTTTTATTATTCTCTTTATTTTAAATATTATTTATTCATTGAATAAAAAAGTATATAAAACACAATTGATATAAAACACAATGGAATGCTAATTGATATTATTCTCTTCATTGAAAAATACTGGAATGCTAATGTATTAAAGCTTTAGTCTAGGAGTTGAGTGGTTTTTAAATATGAGAGGAATTATGGATTGTATTGATACATTGTATGATGGGGTATATCTTATACCCAGTTTGATGAATACAATCATTTTCTTATCAAAAAAAATATAAAACACAATTGATTAAAAATATATCACCAACGTATAAAATTTAATAGGGTTATGAGGGAGCATATGATTAAGTGGGATGTATCGAATGTCACTTCACTCCCATTATGCATTAATACAAATATGGGGTTTCTATCTACTTTTTGTGTGTGAATTTTCTCCAACGCTTACTTAATTTTCCAGAATTTAAAGAGCCGTCAACACGTGACCTGGCAACATTCAAATGTCTAAGAATGTACCCCAGTCAAAGTTACGTGGAAATTTCATTACTTTTTAAATTTGAATATTGTAAAAGGAGAAAAATAAAAATGGGAGGTATAAATATCGCGTTTTATACCCATTTTTGCGCAAAATATAATCAAAGTGTGCGTGTTTTTTTAACTAATGACAAGTTATTGCATATGAAGGGCTAATGTGAGATGGGTAGGCTATTTACATAACAGTTCCCTCTTTAGAGAAACTAACTGACAAATGTTAAAAAAGAAAAAAATCACTCTCTACGTCCCGATATTAACTTCTCATTGCTTTTGGACAAAATATTTACGAAGGATGATTAAATATAGATATAGTATATGTGATGTGATGGAGAGAGAATAAAATAAAATGTAATGTGTTTAAATGAGTGGATACGAATAAAATGTATGCATATAATATTATTAGTTGATGTCCAAAAAATGTATGAGAAGTTAATAGTGGGAAGAACGAAAATGGCAAAATGGAAAGTTAATAGCGTGACGGAGGAGTATCCTAAACAATGTCCTATATTTTTTTTTTTTTTTTCTAAACTCAATAATTTATGGTCTAATACATTTTCAAAATTGAAAACTAGAAAGAAAAAAGAAGTCTATATGAAATATATAACTTTAGAAAAACAATGACTTGTTTTTTATATGAATGCATTTGAATGGTATTTTTTACTTTTCAAGATATGTTTGGACAAGTTTAACTAAATTGAAATGTGTTTCGAAGAATTTGGAGTGTGACATTAAATCACGTGCATGTTTATTCATTTACTCATTATTCCCTATGTTCCCTATTAAATATCATTGGTGTGGTGATATAGATTTTAAGAAAATTTGTTTTATTGATTTTTAGATCAATAAATTAAGAGTATTTTGAAATAAAGCAGTTATTATGATAGTGTTTTATTTTTATATTTGAAATGTGAAAGTTATTGCTAAACGTCACAAAAAAAAAGTGTGAAAATTATTTGGAAACAGAGAGAGTAATAATTAATCTTGATGATAACGAGTGTGATGATTTAAAGAGAGATGCAAAAAAAAAATTTCCTTTTGGGAATATCAAGATATGTGCTTAAATCAACAACCTAGAACATATTTGAAATTTTGTTTTGCAAACAATTAATGGAGTAGACAAATTGTAATATAAATCGTATATTTATAGTGAATGTAAATTGACGGCGTTTATTATACTGATGTACTCCGCTGCATATATCAATCTCTCGTTAATCTATATAAAAGTAGAAATGAGGAAAGAGAAAAAATTATTATTATTGGAGCAGATGAAGTCCATTTGCTTTGTAGTGTAATAGTGAGTCTCACTTTGAGTTTTTTGCACTTTTGGTCCCATTGGACATCTAAAGTTTTACTTTCAGTCCCACCCAAAACACTTTTGGTCCCATAGGAATAATTTTTTGCACTTGTAGTCTCAAACCTTCCAAAACTTGCAAAAATGATCCCACAGTTGACAGAATTTGCAACATCGGTCCCAATATTGTAACGGCCCTAACGGAAGTGCCGTTAAGATGATATTTAACCACTTAATCCCTATTTTCATTATTGGTCCCATTGGTTTCTTCAAATTTGGCGCCAATATACTTGCAAAAATAGTCCCACATGGTTAATAATAATTCGAATTTTGGTGGGAAATTGGAATTTGGCTCCAATTTTTACACTTTTGGTGGGAAAATTGATTTTTCCCACCATTTGCAATAGTTTTTTGAGGGGAAAACTGATTTTTTTTTCCCACAAAATTTCCCACCTATATAAAGCAACACAACTTACATTCATCATTCATCTTACTAGACAAAACTAACATCAATACAATATAAAATATTGCCAATAACCTCATGCTTTCGTGTTCGTCTTCCAACCGAATGTGACGCCATCTTGTTTGCTATTGTGGAAAAACATGCCGTGCGTACGTTTCTAAGAAGCCTTCAAGCAAAGGGAGATTATTTCATAATTGTCCCGATTCTCTAAGTGAAGGTGGTGGTTGTGATTTCTTTATGTGGGCTGGTGAGATTGTTGGAGATCAGAAAGTGAAGAAATCACCTCTAAGGTAACCGAAGAGATGTTGAATTTGGTTCAAGAAATGAAGGCTGTGACTGAAGAAGTTAAGAAACTAAGCAAAATGGTTCAAGAAATGAAGGTTTTGACTGTTGAAGTTAAGGATCTACTCAAAATGAAAAAGGTCATGTTGGTTATACTACTCAATGTTCTTGTTCATACCACCTTAAAGTGGTTTGCTTAGGGTTTGAATCAATGTTTTCTACTACCTAGACTAGAAGTTATCAATGCAATGCTAGAAGTTATCAGTGTAATGTCCTATATTAATGAAATCTCCTATTTTGTGTAATTCTCAATGTCAAACCAGACCAAAAAAGACAACCTATTTTATATACACCACTGGTGCAACAACACAAAAGCAACAATATGCCCAAAAAATTCCAGCAACAATATACACAACCTAATCAAACCATAAGCAACAATATGCACAAAAAATCCAACAGCCACAGGCTGAATATGAGCAACAATAATCAATATGCAGCAGCTACAGGCTGAAAATCAAAATGCACAAAAAAATTGAGCAGCCACAGGCTGAAATGAACAACACTAATATGCACAAAAAGTTAAGCCCCCACAGGCTGATAAACAAAGTTTTTTAGCAGTATCAACCACCAATTTTAAGCCACTACAATCTATAATCATTATGATAGCAAAAGTCATAACTAAACTTCAAAAGATAAAAAGATTGTAGTGACTTAAATGGACAAAAAGTAAGGGGTTTCCACAAAAACTACTACCTTCTACTGATCACAAGCTTACTTCTTCTTTACTTTCTTTGACATAGCTGCTTTGGTGAGGCTAGACTGTGTGACAGTTTTCCTTCCTTTCATTGTTGCAACCCTCATACCATCTTCATCATTCATTGTAGCATTGTCATTGACACCTACAGATGGTCCTATTTCTCCTCCAATGAAGCTTTGAGGAGTAAATGCCATACGTGCATCATTCATAGTTGTTTGTACCTATCAAATATTAAGCAAATTGATTAGTAAGATGCAATAAAATTTATCTAAATTTAAATTAGATACAATTATATCAATGTTTACATTATTTCTCTGTGATGGTCCACCTCCAATGAAACTATCTGGAGTAAAAGCATTAGGGGCATCTTCAGTATGTACCACCTATAAAATCCCAAGAAAAATATAATTAGTAATTGTAATAAAGATGTAAACAATAGAATTTATAAGTTAAGTAAAGTAGAATACCATAGCACTACTTGATGATTCTCCTATTTTCTTTCTTTTTGAATTGATAGCAATATTCTTCCTTCCTTTCAGAGTTGTTGGCCTCTTCCTCTTGGAAACCTGTATATGTATATAAAACTTATCATGTACTTGTAAACACAAAAAAAAAAAAAAAAAGAATCAGGAACTCTATTTTGACTTACATCAACACTGTCATCTTGTGTCTCTTGAGTTAGTTGTGGAATGTCTTTCCCCTGAGTCACCTCCTCAGGGCCATTACCTTCATCATCAGCTAAGAAATCTTCAGCCACTTGCACCCTTTTTTGCTATGTCCAATCTCATGGCAAAAACTACAAGTGACTTTGAATTTTTGTTTACCCATCACTTGTAGACCCCTCCTCTTCTTGGGTTCTTGCTCACCAACCCCTTCTCTCTTATTCTTCTTAGGCCTGCCAGCTTTCCTTTTCCCAAAGTTAGGTGGTAAAGGTGGTATGTATCCAGTTTTAGACCACAACTCCTCACCATTCATTGGGGCAATGCAGTGAGAATAGACATCATTGTAGGTGAGAACTGAGTAGCAAATGTGTACATAGTCCTCTATGTCTTCACCTTGAGCACAAATTGCACTTACAACATGTATGCATGGTATGCCACTAAGTTCCCACTCTCTACAATCACATGTGTGATCCTTCAAATCAACAGCCCACTTACCCCCATCAAAACATACTACTTCAGAGAGGTGCTCAGCTGACTTGATTGGCCGACAAACTTTTGAATCATCCATCCTCTTGTTAATTATCTTCCTTATCTTGCCACAAACTATTCTCCCTTCCCATTTTCTTTCACATTGATCTCTTTTAACCTCTATCTTGGTCATTACATACTCCCTTATCCACTCAAGCATTGTGATAATAGTTTTATCTCTTGCATCCAAAATGCATGCATTATAAACCTCACACATGTTGTTCACAAGTGTGTCACACTTAGATTCTGTTGTGAAGTGTGATTTTGACCATTGTGTAGGAGGCTTGTCTTGTAACCACTCAAGAAGCCTTGGATCCTTCTCTCCAATCTTCTTCATTGCTCTATGGAAATGAGGAACAGTGGTAGCTTTAGCTGCTGCTCAGAGCAACTTCTTGAAGTGATCACCCCTGAAACCTGCACTCTTCATGTTTCCATGTAAATGCCTAACACAAAACCTATTCTCAACATGTGGCAGCACACTCTCAAAAGCTGGAATTAACCCCTTCTGCTTATCTGACATGAATATGTATTTATCTTCCCTTCCCTCTATCAAATCCTCCTTCAATAACCCCAGAAACCACTCCCATGATTCTCTTGTCTCACTTCCAACAACTGCATATGCCAGTAAGTATGGATCATTGTTAGGGTCCATGGCAACTGCAGTGAGCAATACTCCACTTAAAGCACCCTTTAAATGACAGTCATCCACCCCTATCCATGGCCTACAGCCAACTTTGAAACCTCTATTACAAGCCTCTAAACAAATGTACATTTTATTGAACTTAGTAGTGCCATCTAAGTTAGGACCAGTCCTTAAGATGATAGTTGAACCAGGATTATTTGCAAGTAGAGTTTGGGCATAGTCCCACAACTTCCCAAATTGCTCAGTGATGCCACCCTCAATTTTCTTCAATGCTCTACTCTTGGCCCTATATGCTTGAGTATCTGAGATGTAACATCCTAACTTTTGCATTGCCTTTGCCTTGAATTTCCTGACTTTCTTATGAGGATCAGTTTTGAATTCATTTTCAAATGCCTTTGCTAACCAACCTGAAGAAGCATTTGCAACATGATATTGTCTAGCACAATCATGATCTAGATTGTACTCTCTGATCTGGAATGCTTCTTGGTCCCTAATCTTCAATGCATTGATATGCCACTGACAACCCCCACTTTTACACCTTGCATATATTCTTCTATGATCATTCTTGGTAATCTTCAATGATCTTTCAGTTCTCACTCCATGACAATGCACTGCATCTCTAAACATAGCTTTAGTAGCAAACACTTTTTGAAGAAAGAAATCAGGATTGCTGATCTGTGATGGCTTGAAAACAAGACTCCGGTCAATATTGGCTCCCTCAACATCAGAACCTTCATCCACACTATCAATATCTTCTTCATCTAGTAATTCTTGATCTTCTTCTGTCACGCCCCAATTTTTGAAATAGTAAATTTTACCGAATCACAAGAATACTTTCGAATAAAAAGGCGTGAACTAAAAATTTAAATAAAATAAGACATGGAATTTATCTCCAATTAATAAAAATACTTGCCAAACAACGGAAGACTTGAATATTACTTTAAAATTGCATTTTATAAGTAAAATATAACTATTTAGAGTTTAACTTGGAAAAACTTAATTAATAAATTAACTATTTTTTTTTTCATAAAATATCTATAAATTCACTTGAGGGATCATCATCCATCGTCTCTCCACGCTTCCGCTGCGCACTCTAAAAATGTTAAAATGAATGAGATGAGTACGCAAGCACACTCAGTGGGAATAAATTATTCAAATCTAAATGCAATTATAAACAACAAGAAAATACAGGCCAAATTGTAATTCACATGAAACTTTGCCATAATAACTTTGTCAATAGTACTTTGAAATAACAAGCTAAATAAATATATCGCATGAATTTTCGTGGACCTTCCCAGGGCCTAATAGGCACACCCAGCATTCCCACGCGTAAATATTTGCAAGCCTTCTCAAGACCTTTTCAGATCAAGATATTCTTACACGTGAATGTTTCGTGGACCTTCCCAGGGCCTAAAGGCACTCCCGGTATTCCCACGCGTAAATGTTTGTGAGCCTTCCCAGAGCCTGATAAGCACTCTGGTATTCTCAACCGTAAATGGAGCACTGCGGATTAAACCGAAGACCCGTCGATCTCGGACCACATAAGGATCCCTCACTACAAGAAAAAAGAGCTTTTACAACGGTTCAAAACCATTGTCTCTCCAAAAAAATGGCCGATGTAGAAGATCCCGTTGTAGTAGGTGGGTATAAATAGACGACGATTAACTAACCGTCGTATTTCCTCAATTACTACAACGGTCAAGAACAGTTGTGTATCACTATTCAAATATGTTGTTGTAGCATAATAATTTCATAAATATTGGGATAGACAACAGTGGTCAACCGTTGTTGTTCTTTAACACATACAATGCCTTATAACCTTTGTCTTTCTTTAAAAAAGAAGTTGTCGTACCATATATTTTTCTTAAATTTCAAGGAAAGACAATGTGTATTAACCGTTGTCTGTTCATGGTAATTACATCGTATTTGGACCGTTGTCTGTCCATTAGTTATAAATAATTGTCTATTTATATTTACTACATCAATTTTGTACATTTGTCTTCCCTAAATATGAGCTATATTGTATTTTTTATATTTTAATTACGTAAATAAAACCTGTAATAAATTTTCAAGACAAAATTTTAGCAAAAATAATCATAATGCCATAAACATTTATTTCAAATACTACACAATCATTGTATAATAGAAGTTCATAAAAGTGTTCCACACCATCAACAAAATACCATAACTATGAGTTTACAAAAGTTTAAAGTACTAATTAAATGAATGTATTAACATTCAATTACAAATATTTCAACCAACTTGTGCATTTTTCTTCTGTTCCCAAGCAACATTCATGCACCCTTTCTGCAGATCTCGTCACTACATTGAAAAATGAATAATATTTTAGCAAACACACATAACAAATTAATTATCTTCATATTGAAACAAATTAAACCATTGCAGCTACAACTATTAATTCCAAGAAAAAAAACTAAGAAGTAGCTAAACAAACCTTGATCTATTCAGACATATTTTTTTTGAATGAATCCAGCCCATTCAGCCCACATTTCATCTATTTCCTTTACAGAGTAAGCTGTAGTTTTTGTTTAGATGTTTATGTTGCTGCTGTGGGTTGAAATCCATTGTCCAAAGCTAGGTTTTTACTCATTATAATGGGCATTTCTCATGATAGCAGCAATGTATTTCAGCAGCAGAACACAATCATGAGCAGACATTAACAATCCTAACTCACAGCAGCTAAACACAATCCTAACACAATCCTATTCTAATGACATTAACAATCAACTTTCTCATGATAATCAATTTGCAGAAGATTGTTTTTCATTATTATTTTGCAAACAGCATGGTCTTACATAAGAATGTATACATCTATTGGGTTACTACAGATGATGGAGAATTGAAGCTTCAAAATCAGTTCGAAAACCTCCAATTCAATTTCGTTGCTAACAAAAGTTAAGCTGCTAAAAGAAAGTAGTATGACATAAAAAGTAAACACTCCATTTGCTTTTCTGTATAAAAAGTAAAACTCATAATTGGAATTGAAAAACCAACATGGATCAGGTCCTTTTGGAGCAGTAGCACAAACCTCCTGGTTAGGGTCGGGTCGGGTGGGTGACCGAACAACGGCGGGAAGTTGACGGTACTCCCAGCAACGAACCCTAAGCAGAAACCAGAAAAATTTGCATAGGAGTCACAAATTATCGTAGAATTTCATCATGTATTAAGCATGTTGTAATTGAAGGGTTTAAGAGTTACAGGGAACAAATTGCAACTGACACATTCAGTCCTAAACTTAATTGTGTTGTTGGTGCTAATGGATTTGGCTAATCTTCTTTATAACTAATGATAACATTCTTCTAATATAAATGCTACTGCTTAATCAAGTACAAAAGTTAATATATAAATTAGAGCAAGACTAACAAAAAATTAAATAGGCAATAGCTAACAAAACCTGTACATCATATGAAGAAATCCGTGTCTAATAAGGTGATGACTTTATCCAGGGGAATTTATCTAAGTCGAGCTTCATCATCTTATTATTTTACGATGAACGTGTCATCCTAACTTTTAGATATCTAGTTACACTCTCCTCTCATTTTCCTCAACTCTCTTCCTGCTTCTTCTATTCATCATCCTTTGTAAAAAATAAGGGTATTGATGTATATCATTAAAAAGGAAAAAAGAAAAAAAAAATATGTATATCTCAACCCCAAATATGTTACAGTTTGCTTAATATTTTAGCACATGGTTTTTTTATCCCCATACAATGTATTTTTAGGTAACAAATGATGAATGTGTTGAGTTTTAATGCAAATGAGTTGTTTGGGCCGATGATATTCATGTAATAGTACGGTTACAATACTTTGGGGCCATAATTATGGAGTGGGATGTGTTGCTAGTACCTCATGTAGTATATTTGCATGTGACTTCGAATAATACATAGGTATAGATAGGACGTTGGTTATGACCCAATTTGAGGAGCCCAAATAATTAGTAATATACATCCAATCTATATATATGGTCATTCTGAGCATCTCTTAGAGGTAAAATAGTCTTTCAATATGTAGTTATACTTATTTTCAGAATTATATATATATATATATATATATATATATATATATATATATATATATATATATATATATTGTAGTAGGATTACCTACAACTTGCACAATTTTTTTAAATCATTTTGCTTATTAAATAAAATTTCTAGATATTAATTACCTATAAGCAATTTGCTTACAAAAATTTACCCACAAACTATTTATCTACGAAAATTACGTAGGCAAATTAATTATTTGTAGGTAAGGAATGAAAATACCTATATAATTAGAAAATTTTGTAGGCAATTCTCACTACGAAATTTTTTGTTGGAACTTTTATAGTCATATATTTGACAATTGTCGTATTAATTTTATGTTTTCTTATATAGTGTGTTGCACAAGAAAGCATACTATTACTCGTTTCACTAAATAGTGTTATTGTTTTACGGAATGGTATTACTTAAAAACCAGTCGCGCCATGCACATTAGTTGAAAGATTTTACTCATTTTACTATATAATATTATCAATTTTACTGAATAATATTATTCGAAAATCAATTGCAAAGTGCAATTAATTCACGCAAAAATGTACGCAACCCAGCAATTAGTTCACTACCATAAAAATATCCAAGCCTTTAACACCCATTATTAATTAGTTTTAAAACGTTTCTGCAGGCTTACACTCTGCCTTCCTCACTTAATTCATTCCTCAAGTATTACCGTTGAAAGCCATTAATTAAAAAAACTAGAGTATTTGACCAAATAACAACCATGTGATGTGAGTATTTAAAAGCAATAATAGTGACATAAACACCACTAAGAAGAAGTTGGGACACTTTCCACTAATAACCGTTACTCCACACTTCTTTACTCTCGTGAAGATTTGAACCGAGGAGCCTCCCCTATGTTCAACTACTATTAACTTCCTCCACCCCTTAACCCCACCCGATTCGATATATACACAACCATGTATATATCCTTTGTAAGATATCTAGTCTACAAAGGATTTCAGAAGAAATCAAGACATACATCCTACTCCTATCTATAACTAACTGAAAGAAGAATATCACCTAAATGTTATTTTGCTATACTAAAACTGCCCAGAAATAGGAGGCAACCTACTTTTATGCAGAGGGGCAAGTTCATAAGACGACTAAGAAATCTACCATCTAAATCAGTTCAAGCACCAGCAAGAATGTAATGATGCACCCACTAACCAGCTGGCATTAAAGGCACCAAAAAGACGTTAGACGAAAACATTACCTCATAAATTTTTTTCCACGCCATACTCTCTCCAATGACTCATGATTTGCTCCCTAGCAGTATAGGTAATATAAAAAGGATTAACTTCTTAAACTCTACCTCCAACCCCAAAATTGCAGTAAGAAAATAACAATATTACAGAAAGGAACTATACATTGAAAAACAAGGACATCAATTTATGATAACTCGAACAGTGCACAGACGGTCTCAACCATGAATAGAAATAGAACAACCAAAAGACATCAGCTACACGACATCAAAAAATATATCACAACAATGATTTCAAGCACTATTTAACACACATTAATTTATCCATTCATATTTTAGCTACTTGTACAATCTAACACGGCTTTATACACATTACTTTATCCATTTATGTAGCACTCTTCATAAATAATCTTTGTCAGTCATTTTATCGAACACCTTATATGCATGTACGAATTCTTCACATACACGCCAATATCAAGTGTACATAAAAGAGAAAGAGAGATAGAGCAAAGAAATTGCTTACCTAAATTAATTCCCAACTCAACCCATCTTCAGGGAGAACTGAAGACGGCGGAGGATTGAGGATGGTTGCAAACGAAGGGAACGTGGACGGTGGAGGATTGAGGATGGTGGACGAGCGCGCGGGAGAGAGGGATGAACTAGGGCACGGGAGAGATGGAAATTGTAAGCTAAAATTTTTTGTAAGTCTTTCTAAATCAAAAGTGCTAGTTTTTTCCAAAAGTGCTAGAAGATGAAATTGTTGTTTTTATTTTTATGTGTATTTGAAAAGATGTTAATTCAATTTAATAAAGTGTCAATCCAAATAGATAAAAGTGTCATTCCATATACATGTATTTGTAAAAGTGTTAATTGAATAATGTTTAAAAGTGCTATTTCCAATGATAAATTGCTATTCTTATTTTTTATGTGTATTTGTAAAAGTGTTACTTCAATTTATTAAAAGTGTCACTCCAAATAAATAAAGTGTTATTTCCCCTAATTAAAAGTGTTAATTTTAATATATGGTCTATTTTAATTTTTAGAAGATAATAGTTTTTGTTTTAAAATTGTGGAAAGACAATGCTCAAAAAATGTTGTTGTAATAATTCATTGAAAAAAGTTGTGCGCATCTTTTTTCATTTAACAAATTGGAAATACAACGGTTGTAAAGCATTGTCTTTCTATTTATTCCTTAAAAAAAACAACGATCAACTACAACGGTGTATAACCGTTGTATATGCCCGGTTTTTCGCGCATTTACAATGCGGAACTACAACGGTTGTCCATAACCGTCGTATATCATCAAATGTCTGATCTGAAAGACAACGGTTATACTTTATGCAACACATTTTTTACTTTATACAACGTTTTTTTTCGGAACCGTTGTCTATCTACTGTCGTGAAAGCTCATTTTTCTTGTAGTGCCTGGCTATTGCATGCACATATAAAAACATGCATCTCACATAATTCACATAAACAATTTAACAATAAATACATACAAATACCCTACTAACCACTGTAGGGTTTAGATTCGTCAAAATTCCCCACCTTCTTAAACAATTAAGATGAGTAGCAACAAGTAGGAGCCCCAAACAAACTTAGTCCTCGTAATTGTCCTCGCCTTGCATTAATAATGATATACCTTTAATTAGCATATTTTAACAAATAAACTAGCAAATGACAATTAACATAGTCAACTAAATTTAATACATGTCTAGGGATTAAATTCGAAAATACTGAAAACGTTAGGTGTGAAAAATGAATAGTGATAATTTAATTGAAAAGAAAATACTCAATTTAAATTTAAACTAATAAGATTAATACTACAACTAAATATGAGGGAATGGACTTGTGGCTTCCACTTTTACAACTTCTTCCGAAAGGAAAATGATTAGAAACAATAGTAAGGATGTTGATACAAATGCCTTTTCTTTTATAAGAAAAATATAAGAGAAATAAAATTTGAAAATAAATGAATAGGCATTAGTAAACTCCCTCTGTGATGGTTTCGACCAAACCATACTTAATTATTTAGTGTGTATATATATATATATATATATATATATATATATAATATAAGTACCCATAGTAAAAGAAAATAATAATAATAATAATAATAATAACAATAGTAGGAAAATTAGAAATAAAATTATAGCTATCCAGTAACCATGAAATCATATAATCCAAACTAGATATTTACCTATGACAACATAGATATTCAAGAAGATTCGCTAGGAGATAAGTATTGCTGATTCTTAGTTTTAATTCAAATGAAGAACAAGTAAAATATTTTATAAATCACTTTTATCAATACCAAAAGTTCATAACAAATTATAAGTAGAAAAACAAAACTTTATTCAATCATGAGGTGCACACAACTCTTATACTTTCGGTAGAAGGAAAACAAGATTTTATATAATTTGCGAATGAATAAAATAATAGCGGATACAAAATAAATTTCTTACCGCACTCGAATAGAGAACAGATGAGACGAACACCGAACTTTTCAAAAGGACGTACTCTACAATGATATGTCCCAAGCTTGATATTTGGATAGTAAATATTAAAATAGAAATTTGTAACAATTGCCTTGAGGTAGTAGCATGAGTTCTTTGTTTATTTGTGTGAGAAATTGGGTAGTAAAGAGTTTGAGGAATAAAATCATCAATCCGTGAAGTCATGGGCTAGAGTAATGTTGCGTGAGTGTAGATAACTCCACTGAGAGATTCTTGGCTGTTTTTTTTTTTTTTTTTTAGGGAATTAAGAGCAAATTTTAAGCAATGTTAATAAATATAAAAAAAAACGTGTTGACTTCTTCTTTAGGAGAAAGAATAAATGAAACCACTTAATAAGATATTTATCTTGTATTTTAATAAAAATTTATAAATTTATGAGAATTAAATGAAAATATTAATGACAATTATAAGAATATTAATAATAATTATGAGAATTAAATAAAAATTAATATCAATAATGAGAATTAAAATTAGTGTCAAAATTAAAGACACTAGGTTTTTAACATGTGTGAAATATGATAAAAAGAAAACCATGAAGAAATCGTGATAATTCTTCCAATAATTAAGAGAGACTTTCGACTACATATTAATAACGTTATTCATAAATTATATTAACTAATTTTCGAGAGAAACGAGGCTAAATAGAAGATAACTTTTAATTTAATAATTAATATTAATTAACCAAACAATAAATACATGTGTGACCTTTTAAAAACACATATATATACTAATATATTTATATACACATATACAAGGATACATATGCATATATATACATATTTAAAACCTTTTACTTTTGAAAATAATAGCAAAAAGATATATAATATAATAATAATAATAACAACAACAACATCTGCATATATATATCACATGAACACACTCTCTCTATTCAAAAATGAACATTTCAAAGTATTTTCAAAATAAATAAAAACTTGATATTTTTAGGGGTGAAAACCATGAAGAAATCGTGATAATTCTTCCAATAATTAAGAGAGACTTTCGACTACATATTAATAACGTTATTCATAAATTATATTAACTAATTTTCGAGAGAAACGAGGCTAAATAGAAGATAACTTTTAATTTAATAATTAATATTAATTAACCAAACAATAAATACATGTGTGACCTTTTAAAAACACATATATATACTAATATATTTATATACACATATACAAGGATACATATGCATATATATACATATTTAAAACCTTTTACTTTTGAAAATAATAGCAAAAAGATATATAATATAATAATAATAATAACAACAACAACATCTGCATATATATATCACATGAACACACTCTCTCTATTCAAAAATGAACATTTCAAAGTATTTTCAAAATAAATAAAAACTTGATATTTTTAGGGGTGTTACATCTTCTTCCTTAGTGTCACAATCACTATCAGATTTCTCACCTTCCTCCTTATAATTCAGGCCTGAAAACCCCACTTCTCTATCTATATTTTCATCAAAGAAAATATTATCTAGTATTATATCCCCACTTGATTCAGAAGCTGAGAAATCATCATCATCACTGCAATCATCATCCTCTTCCAAATTGATGGCTTGCACCTTCCTCTTACTCAACTGGACTGATACATCCACACCAGCTTCCATTCCAGCTTCCACATCAGCTTCCACACCTGCTTCCATTTCAGCTTCCATTGATTCCAATTGAATTGTCCCCTCCATACAATCATCCATACAATAATATATATCTTTATCTGTTTGCAATGGAAAAGGAGGGAGCAAATCATCATTTTCCTCCAATTGAGATGCCCCAGCAACACCACCTTCCTCAGTTCTCAATAGGGTAGTGCTTGGGGACCAATACACATCCACACCTTCATCTTGTGTTGGAGGAGGGGGAGGAAGACAAGAGTCATCCACTAGGTTTATTTCAACCTCAGGTTCCTGATCCACACTTGACCTACCATCAGGGTACTTCTCAACAGCAAACAACATCCCAGTGTTCTTAGGTACTGGCACAGGATCAGTGTTCAAGTTGTTAAGCTCTTCTTCAGTGTAAAACTCTACTTCGCCCACTACTTCATCATCAGTTTCAACAGCTAAACTCTCAGATCTAGTAGCATCCAACCACAATGTTACTTCTCTTGTATTATCAACACTGAAACACTCTTGTATATCAGATTGAAGCCCAAGTAAATTAATTTTGCCATCCTTCGACAACCCATAATATATTTTATCTCCCGTATATCCTAATTGCTCAAACAAATTATCCAAATACTTGAATGTGCACCTACTAATATCCACGAAGTCAAATGCACTTGTAGTTCCTCCAATATACTTAAATTCACCATCCTGGCTACCCATTTTTCCACCATGATGCAATTTTATAGTGTAAAAGTTATGTAGAAAGTCATGCAATCCTGGGGAAAATACACATGTATGAGTGAAATCCAAAAATCGAACTAAATCCTAAACACCCAATCCAAAAAACCTAACACCCGAAAATCAAACACCCAAAACATGTTCGAATATATTCCTAAATGGAATTTCAGTGGAACATGCAATTTCTATTTCTAATATTCCAGTGGAATTTCAAAATATGTTCGAAAACTCAAATGTATTCGTAAAATCCAAAAATTGTATGAGTAAAATCTAAAAATTCGAACACCCTAAACCCGAAAATCGAAAACCCAAACATATATGAGTAAAATCGAAAGTAAAATCGAACACCCAAAACAAGCAATTTTGTAAAATAGAAACTAAAATCGAAGACCCAAAATAACACATACCGTAATCTAGAAGCCCATACTTCACCAGGTTCTTCCTGCGCAACATTGTGCGCCAAAAATTTGTCGAAGATCTTCAAGTTTCGTTCGATTTGAATTTGGCAGAGAAGTTTAGGGCTTTTCGCGGGTTCGTTGCCTTTGTTTTGGGTTTGAACAATTTAGATGTGTTATAACGGTCTTAATTAAGTTAATTAGTGTTAATTAGTGATAAGTCCTAGTTAAAATTAGTTAACAACCATTTTACTTGAAAGTTGATGGCCACATGGCTGCAGCCGTTACTTGCCGTCAATTGTGGGATCATTTTTGCAAGTTTTGGAAGGTTTGGGACTACAAGTGCAAAAAATTATTCCTATGAGACCAAAAGTGTTTTGGGTGGGACTGAAAGTAAAACTTTAGAGGTCCAATGGGACCAAAAGTGCATAAAACTCGTCTCACTTTCTATTAAAGAGAGTATATTAATTTTTATCTTTTTTTTTTACCAATAATTTCAAAAAAAGAATTATGCTATTAATTTTAAATCTATTTTCAACACACTATACATCAACAACATTATCTTTTAAACCTTTTTAATTTAACATATATACTACACATATAAAAAGAAAAATCATATTTAAAATATTTATTTTTAAAGTGTTTTTTATTGACTTTAACTATATATGATAGATTGAATTTAAATAATTTTTATTTAGACCATATAAGTTTTGTTACATATTAAAATTATTTTATGAATTTTAGTATTTGTTATGAATTTAATACATAATTAAAAATTGTATGATTAATTAAATAGTTGTAATACTGACATAATATACAATGTAACTTTTACTTGTTTATGGAATTAAATTTATTTAATTAAAATTTTTTATATAACTCATTATGTAATTTCGCATTTAAATTTTATAATATTCAATATGTGCATCGTATGAGCGAAACACTAGTAATTAATAAAGTTTTAAGTAGAAGGTACACCACACAATTTTAATGCATTTTTAAAAAATTATTCATGCTATCACTAAAAAGGCACCTTTATTTTTATCGAAAAAAAAAACTCTTGTTAAATTGTAATAAGAGTAATTTTTCATAAAAATAAGAGTTACTTTTCGGTGATAGCATATATACTAAAAAAAAAAAGGCTCAATTAAATAGAGAATTTAAAGAGAAGGATATTTACCCTCGTTGGAGCCGATCGAGGGACCATTTAGCGAGTCGTTTCTTACTAAAGGCCTACCAGGCTACCACCCTCATTAAAACCATCTTGTAACTCTTTTCCCCTCTATAAGTTCATCTTTAGTTCTCTCTTTATTTGAATGTGTGTGTGTGTTTTTTTTTTTTTTTTTTTATATAACTTTTAAAAATGCATTTGAATTTTATGGTAAATATTGTCTACAAAATTAGAATTGCTTATGAAAGTTTTAAACAAAAAAAATCTATTGTGGAATTGTCTACAATTAGGAAGGCATTTACTATAAAAAAATTCAATCATGTAGATGCCTTCATCCCTCTGCTTACAAAATAATTTGTCAACGAAATGAAATTCTTAGGTATTAATTACCTACAAGTTTTTTTCCTACAAAAAATTACCCACCAGCTATTTGCTTATGAAAATTCTAATGCAAATTCTTTGTAGGTAAGTAATGAAAATACATATATAAATATAAAAAAATATTAGGCAATCCTACTACGAATTTTTTTATTGAAAATTTCGTAGTTATATTGACAATTTTCGAAAGCAATCTTAAATTTTCTTAGGCTCCACTTGGTAGGGCATATAAGCCCATATTATGGGGTGTTGTATAATTAATATTCTACTTGGTAGGGCATACTGACTTGAAGCGACTACACTAGCTTCTACTAGTAGCTACCCCGCAAGAGTACGGGTTCACTGTAGTATGGGCAAGTATAGGGACCAAGTAGTATCGAACCCAAGGGATAGTGTGTATGTGAATAGATCCCTGAAGATCTACGCGTCGTAGTTAATATGAGTGTAATGTTTTTTGGGTTTTTTAGAAAGATTAATTAAAAGACTGAATTAAACTAAGTAAACTAAAGAATGAAAAAGAACGAATTAACTACGGGTTGTTTTCTAATGAGAGATGGTGATGCTCAGGATAGGAATCCCTACGTATACTAACGGAGCAGGTACATAATCAAAGTAATCGTGACAAACAAGAATTAACCTAAGTAAAAGAATGCAAGGTGAAAGCTCAAGATTCTAAACCCTAATACTTTACCCTAACACTCGACTTCACTAATCCACTAACAAGTTAATGGATTGTGCTCAATTAATGAGACCCTAATTTAACTAAGGTGATGCGGTCGTCCTCCTTCGCTAAACCGGTAAATGAATTAACCTTTCCTAAACCTTCTAGTTAAGACTACTAATTGTTATTGAGTGATGCGGTCGTCCTCTCTCTAACACTTTCGTACGAAATTCAAAGGTAGAGTTAAGATTAATTATATGAATTCATTAATTAAGAGAATTAAAACTAACGTCACCAATTACCTTAATTACGTACCCACATCCTACTTCTACGAGTTCATCCTAACCCAAGCATGCAAGGGTTTTAGCCGGACATGGTTATAACAAAAATAAAAGCAATAGAAGAAACAACGAACAAAAACATAATGAATTGAACGAAGAAAATAATAAACATAAACTAGGGTTTGAAAGAAAATAAATACGAAGAACTCAAATTGAATTAACTAAAACGAAATTAAAAGCGTTTAAAGTAACGAACTAAAAAGAAACTAAGAATTCGAATGTAAAACCTCAACAAAACGTAAAAGTAAAGCTTGCTCTCCTTCTTCCTCTCCAAAAACTAAGTCTAAAATTATTTCTAAAAGTTGGGGATTTTATTTTTCGTGTTTGGAAGAGGTATATATAGGCACCGGGTCGAAACGGGAGTTAACGGGCCGAAAATACGAATCCGGAGGCAAAAGTATAGGGGCGCTCGAGCAAAACGCTCGAGCGGTCCCGCTCGAGCAGTGTAGCTCGAATGGTGCATTCGCTCGAGCGGTCGCGCTCGAGCTGCTCGAGCGCTGGAATTACACTGTTACTTTTGGGCGCTCGAGCGATTCGCTCGAGCGGTGGCGCTCGAGCTGCTCGAGCGCAAGAATGGTTCTGTATGTTTGCGCGCTCGAGTGATTCGCTCGAGCGGTTGCGCTCGAGTGATGCGCTCGAGTGATCTCTAACCCTTCCAAATGATACTTTTCCTCGTCCGCACTAATACCGATCGTATTTCTTCAATATCTTCTCATCCGGGCATCCGTTTGAGTCGATTCAAAGTCCTACGAACTCCTCTTTTCGCCCTCTATCCATCTATGAACATCAAAGAGACAAATTTATCAATGTATAGAAATAATGCTCATTTGACTCTAAATATTCATCGAAAACACTCAAAACATGAGTAAATCGGGCATCAAAACATAACAATTTCACGCCTAATCAACCCCCCCAAACTTACCATGTTGCTTGTCCTCAAGCAACGAAATAATAAGTCAAGTGAAATTGTTAGGAATGAGTCAAGAATCAAATCATGCAAGTAATTGAACTCGAGCTTCAAAGATCAATCACCCGTATACTCACTCACTTTCTTTTATCGTACTCATGCAATAATAACAAGAAACACCAAGATCAAGCATGGACGTGCACTCAACGATGTGTTTCACTCCCTCACAAGTGTATAAAAGTGTTTAAGGGACTCACTCAATCAATCAATCACACATATTGGCAGCCATAGGCTTGTAAATGCTCTCAACTTCGACCATACTCTAGAAATCAATGCCGAATCAAAAAGGACTTTCAAAAGGTTGTAATGTAGGCTCTTTGGACAGGTGGGATAACAATATGGTAAAGTGACTCACGTGAATGGAGAATAGAAATTCAAAACTTCGGTAATTCGAGATTAAAAACAATCTACTTCAAACATATTCAATCACTACACTTTCGCTTTCAATTCTCTCAACACTTCAATTTTTTTTTTCTTTCTCTCTTTTTCACTTTTTCAAGCACTTCATCATTTTTTCTTTTTCGCACAACACATGAGCTCATTTTTTTTCTTCTTTTGCTCATTCTCAAAATTTTTTTGTTCTTTTTCCCACATCTCAAAACTTCATCACACCTTTTCTCACATTCACTCAACATACAACCTTCTCCTTTTTTCAACTCAATTCACTCCCTTCATATTCACACTTTCCTATTCTCCACTCAAATTGGGACAAAAGGCTTAGGAATTGGAATAGTGTTCATATGTGCTAGCAAATAAAATAGGCTTTAGGCTCAAAGGGGCTAACAAGGGATCAATGTCATTGGTAAGGAAAATTCTGGCTAAGTGACTCAATTAAATCAAAGATGGCCTAAGATCACATTCGGCATATCAAACTAGACACAATCAAGAAGCAAGAGCACATGCAAGTTCTAGCATCCTCTAAGGTGACGATTCACTCACAAACGAAGAGATTAAATCATGCATTTAAATCTCGTAAGGCTCAAATCTCACGGCTTTCACATCCATGCTAGTCCTAGTGAGTTCTCACTCTCATCACACAAGTACTCAAAAGAAAAATTCACAAGCATACAAGTTCTTTCTCAAATCAGCTCAAACTCAAACACTCACACAAGAAAACTCCTAACTCAGCCTCACAATTCACCCTACTCATCAAATCATACTCAAAGATAGCAATCAACAAGCATAAGGTGATTGATAGGCATAAAATGTTGAGTAACAAAACAAATTAATAATAGCCCAAGGAGCATCTCAAGGCACCAAATAACTAACTCAACTCAAAGATAAGAGCGTGCATGCATGTGCAATGTAATCATAAAAAGAAACTCCACCCCCCCAAACTTCGACCTTGCTAGAGGTCTAAGTTTGGGGTTGTGGGTTACCTCAACCGAATAATTTATTATCTCTCAGTAGCTTTGCACATTCCCTTGTCTCAAGTTGGTTCCTTCAATCTCCCCTTCTTTGGTTCCTTTACTCCTTTAGAGACAAGTCTACAAAATAAAGCTCTCGAGTACGAGGTTAGACATACGACTCTAAACACCCTAATAATATAAAAAGACACTAAAAATAAATGAAAGCAAATAAAAATGGGTTGCCTCCCATTCAGCGCTATTTTTAAGGTCCTCATGCCGGACCAAGCTCAAAGGAGCTTATGGGACATCATACTCAAATTTACCTCCCTTACTCTCATAAGAGTGGTGTTTGAACTCCTTTCCTTGATGTCCTTCCATCATGAGTCCTTTTGCTCTTTTCTCATTCCCAAGTGTTTTGGGTCTCAACTCCTTCTTGCCTCTATCTGGAGGAGTCTTACTAAACAACTTCTTGAGTTTGGACTTTTTCTTCTTAACTCCTACTTTCCCTTCTAACTGGACCACGTCCACTTTCTTCACCTCTTCATCCTTCAACTTCTTCACTTCATCCCTATCAAAATAATCAAGATCATAACGCTCATGGGTTACATAATCAAGTGAAGGACTAACAAAATCATGAATATCAGAAGGATTAGGGATAGAAGGCGTGTCTTCAACACGAGGATCAATTGCATCCATGCAATACAAGCTCTCATCCTCCCTCGGGTGCTTCATGGCTTCATATAGGGAGATCTTCACTTCTTGATCATCAACCTTCAACGTGATCTTCCCATTCGCCACGTCTAGCACCATCCCCGCCGTAGCTAAGAACGGTCTTCCCAAGATTAGGGGCACGTGCTCATCTTCCTCCATCTCTAAGACTACAAAGTCGGCTGGAAAAATGTGATCTCCAACTCTCACGAGGACGTCTTCAACAACACCTTGAGGTCGAGTAATAGACCGATCGGCAAGTTGAAGCGTCATCATTGTGGGTTGAAGTTCACCACCTTCCAACTTCTTGAAAAGCGATAGTGGCATCAAATTAATGCTCGCCCCGAGGTCGCACAACGCTCCCTTCTTGATCCCGTTCCCAATATCACATAGGATCGTGAAGCTCCCGGGATCCTTCAGCTTAGGTGGAAGCGCCTTGTGCACTAATGCACTCACCTCGTGGTTCAGCTGCACCAACTTCGGCTCATCCACTCGCCGTCTTTTCGCGATCAAGTCCTTCAGAAACTTCGCATAATGCGGCATCTGTTCCAAAGCATCATAAAAAGGAATGTTAATGTGCAATTGTTTAAAAACGTCAAGGAACTTAGCGAATTTCTCATCGAGCGTTTTCTTCATAAAGCGTTGTGGATACGGGACGGGTATCACAGATTTGGGTACCCCCCATTCATCTCGCTCGGTCACTTTCACTTTCTCCCTTGCTTCCTTTGCCTTTTTCCACTTAGGAACTCTCTCACTCTTCTCAATTCCTTCACTTTCAATCCCCTTCTCAACTTCATCTCCTTTAGGCTCAATCTCTTCTTGGGGCGTCTCAGAATCAGCAGGCATCTGAGGACCTTCGTAGTTGGTTCCACTTCTCAGCTGGATCGCCTTGCAATGCTCTTTCGAGTTCCCCTCCGGCATTCTATTCACGGACTTTGCAATCTGGCTCATCTGGAGCTCTAAAGAAGTGAACCTTCTATTGTTCTCTTGTTGAGTTCTAGTCCACTCAACGTTCATCTTCTGGAGCTCTTGATCACGATGATCACTCTTCTTGTGCAACTCCTTCACATCGTGCTCCAAGGATGACAATCGCTTGCTCCCTTCCTCCACCTTCTGAAGGATCGCTCTCAACATCTCTTCGGTTGATGCACCGCCTTCTCCACCAGGAGGTTTAGACCCCGGATCAACACCTGCAGGAACAGTAACACCAGCTTTTGGGTTAGCATAAGAAAAATTATCATTCCTCCTCCATGTGTTTTGAGGAGGCTGCTGGCTTCCTTGAACTCCTTGTGTGTTCCTCCATTGATTTTGAAGTGGCTGAGGGCCTGGAGGCACAAATGGTTGGCCATAAGAAGGCCTTCCATACTGATTTCCACCTTGGTAGCCATTCTGATTGTAATATGGACCTCCCATGTAATTGGCTACCTCTTGTTGTCCACTGGGTTGGTCTACTCTCTCATTCTCCACTGCATGCTCTCCACCCAAACTCTTCCCCAACTCGAGGTTGTTGATCTTTTCCATCATGGCCATCAGCAGCCTTCTAGTTCCTTCTCCCTCTTCCACCTGATGCACTCTTTGCAAATCTGCATCCACACCCCAAGCACCGGCATTCGTGACAATGTTGTCCACGATCTCTCTACACCTCTCTATGCCTTGGTTGAGGAATGCTCCGCCCGCACAAGCGTCTAAATGGTCTTGCCCCGTCTTGTTGGCACCACTGTAGAAGAACGCCATAATATCCCCCTCATTGTACCCGTGCTGCGGGCACTCTAACTGCATGTTTGAGTATCTCTCCCACGCTTGGCGTAAATCCTCTCCAGACTTCTGGCGAAAGGACGAGATCTCAATTCTAGCCTTGATCGTCCTAGATGGAGGGTAGAATCGCTCGAGGAACAGACGCTCGAGCTCGGCCCAAGTGGTAATACCTCCCCGCGGGAGCGTATTATCGTACCACTCCTTGGCTATTCCCGTCAATGAGAATGGGAACAGCCTAAGCCTCTTGGCATCTTCAGACATGCCATTGTAATTGAATGTTGAGGCTATCATGAGAAAGCTCCTCAAGTGTGTATGAGGATTCTCCTTCCCGATCACCCCTTTGAACTGATTCTCGGTCAGCAGCTTTAAAATCCCCGGTGATATCGAGAAGTTGTTCGCCTCAACAGGAGGCAAAGCCACTCCATCATAGTACCGTTGTGGCTGCGCTGCAAACCTCCCTCTAATCGCCATATTATGATCTACGTTCTGAGGAACGTATTGAGGATTAGCAGCTGGTACGGGTACTTGTTGGGGTGGTGGTTGGTAAATAGGTGGTTGGTTATAGACTGGTGGTGGATGGTATGGGTATGGTGGGTAAGGATAAGGTGGATATGGGTAATGTTGGTATGCTGGGTTGTTAAAAGGGTTATTTGGGTTTTGTGGGTAAGCAGGGTTTTGGTTCTGAGCATTTGGGACAAGATTCTGAGCTGGATTGTTTACATTTTGTGCACCCGGGTTCTGGCTACTACTATCTATGAACTGGTCTTGATTCTGACCACCACTCCCTCCAGAGCCATCAACCCGGTCTACTGCCTGATTGAACTCGTTAGCAGCATTGTCCAACTCATTATTGAGGTCCATTGGTCCCTTCCCTAAGTCGGCAGCGTTCATCCTTCTCAAGAAGGCTCGGTTCCTTCTGGCTATTGTCTCAGGGTCTGCAGGTAATCTCTCTTCACTCGTATTCCCTTGTGAGCGTGTTTTCATAAACCTGACACACTAGCAGAAAGGTCAAAACGCAACTGCCGAATGAATACAAAAAATAAAAATAAAAACAGAAATTAAATCACCCACTACTAACTACTAAGCTATCTACAAGTCCTATTCAAACATACAACGCCATCCCCGGCAACGGCGCCATTGACTTGAAGCGACTACACTAGCTTCTACTAGTAGCTACCCCGCAAGAGTACGGGTTCACTGTAGTATGGGCAAGTATAGGGACCAAGTAGTATCGAACCCAAGGGATAGTGTGTATGTGAATAGATCCCTGAAGATCTACGCGTCGTAGTTAATATGAGTGTAATGTTTTTTGGGTTTTTTAGAAAGATTAATTAAAAGACTGAATTAAACTAAGTAAACTAAAGAATGAAAAAGAACGAATTAACTACGGGTTGTTTTCTAATGAGAGATGGTGATGCTCAGGATAGGAATCCCTACGTATACTAACGGAGCAGGTACATAATCAAAGTAATCGTGACAAACAAGAATTAACCTAAGTAAAAGAATGCAAGGTGAAAGCTCAAGATTCTAAACCCTAATACTTTACCCTAACACTCGACTTCACTAATCCACTAACAAGTTAATGGATTGTGCTCAATTAATGAGACCCTAATTTAACTAAGGTGATGCGGTCGTCCTCCTTCGCTAAACCGGTAAATGAATTAACCTTTCCTAAACCTTCTAGTTAAGACTACTAATTGTTATTGAGTGATGCGGTCGTCCTCTCTCTAACACTTTCGTACGAAATTCAAAGGTAGAGTTAAGATTAATTATATGAATTCATTAATTAAGAGAATTAAAACTAACGTCACCAATTACCTTAATTACGTACCCACATCCTACTTCTACGAGTTCATCCTAACCCAAGCATGCAAGGGTTTTAGCCGGACATGGTTATAACAAAAATAAAAGCAATAGAAGAAACAACGAACAAAAACATAATGAATTGAACGAAGAAAATAATAAACATAAACTAGGGTTTGAAAGAAAATAAATACGAAGAACTCAAATTGAATTAACTAAAACGAAATTAAAAGCGTTTAAAGTAACGAACTAAAAAGAAACTAAGAATTCGAATGTAAAACCTCAACAAAACGTAAAAGTAAAGCTTGCTCTCCTTCTTCCTCTCCAAAAACTAAGTCTAAAATTATTTCTAAAAGTTGGGGATTTTATTTTTCGTGTTTGGAAGAGGTATATATAGGCACCGGGTCGAAACGGGAGTTAACGGGCCGAAAATACGAATCCGGAGGCAAAAGTATAGGGGCGCTCGAGCAAAACGCTCGAGCGGTCCCGCTCGAGCAGTGTAGCTCGAATGGTGCATTCGCTCGAGCGGTCGCGCTCGAGCTGCTCGAGCGCTGGAATTACACTGTTACTTTTGGGCGCTCGAGCGATTCGCTCGAGCGGTGGCGCTCGAGCTGCTCGAGCGCAAGAATGGTTCTGTATGTTTGCGCGCTCGAGTGATTCGCTCGAGCGGTTGCGCTCGAGTGATGCGCTCGAGTGATCTCTAACCCTTCCAAATGATACTTTTCCTCGTCCGCACTAATACCGATCGTATTTCTTCAATATCTTCTCATCCGGGCATCCGTTTGAGTCGATTCAAAGTCCTACGAACTCCTCTTTTCGCCCTCTATCCATCTATGAACATCAAAGAGACAAATTTATCAATGTATAGAAATAATGCTCATTTGACTCTAAATATTCATCGAAAACACTCAAAACATGAGTAAATCGGGCATCAAAACATAACAATTTCACGCCTAATCACATACTAAAATAATATCGACCCGTTTCTTATATGCCCGACCCTGTAAAATAGTAAGTCGTAATACCTCCAAAGCACTATTCACATTTACAAAATTAATTCGGTCCGAAAGGTCGTACTATTTTATTATTGGTTTGTCACACGGAGCGCCGCCGCAGCCGCCGCCGCGCCGGAGAGCCGCCGTCCGCCGTCGGAGCGTCGCCGGAGGCTGCCGGGCCACCACTATTCCTAATTTTTACTTTTTTTATTACTTCCTATAAAGTAAGTATAAAATTTTTGCATAAATTAGTAGAACCTTTTTTATATGTCCTACCAAACAATATTATATGACTTTTCCATATTAAATTTCTACCCCTTACTAAAATTAATACTCCCTACCAAGTGGAGCCTTATAGTGTAATTTATTTTTATACAATAAATTTACTGGTTAATAAAAACAACTCCAATTATTTAAAAATTCTCTTAAATTGCGCAGTGCGATAAGATTTCTAAGCAAAATCTAGGTAGTTCATTAGACAACGAATTTGAAAATTCAAATAAGTTTGTTAACTAACTATTCAAATTATTGGAGATTGAATTACAAAAAATAATAATACTATATGATGAATTTTTTTTGGTTGCAATGATACTAGTAGAGGGCCCCTAGGGCTCAAACTAAAAAGGGGGTATGACTAGAAAACAAAAGAAATGGACAATACAAGGAAAGGCTGTAAAAAGAGACGCAGCACATTATTAATTTGCTGTCGTCCCTCCTTTTTCTCTTATTCACTACTTTAAACACAAAAGATACCCCCTTTCCTCATTTTCCCCTTTTTCTGATTTTGCACGAGAATGTCTGTTTCTAACTTTTAACTTATAAAGTGTTTTCCTTCTTATTTTCTGATCAAGATCACACGTACGTATACACAAAATATTGAACAGATTTTTGTGCGGGAAGATACTGTGTAAGAAGAGACGTGACGAATTTAAATTAAGCCATTATTACTTGCTTACTTAATTATTCTTTTTATTAAATTGATAAATGCACCAAAATTTCAATGAATTCAAATTCACATTAATTTTCCTTTTCAAAGTATTGTTGTTTAGTGTACAAAGTACTATTGTTTAACATACAAAATGTCACAAGTTAGTCATTTTTTAGAAGAATAATGTAACATAGAAAATCAAACATTTTTAACTTGAATAGTGATACTTTATATGTCAAAACAATAATACTTTGTATACTTAGTACTTGATTTTTTTCTTTTTTTTTTTTTTTTTTACGTGAACGCGTATTGACATGAGATCTAAACTAATAAATTTTAGTCAAAATGATCTTACTAGAATTTGAATTCCTAACATTATAAGGTTTTAGTGCAGTCATGTTGAAAAAGACATTCCCCAGAACTCCACTCCACCCCCATTTTATCACAAAATTTTATAATTGATTATTTGATTTATTAAAAATATGTACTCCCTTCGTTATCCAATTGTTAGAAATTTTAATCGATTCAAATAGTATGTTTTATAAAATATATTAACATGCTTTAATATAAATAACCAATCAATTTAGAGATCTACCATGATTAACTGAAATTAGAGAAATCTTAATCATAATAGCGAAAGCGTATCTGAATCCATGGATCGATTTGAATCAATTATGATATAATTGGTGATGGTTTTCCAAACAACCAATATCACATTTTCCTCAATATTTTGTAGAGAGAATACAAAATTTGTAGTGAATGTACTGATGTTTGAGGACCATAACCCTACTTATAACAATAAGTTATCCTTTATTTTTAATTTGATCCCTCAACAAATAAAAAATCCCTAATGGTAACTACACATAAAGCCCATGATCATTTAATATGCATATAAGTCTATAACTTACACTTTAGTGGATCACCTTAACTGGACTTTCTTAAGACAACTATACACATTTAATTCGACACATGGAAGCCCAAATATATTGGATATTCCTAAAAATCTCCCACTAGAGCAAACACGCGACACCAGACAAATGTGTATTTCCTGAATAAGCTCAAACCTTGTTGTCGTGAAATGAGCATCCCTTTAACAACAATCTCGTCATTAACGACATCGATATAGGACCGAGGGGGTTTCCGTCATCTTAATCGTGACTAAACCCATCAACAATCACATATATAAATACAATCGAATAACAGATCAATCATGGTGTATAGCATGTAAATTACATGTAATGTGATATGGCATGCCTATTTCCAATTGGTCCTTCCTTATTCCTTAGTGAGATCAACACAAAACAAAAAAAATATACAGAGTGTAAACATAACAAAGCTTTGTCTTTTTACCAAATTATTTGAAGTACACAATATTGTGTCCAAAACCAAAATATAAAGAACTAAAAATAATAGACTCCCACTAAATCGAAGTATATTGAAACAACATAACACCTATATGAGTTGTAAGCTCATGAAAAATCTTAGGTGGTAAACCTTAGCGATCCACAATTATTGAGTATGTTCTAGTATGCATTATAGAAATTGACCACTCTATAATCTTTCCTTCACAATTAGGAACTTTATGTCAATGTGTTTTGACATAGTTGAGCTCCTATTGTTATTGGAACATAGTACTGCTGAATTATTATCACAATATAACTTAATTTTTTTTAAATATTCCTTAAAATAAGTTTCGCAACCATTTTTCTAATTGGATGCCTCGTAATATGCTAAAAAATTCACCACCATGATTGAAGACGCTTCAAGTGTCTACTTAGCGCCTCTCCATAAAACAAAAAAATTAACTCGAAGTGGATCTTTTTCTATCCTGGAATCTGGTGAAATCAGAATCAGAATATCTAATGATCTCCAACTGATCTGGTCTCCTGTATGTAAGCATGTAATCCTCAATTCTCTGTAAATACTTTAGAACCTGATTGGCTGCTTCCCAAAGATCCATACTAGGATTATTTAAGTATATGCTCAACATACCCACAATAAAACCTAAATCAGGTCTTGTGCAGACCTGGGCATACATCAAACTCCCAACAACCAAAGCACAGAGAACCTTTTGCATCTTTTGAACTTCAAGATCAGTTTTAGGCACTGACTGAAACTAAACTTGTCTACCTTAGCCACAGGAGTGTCACCTGACTTGCAGTTATGCATACCAAATCTTTGTAGCACTTTTTCTATATATCCCTTTTGTGATAATCCAAGAACACCTTGAGAGCGATCTCGTTGTATTTGGATCCCCAAAACAAAAGAAGCCTCTCCAAGATCTCTCAGTTCAATGTACTCCCTTCGTTATCCAAATTTATTCACATTTTTCTTTTTCATCTGTCCTCCAATTTTATTCTCATTTCTTTTTTCAAAAATATTATTTGATTATCACACTAAACAAACAATCAATTTATTCATTAATGGACCCAACAATAACCCCATAATATTTTACTTTATCTCATTTTCCTTTACACCCGTCCTCATTTCAATGAGAATAAATATGGGGATGGAGGGATATAATAATATTGCTTTATAAAATTCAATTAATATTATTTAATTCCCCCTAAGAGCGTTTGTTCACTCTTTGGCATACTTAAAGTTGGGCTCCTTTAGATCGAAATTGGCAAAAGAAAGGCCACGGTTATATGCACTAGCCTTTTTGTAAAATACATTACCCTTGATTTTTTTTCCCCGAAAATTTGTAAAGTTTTCTAAAAGAAAAATCCGATTTTTTTTTTTTCAATTACACTATGTTAAAAAAAATTCTGAAAAAGTGAAAATATTTTGAAAAATATTTCTGAACATCGAGTAGTGTATTCATCCTAGAAGTGTGTTTAATAGAAAGTGCATATAACCTGTGCCCAAAAGAAAATTCCTTTTTAATTTTTTGGTCAGCCCTCACAGACACATCTCTAAGCCCAAATTTGCAACAATTAGCCCAATTTGAATGGACTTGTTTACAATTCTATGTGAAATGTCTTAATTAACTTGCTATATCCCCCATCTTTTATTATATTTAATATAAATTACCATAAAATAATAATTAAATACTGACACTGAAACTTTTTTTAAAAAACAACTCACAATAAAAAATCATTTTATATCATACTGTTTAATTTAACCTTGTATGATAATGTAGTTAGATTTTATCCAAACCTGCTAACATATTCTGCTTCCCCATAGTTATTTCATTTCCCCAGATGTAAACGATTTTTTCTCAGTGATTATGTACAACTATGTAATGGAACCATGTCGGTCCTGAGTTTATCAGGCCTCCATTTGAAAACTAATCGTTTGACCTCGTTGAATAAAACTGGTCAACATAAATAAATAAATTTAAATTCACTGATATTCAATTTGTTTGCTCGTAAAAAAATTGTTAGTAAACTCGAGAGTTCATACAAATTATAATAAATTGTTTGACTTTCATTAAAATAAAATCCACACTTAGAATTTATAATTAATATAAAAATATATGATTGAATTTATTTAATTAAATAGAATTTATAGTAAAATACATAATCTTTTTTTTTTTTTTTTTTTTTTGTAATTGACTGATACAATACTCCCTCCTTTAAAGTTTTTCATTTGATGTTTGCATGAAAATTAAGGAATACAGTATTACTTTCAGCCCCTAATAAATTTCACATGTGGGATGACACATTTAACAAAAAAAAAATCATTTTATTGACTTTCTTAGCCAATGAGTGAAGGTTATTTCGAAATAAAGTGAATATTAGGAGAGTGTTTTATTTTCATTTTAGAAGTGCGAGAAATAATATGGGATAATTAAAAAAAAAAGTGTAATCTATTAGTGGGCAGGGAGAGTATAATATTGTAATGTGTCAAAATACATAAATGCCACTAATTTTATGGAGAACTCACTACAAAAAAATCGATATTAAGTGACAACAATTCAGTGATTTTAGCTTTTTTAATTAAATGTCCTTAATGGCATGAAATTTTTAGAGAGAAGCTATAATGACATAATTGTTGTTATTAAATGTAGATTTTCTTGTAGTGATTAACAATTGTTCTAATAAAACACTACAAAAAATTCGCGTTTTAGCGACCGAAATTAGTGACCGCCTTCAAATCGGTCTCTAAATAATGTATTAGCGACCGATTAAGACAACTGGTCTCAAATTAAGAAAATTTGCGACCGACACCAAAGGCGGTCGCTAAATCGAAGGATTAGCGACCGCGTACAACCGCTTTGGCGGTCGCTAAAACTCAAAGGTCGGTCAAAATTGACCAACACTTTTTGCCGCCTGATCAGCGACCGCCTAGGCGGTCTCTGAATTCAATTTCGTAATTAGAGACCGCCTCTGGGCGGTCGCTAGCCGGTCACAAACTGGTCAGTTGACCCGTTTTTGGAAACGGGCACTGGTCATTGGGACCGTCCAAATCTGTGATTAAAGGTGGTCACTAATTTTTTTTCCTTTTTTAGGCGTTGGCCGTACGCATTTCGGTCTTCATCACAAAAATACCACCGCCGCCGATCGCCGCCACCGCCACCGTCCGTCGAGAAGTCCAGGGAGAACCGGTTGAAGGACCCTACCGGGTAAGGCATCGCCAGACATCGGGCTGGATCCCGGTCCATCTACGAGCACTCCCTCGCCTTTGTAAGTATTATACTTTTTATTTACATTTGAATATTAATAAACTTTTAAATGTTTAATATTTAAAATCTATTGAATTTGGTTTGCAACAGGAGAGGGGGAAGGGACGAAAGCCCACTCTCTATGAGCAGATGGAGATCTCCCACCCAGTGAACCCGGAGACTGGGACATCTACCTACTCCCGCACCACCAAGATCCACGTAAGTATTTTTTAATTTTAATTAATTTTAATTTAATTATTATAATTGTAGTTTAATTATTATAATTTTAATTTCAGAACCAGTTTAAGGATCATCCCACCCAGGCTTCGCTGCGGGTGGCCCCCGGAGACAACAGCAGAGAGAACCTCACCCCTTCCCGGATTGACGAGGACCGCATCTATTTAGATGTGGTCGGAGTTAAGAAGGGGAAGATTGTGGGGCAGGGCGGTCACAGTAAGGTCATCCTGCAGACCTACCGCCAAAGCAGTGGATTGTCCTCCTCGATCGACTCTGCTCCCTCTCAGGTGGAGCGTGAGCTGAGAGACGTCCGAAAGTAGATGGAGACCCTCACCGCCTACAATGAGAGTCTTCGGAACTGGTTCTCCAACATCTCCCAACAGATGGGAGTAACCGCTCCACCTCCACCCCCATCCCATCCCCACAAAATTTTGCTATCGGGGGGAGCAGTGCCGGGGGAGCGGGCATGAAGGTGGTGAGGATGAGGATGATGATGAGGATGACGAGATCGATATCGATTGCTTCCTCTCTGGAGATGATAGAGAGAGAGAGAGAGAGATGAATTTTTATATTTTGTGTTGAATATTTTATTTTAATTGTTGAATGTTTTTTACTTGGTTGAATATTTTATATTTTTTATTGAATATTATAGATTTGCATATATATTTTATTGAATAAAAATAATTAGTTATAATATATATATATATATATATATATTATATAAACGAATTAGAAATAAAAAGGAATTAATTTGATGAATTTAAAAAAAAACGGGAGTCAATTTGAAATTATATACAATTAAATGAATAAAAATGAATAAATTAATAATTTAGAATAGTCTTAAAATATTAAATTTATAAAATTGATAAAAAAATAGTGTTGGAATTTATAGGCACGTAAACACGTAAACATGTGCAGCGGAAAATAACGTTCTCCAACATCGAACAATTTAATTGCATAATTAAATACGAGATATCTTAAACAAGAGATCTTGCAGAGCTTCGTACGCGGAATCCTCAACTACGGTATCCACGCAACAACTATTCACCGATCCGCACCGAGGTGCCAGCGTTGAATATCGAGACGAACTTGCTAGGAAAACTCGAACAAGAGATTTTATGGAGAAATTATATTTCTTGTGTATCTTTTATGAATTCCCATGACACGTATTTATAGGGATTAACTTGGCTTAATTCATAAGCAAGATATCGGGCATAGCCCGTAATATAATCTCTACGGATTATATTTCCCTAGATACGTTCCTACGAATAATATCTTTACCATATCTATTATTCTTGTATAATAACATTCCAAATATTATTATTGGGATTTCATATTTAATTAAATCTAATTTAATTAAATAATAATATTAATTAATTCCAAATATAATTATTATTATATTCTCCATAAATTAAATATTATATCCAATATAATACTTAATCAACCAACTATAATCGGCGAACAGTCATTGCTTGTTGTGTGACCTATGGCCCTCGTATATCGAGTGATTAGTCAAACTAACGGTCTTAATTGAACCCTAGACAATAAATCAGACATTCTCAATATACGAGGTACGTTGCGAGGAAATCTGCAACTACCTGTAATATTGTAGGCTATTGTGATATCTTCCTTTCATTCGTGAATACTCGTTAAGCCTTGAACATGATGAAGTGTCTATTCAAATAACTTAATCATATTATCTCAAATCACTAATTGACCGCTCTGTCGCACTTGGCCACAAAGTCCAAGTCGACTTGCATCGGCCGATGTCTTAGATCCAATTATAATGAGAAGACGAGTATTCTCTCTAAATCCACATTGAGGAATGAATCCTATTCTTGGCTCAACTACCACGCACATGTATTTCGTGATGAACCCAATCCATGCCATATCTACCAGTGGAAGGGTGCAAGCGTTGGTTATGGTCAAAGTTCACCACTCCATACATGTCGTGTGTATTGACCTCAAGTCAGAGGAGTGTCACATCGCTCCCACTAACCCAGACACCCGTAGATACATTATGTGAAATTACATCAAACGGTTTCTCGGATGGGTATACCAATACCCTCTAAGGTATCTGTGCATCCATCATGATATATCAGGTATCTTGTAGTAAGTGAGATCTTACTACACTCTCTAAGAGTATGGTGCAGATCGCGCACCAATCTCAATTGCATCATCAATATCGCATTCTTGATGATCCTTGATCGAGGCTATTTAAGAATCGTACTTCGGTCATCTGAGTTCTCACTCACTCAATGACAGTATCGATTCAAGGGAACACATATATGAATAATGCAAACAATCAAACATAATATTCAGATAAGTGTAAAGCCATACATTTAATATTAAACTAAACAATAATATTAAACCATAAACTGAATATCATCTTAGTATTATGTCCTTACAAAGGATTATCTCTAGGATACTAACACTAACAATCTCCCACTTGGACTAGAGCCAATCACCCACATGTCTAACCCCTATACCATCAAAATGTCTAGTGTGTACATGAACACTCAAAGTCTTGGTGAATGGGTCAGCAAAATTATCATCTGTGGGAATGTGCTCTAACTCTATTTCCTTGTTAGCGATCATCTCTCTTATCAAGTGATAACGTCTTGGTACATGCTTATTTTTGTTGTTGGATCTCGGTTCCTTTGCTTGTGCAACCGCACCAGTGTTGTCACAATACAACTTTATTAGACTACTAGCACTTGGAACTACCCCTAGTTCAGTTAAGAACTTTCTTATCCAAACAGCTTCCTTGGCAGCCTCTGCCGCAGCTATATACTCAGCCTCAGTTGTTGAATCCGCGGTTGTCGCTTGTTTGGAACTATTCCAACACACCGCACCCCCATTGAGAGTGAAGACGTATCCTGACTGCGACTTGTAATCATCACAGTCGGATTGGAAACTTGCATCAGCGTAGCCGGTGACGACTAACTCTGATTGCCCACAATAGATAGAGCTGGCAAAACGGGTGGGCCGGGCCGGGCCGGCCCAGCCCATTGGGCCAATCACTATTCGCGGGCCGGGCCGGTCCGGCCCATTTGCATGTCGGGCCTATAAAATCCCAGCCCGGCCAGGCCCAATCCTAGCCCGCGGGCTAACGGGCCGGCCCGGCCCGTTTCAATTTTTTTTTCCTAATCTCAAAATAATGTTTGGTAGGTTTTTTTTATTCCACGGTATAGAAAATTGAGGGGCTTCAAATACAAAATTTCTTATTATGGCATTAATTATCAAGTCAAGTATGTTTAAAAAAAATTTAAATATACAACACTAAATATCATTTAAAAACTAAATATACAACACTAAATTTCTTATTATGGCAGTATCAAGTCAAGTATGTCCATATATTTGTAATTACAACAATAAATATCATTTAACGAAACAATACTAATTATAATCTTTTAAAAAAATAGATAAATAAATAAATAAATAAAATCAACCGGGCCAAACGGGCCGGCCCGTGGCCCGCCGGGCCAGCCGGGTCGGGCCAAAAAACGGCCCAATTTTTTGGGCCTATATTTTTTGGACCCAGCCGGCCCGTCGGGCCGGGCCCAAATTGTCAGCTCTAACCGTAGATAAGAAAATGTTCTTTAGTACGCCTGAGGTACTTAAGAATATTCTTGACAGCAATCCAGTGAGGCTCACCTGGATTCTGTTGGTATCTACCCGTGATGCTGACAGCGTAGGCTACGTCTGGCCTGGTGCAAGTCATGGCGTACATGATAGATCCAATTGCAGATGCATATGGAACATCCTTCATGTGCTCGATATCAGCTTCGCTAGAAGGACAATCCTTCTTCGACAGCTTTATCCCATGATTTGCTGGAATATACCCTCTCTTAGAGTTCTCCATTGCAAAATGCTTCAATACCTTATCTACGTAGGTGGATTGTGACAGCCCTATCATCTTCTTGGATCTATCCCTATGGATCTTGATCCCTAAGATGTAGCATGCTTCACCAAGATCCTTCATCATGAAAGTCTTTGATAACCAATCTTTCACGGACTGCATGAGCGGGATGCTATCTCCTATAATCAATATGGCATCGACATATACGACTATAAAGACAACACTCTTCCCGCTACATTTACAATAAACGCATGGATCTTCTGGATTTCTAATGAAGTCAAAAGACTTAACAACTTCATCAAATCGGATATTCCAACTCTTAGAAGCTTGCTTCAATCCATAGATGGATTGTTTAAGCTTGCACACGAGATTAGACTTTGGCTTAGATATAAAACCCTCCGGTTGAGTCATAAACACGTCCTTATCAATGTCTTCATTGAGAAAGACTGTCTTGACATCCATCTGCCAAATCTCATAATCATAGTGTGCGGCTATCGCAAGTAAAATACGAATTGACTTAATATTCGCAACCGGCGAGAAGGTCTCGTCATAGTCAATGCCTTCGCGTTGACTATACCCTTTCGCCACCAACCTAGCCTTGTAGGTTTGTACCTTGCTATTTGCATCGGTCTTCCTCTTGAAGACCCACTTGCAACCTATGGGTTTTACCCCTCTCGGCAATTCAACCAAGTCCCAAACTTGATTGGTGTAAATCGAGTCCATCTCAAATTTTATGGCTTCACACCACTTCTCTGAGTCAACATCTAATGTCGCCTCAGTGTAAGTCTTAGGTTCATCCTTATCCGGTATATCCACGTCATCGTGTTCCTCCACGAGGAAACCATAATACCTATCGATTGGATTACGAATCCTAGTTGACTTACAGAGTTGTAGTTGTGCAGGCTGTACATTATGATCGTGAAAATTTTGTGGTGCAACGACTTCATCGTTGACCGGAGAGTCCTCAAGAGCGATACTTTCAGATGCCTCTTGGGCGGGAGTTTGAACTATGTTATTCTCATTCAGCCTACTTGGGGGTTGTTGTGAAGGCAACACAACTCCAATTACGCTCCCACTGGCTGAAAGAGGATCACCTAGTAATAAACTTCCACCATGAGAGTCGTTGAATGCTCCCACTGATTCTTTGTCATGTTGCTTTGACAAATCATCAGTCTCTATGTTAATTCGTGGTTCTTGAATTTCTTCAAGTTCTATCTTCTTACGGCTTTGTTCCTTGAAGACATACTCGTCTTCTAGGAACCTTGCTTGTCTAAAAATAATCACCATTTGTTTCTCCGGTAGATAGAAATAATATCTTCTAGTCTCCTTAGGATATCCCACAAAATAACCTTTTTCACCTTTGGATTCCAACTTATCAGTTTGCATTTTCTTCACAATTGCAGGGCAACCCCAGGTTCTAATGTGTAGAAAAGATGGCTTCTTGCCATACCACAACTCGTATGGAGTTTGCTCAACTGATTTAGACGGAATCCTATTCAGAATGTAGATTGAGGTTTGTAATGCGTGTCCCCATAAGAATATTGGAAGAAAGGCAAAACTTATCATGGACCGGACCATGTCCAACAGGGTTCGATTTCTCCTTTCGGATACACCGTTCATCTGAGGGGTTCCGGGAGGAGTCCATTGTGATTGGATCCCATAAAGCTTCAAGTAATCCATGAATTCGTGGCTAAGGTACTCACCTCCTCGATCTGATCGAAGAGTCATGATACTCTTACCAAGACGATTCTCTACTTCGGCCTTGTACTCTTAAATTTCTCAAACGATCTGGATTTGTGTTTCATGAGATACACATATCCGAATCTTGAGTAATCGTCAGTAAAGGTGATGAAGTAGCCGAATTGACCCCTAGCTAGAGTGGGCAATGGTCCACAAACATCGTTGTGGATCAACTCTATAACTTCTTTGGCACGCACCCCTTTCCCCGAAAAGGGTTTATAGTCATCTTGCGCATGAGACAAGATTCACAACTTCCATAAGACTCTAAGTCAAATGAGGTTAAGTAGTCCAACTTTCTTAACCGTTCGATTCTTTTCTCGTTTACATGACCAAGTCTACAATGCCACAAGTAAGTCGGGTTTTCATGATTACTAAGCTTGAGTCTTTTATTTTGTATATTAAGAACATTATATCCACAATGAACAAGTATAAACCATTCACAAGAGGATCATTTCCATAAACATCACCATTAAGCGAAAAATAACAAGTATTATTTGCAAAACGGAAGGAAAATCCCTCAATGTCTAACATAGACACGGAAATAATGTTACAAGTAATAGACGGAACAAAATAACAATTATTTAATTCAAGTCTAAAACCAGAAGGTAAGTCTAAAACATAAGTCCCAACACGTTCAGCAGCAACTCTTGCTCCATTCCCCACGTGAAGGGCAACTTCACCCGGTCTAACCGCACTGCTGTCCTTGAGCCCCTGCATATTTGTACAAATGTGTGAGCCACAACCGGTATCCAATACCCAGTAGTTAGAATCATTTGTGGACATGTTTATTTCAATAACAAACATACCTGCTCCGGTGGCTAAAGCACTTTGTGCCTTCTTTTCAGCTGCTAGAACCTTGCAGTCCTTCTTCCAATGCCCCTTCTGCTTGCAGTGGAGGCGTACATCCTTATCTACCCGCTCCTTCTTTTGAATTCCACCTTTCGGCTTGAGGAAATCAGGCTTAGAGCCTTTCTTAGCCTTGCTTCTATGTTTCTTCTTCCCTTTAGAGGCAGAGGAACTAGAAGCACCCACCATGAGCACGGGCTTTTCCTTAGCAGTGGAAGACTCAAAAGTCTTGAGCATGTTATGAAGCTCAGGCATGGTTGAAACCGTCTTATTCATATTGAAGTTTACTACGAAACTCGAATATGAATCGGGTAGCGACTAAAGACTGGCATAAATAGCAACGTTGGTCTGCAGCTCAATGCCCAAACGACCAAGTTTCTCGATTAGCCCTATCATCTTCAAAACATGGGGGGAGACTTGCCCTCCTTCAAATAGCCGACATCTAAACAGATCTCTCATCACCTCATAAATCTCGGAACGAGACTCAGAATCAAAGAGATCCTTCAGATGTCTAAGCATCTCATAGGGAAGCATCCTCTCGTGTTGCCTTTGCAACTCGGGAGTCATGCCGAACAACATAACACACTGAGCCTGGGAAGCATCATCTTGATGCTTCTTTTGAGCTTCGACGTCAAACACTTCGGCTTCCTCAGAACCAGCCTCAGGGGTAACAGGGATTGGCGTGTCCAACACGTACTCAATCTTTTCTTGCCTAAGCACCAAACGCACGTTTCGGTGCCAGTCCAAAAAATTTGGCCCACCCAATTTGTTTATTTCCAAAACACTTCTCAACGACAAGTTATTCATTTCAACAATCCTAGGAAATAAAATTTAAACGGGAATTAAAACACATAATTCCTATGATCAATATTCAGCAATCAAAATAAACATGGCCTTTTATTTATTTTGTCTCCATTATTTTCACATACTCGACGACCTCATCGGAAGAGTACGAATTTATATCCAATATAAATTGTAATGGACTAGGATTCATATTCCTACTGTTACAATGACTGCTAGGGCTGAACATTGCAACAACAGAACTGGTAGGTCTCTAAACCAATTTCCTCACGCAATTCCTAGTTGATTGAACCTAGTTCAATCGGATGTCACCTAATTCTCGTTTCCCTGCTAGGGCTGGTGAAACAGAATTAAGTTGGTTTACAACCATTAAACGGCGACAAACATGTCCCTATAAAAGTCCCGTTAGATGTAGATCCGAGCAAAAGACTAGGGTCTTAAATACTCATTGAAACGAAATCTCCGGTTTAATTTTAATTTTAATGGAAGACATCTTTCAATTTAATGAAAAACCATATTTTAGCGAGGAACATTTTAAAGGCGGGGTATTAATTGCTTAATCGAGATCCACATGTTAATCTACATCACATTTGAGCAATTATAGGGTGCCGCCTACCCAGACATGATTTTATGCAGACTAACATTTATTTGGGCGCCGTCTACCCAAAACATAAATAACGGTCCGACAATTATTCGGTGCCGCCTACCCAAACAATTATAATGCGGACTATAAAATGCGTTAACAAATTTAAAGTTAAACAAGTGGGAAAAATAATTACCAAATTATTAAACAAAAAAAATTAAAATCAAATTTTAATTTTTAAAATAATAATTTTAATTATTAAAATTCAAATTAATCCAATTAATTTGAATTATTTTGGTCCAACCAAAATTAATTTATTAGGCCTAATTTTTAGCCCAAGAAATAATATTAGTTTTGCCCTTTGAGTTACTAAATTCATAAAATTTCAGGCCCAAAAAAACATTAATTAAATCTGTCCAATCTGTCTAAAATCTTAATTAAAACTGGCCCAACCATTTTAATCAAAAACAGGCCCAAAACACAGCCCAACACACGGATCTGCGGCCCATTGCGGTGAATCGCGCCTCCCAGACGCATCCAGCGGGTCAGTCGCGCACCCCAACATGATCGGCCTTCGATCCACG